>CM061543.1:164405217-164905151 GCA_030864215.1 Capsicum pubescens | reverse complement strand
ATGTATTAGACTAGTCTCTAAGTTGTATTCAGAGATAAGTTGTATCATTGTATTTCTCCCGATATTTCACTTTTGTACTCCTTTTATATTAGAAGCTCTTGTACTAATACCACCAGGTTTTGGGATTCTTCTATATATTGATCTTTATTTCATATATTCCATATTTTTTTCCTTATATTATTGAGTAGTACGTTACTAGCCGTTTCAAATACAGGTTGGCTTGCCTACTAGTGGGTTATGGTAGGCGCCATCATGACCTGAGGAATTTGGGTTGTTACAATTGACATGGAATCGATTCTTTGAGATCTTCTTGGAGAAGTATATGCCTCACAATCGTAGAGATTGTGTGGGATTAGTTCTTAAGTTATCGCAGGTCTCCATAACTATTGCGGAGTATGAGGCTTGATTTCATGAGATTTTTAAGCATTCTACATCTATTCTGATTGCCAATTATGAGAGAGTTTGATGTTTTGTTTGAGGATTGATACTTCCTCTTTGCATGTCTACACAGAGTTTGGTTGCTGTGAGTAGGTATTTTGATGTTTCTAATCATGCTAGGTTATGGAGGGGATGCATTACGAGCCCCAAGTGGGCTGAAATAAGAGGTCACGGTATTAGGGGGGTTTTAGTGGGAGCCATAATGACTCATGTTTTTTAGTGGGGGTCGTAGTTGCTCACAGTTTAGAGGTAGTGGTTCTTAGGGTAGGTACCCTCTACGTCAGCCATATCATTATCAAGGTTAGTCTAGTAGGCCTGTTCAGGCTATACTTCTTATTATCGATCGAGACCAGTCTAGTTGTAGTGATCATCCTATCCAGAGGAGTGGTAATCTTTTTAGGGGTTTGTTTTGTAGTTCTTCTAGTTATGGAGGTTATTCTGGGTCAATAAGATCTTCTAGTTTTGATACTGTAGCTGGGGCATGTTATGGTTGTGGGGCTTTTGGCTATTTCTTGAGAGAGTGCCCCATTCGTGGAGTGATGGTCCCTTTAATTCAAAGTGTTCCACCAATTAGGGTAGTTTTCCCCCCAGCTAGAGGTAGTATTCATGGTCGTAGAGGTAGTCTCTAGGGTGCTCATGGAGGTTCCCAGGTAGGTAGAACAAGAGATTGGTTAGGAGCCCAGCCAAGTGGCAAAAGTGGTCAGTTGTATGTCATACTTTCTAGACTCGAGATTGACTATTAGGATACTATTATCACAGGTACGATCTTGGTATGGCATCAGTCGACTTTTTCTTTATTTGATCTAGGATCCACTCATTTTTATGTGTCTTCTTATTATGCCCCATGGTTAGAGTTATCTTGGGATTCATTATTTGTTTCATTAGGTATATATACTCCCATGGGTGATTCTTTAGTAGTGGATAGAGTTTATAGATCATGTGTTATGACTATTTGAGAGTTTGATGCTCAGGCTGTTCTTATTGTGCTAGATATGTCTGACATACCCTTAGTTGTGTGGCAAAGAGCTATTAGTTGCGAGTCTATGGGGATTATTTCTTATATTTGTCCTAGGAGACTTATTTGAGGGATTACGAGTCTTATCCCACTTATATTCGTGATGTTAGGGTGGAGAGTTCGTCACTTGACTCTGTTTCTATTGTTCATGAGTTTCCTAATGTTTTTTCTACCAATCTACCTGGTCTTCCTCCTGAGTGTGCTATTGAGTTTGTTATTAATCTTGATATGGGAACCTAACCTATTTCTGTGGAACCTTACCATATAGATATTGTTGAGCTTAAAGAGTTGAACTCTCAACTTAAGGATCTTCTGAATAAGGGTTTTATTAGACCGAGTATATTTCTTTGGGGAGCTCCTATATTGTTTGTGAAAAAGAAGGATGGTTCCATGCATATGTGTATTAATTATAGGCAGCTTAATAAGGTAACGTAAAGAACCGGTATCCTATAAATCGCATTGATGATTTGTTTGACCAGCTTCAGGGAGCAACAATGTTCTTTAAGATTAAATTGAGATTCGGTTACCATCACTTAAGGATTCAGGCTGGTGATATCCCAAAGACAACCTTTAGGACTCAGTATGGTCATTCTGAGTTCCTCGTGATGTTTTTTGGGTTTATCAATGCCCCAACTGCATTCATAAATTTGATGGACCACATGTTCAGACCTTATTTATTTTCCTTAATGATTGTGTTCATCGATGACATCCTTGTGTATTCGAGGAGTAAATAGGAGCATATATAGCATTTAAGGATTCTGCTATAGACTTTGAGAAATCATAGGTTTTTTCCTAAATTCTCTAAATGTGAGTTCTGGCTTGAAACGGTGACATTCCTTGGATATGTGGTGTCTATGGATGGGATTATGGTAGACCCAACATAGATTGAGGCTATTCATAATTGGAACAGGCCTACATCTCTGTCTGAGGTTAGCTTCATTGGTTTGGCCGATTACTATAGAATTTTTGTTGAGAGTTTTTCTATTATTGTAGCGCCAATGACTAGATTGACTCAAAATAAGGTTCCTTTCCGATGGTCTGAGGAGTATGAGTCATTATTTGAGAAGCTCAAAAGATTTCTTACTTCAGCTTCTATATTGGCTCTTTCTGTTGAGGGTGAGGGGTTCACCGTGTATTGTGATACTTCTAGTGTCAATTTGGGTTGTGTGTTAATGCAGTAGGGTCGACTTATTACTTATGCATCGAGGAAGTTAAAGGTATACGAGCGCAACTACTCCACTCATGATTTGAAGTTGGCGGCGGTAGTTTTCACGCTTAAGATTTAGTGGCATTATCTTTGTGGCGTGCATTGTGAGATTTTCATAGATCACCGTAGTCTTCAGTATCTTATGACCCTGAGAGAGCTTAATTCTAGGCATAGTAGATGGATGGAGGTTCTTAAGGATTATGAAATCTCTATTTTGTATCATTCGAGAAAGGACAATATGGTAGCGGATGCCTTGAGCTGAAGGCAGTGAGTATGGGTAGTTTGGATTCTATCTTAATTTCTCAAAGGTCGTTGGCTTGGGATGTCCAGTCCTTAGCCAACTTGATAGTGCGACTTGATATTTCAGACCCCAGGAGGATTCTAGCCAGTGTTGAGGAGAGGTCTTTGCTATTTAAGCTGATTTGGAATCGTCGGTTTGAGGATATGAGACTTTGCCTTATTTATGATCACGTGTTGAGTGGTAAGTTTAAAAGGGATACCATAGATTCTGAAGGGTCTGATATGGTTCAGGAGGAAAGGCAAGCTCATCCTCAGATATATTTGACCTTTTGAGATCCTTCGCACAGTTAGAGAAGTGGCATATGAGTTAGCGTTACCTTTAAATTTTTCTGATGTCCATCCAATTTCTATGTTTCTATGTTGCGGCGATACATACCAAATGCATCTCATGTGCCTATATGAGACTAAGTTTAGTTGGATGAGCGGTTGACCTTTGTGTAGGATCCCATGTTCATACTAGCCAAAGATGCCAGGCAGTTGCACTCTAGGAAGATTATAGCACCATTTGAGCTCAAAATTCACCCATTCTTGAGGGTAAATATTCTTTGAGCATAGAGGGATGTGTTGTTGATCTCAGAAGTGCGATTCCACAAATGACCCCCATATGGGATTGTTGCATGATTTTAGACCCAATACACAATAGTGAAATATGGGTATCATTATCTAATTTTGATGAGTAGATTATGATTTTGAAAGCGTGACATCTTGTGAAAGCTTTTTAGATAGGGAAATTAATGATTTAACAAATTTTTTGGGCTTTTCTTCGGCATCCAGGATGGCTAGGTTTACCTTTCTTATAGATTGAGCTAATTAGTTGTATATTTATGATATTATGCTAGATATGGAATGAGAATTAGGTCTTGGAGGTATGATTGGTATAATTAGTATTATTTGAAATATTTAGGCTATTTAGGAACCGTAAATTAAGTGTAATAGACTTAGTTGGTCATGTTTTAGGTAGAATTATTATCCTAGGAATAAATGTGGCACATTTAATATCCAAAAGTGAATTTAGATAACTTAGCCTAGTCTGGGGTAGAATTTCCCTCAGAATAAATTTTAAGGATTAGAAGTGGGTGGCTCCGGCCCACCTTAGGTCAATATTCATGTTAGGTCTTGTAGACTTCTATATGCATATGCATGTTATACCATTTGGAATGCTTATTTTGGGACTTTTAGGTGATTTGATACATAATGATTATGCTAGTTTTGTACTTGGGAGTTGGTGCTAATTTTGGGCTAATCTGGTGGCTTATTGATATTGAGTTTCAGTTCAACTCTGACAATTGATAATGATATTAATGACATAAGTTCTGATTGAAGTCTGGAAAATGATGATGATGGTGATGATATTCAGTTTCGGTTTTAGTTTGGCATTGAAAGTTATTTATGATATGATACAATATGTATAGATTCATGGTTATACCTTGATATTCGGTAAATTTATGGAACATCGGTTATTTACTTTCCTTTGATTGGATCCTCTGAGCTTATGAGGGCCTGTGTTGGGTTATTTACTGGCTTATGGGGCCAGTCTTATACTATTGTTTATGCTTTCTTCCATATTATATCTATTTTGATTATTTATTTACATTATGGGAGCGCTATTCCAGGTTTTCCCTTTTGCTTAGCTTATTTATTTTGCATTTTATCATACTTATATCATGATTTAACTCAGTCAGATGATGATGCCTACTAAGTACCTGTGACTTTGGTACTCATATCACTCTTTTGTACCTTTTTGGTGTAGATTCGAGTACTAATGGCCGCGTTGATACCGAGATTGTGCTGAGTTTAGTTTGGAGATAGGTTGAGCTCTTGGAGTCAAAGTTGCCCCTTTTTTCTTCTATTATTTATGTCTAGTCTTTGACTATTTGAGATGGATTTGTATTTGACTATTTCAGTACTTATGTTCCATTTGTTAGTAGCTCTTGTACCGGCATTACTAGGTCGTGGGATGGTTATTGATATTTTATCTATCTTTTGGACTATTATTATTGCCTTATTATATATTGTAAGTCTTTACTTGTAAATATCTGACTTTTATGCCTTTTTCCACCGAATTAGACCATTGTTTATAACTCTGTGTTATGATTTAGCTTACCTATTATTGGGATCAAATAGGTGCAATCATGACTCATAAATTGGGTTGTGACACTTAACCCAGCAAGATGTACCTCTGGTGTTAAAGACCGATTCACTTGTAATGAAAAAGATGTTGGATTGTAAATAGGAGGTCCCATGGTTTATATATATAGATGTAAGTAAGATTTAAGTATTAAGAGATGGAGCAGTGGTGAAGTTGGAGCATACATTCAGAGAAGGCAACTTATGTGCCAATTTTTTCACTAATTATGTTTTCTATTTTGTAGGTACTCTGATATAATACAACATCTCAGGAATTACCAAGGGAAGCTAAAACTATTTTAAAGATGGATAAATCACAAGTTCCAAATCTCAAAATAAAAAATTACCAAAATAATGAGTTTAATGTTACAACAAGGTCATAAAGGTGTAAAATAGCAACGATACAAATTATTCATGTAGTGATCAGAAACACAGAAAATAGCAGAAGCAAGCTTCTTTAAAAGACTAGTTGATAGTCGATGATACAATACAAATTGCCTCCAAATATTAAGATAGGATACTTTTGAAGTTAGAGGTGGTTGACGACTCCTTAGTTCTATCAAAAGGATCTAAAAGATGGAGATTACCTTTAAGGAGGGTCAAAAGGCCTTGGTAAGGTCAAACAAAAGAAAAAGAAGAGCTTGGTTAAGCATGAGAGGGTCATGTATGCCATATACGGCCGCATGTGGCCTTAGTAGTTTATTCCAGTGTCACCTGTGTGACACATGCTTGAGCATATCATGGACGGGTAAATGGCATGTGCCCAATTTTTAGAAATGGGTCACTTTTGGGACCAATATGGTAATAATTGGCCCTAGGCTATAAATAGGAGTTCTTTTTCATATTCTAGGACAAAACTTTAATGCTAATGAACTTTTACTCTCTTGTGAGTATGTGTGATCTTGTATTAGCTTGTGTTGAATTATCGTTTAGAAACCTTGGTTTCTTGGGAATTCAATTCCCTTGTGTTCAACTTATGATTTAGGTAATTTTTTTGGTTTATTGAATAGAGGATTAAGGGTTTACCATACCCTTTATTTGCTATCAACTCCTTTCATTATGTCTATCTTATTGATTTTTCTATCCATTTTTATCTTTTATTTCATTGTATCTCAGTTTAGTTCTTATTCCATAGTTTGTTCCGTATTATTTGGTATTAGAGCAAGGTTTAGATTTGTCCCTATGAGTCTACTCTTGGGTTAGATATCTAGAAAAAAGTCCCAAAAGACATTTTTAAAGACCCCCCACGCCACCCCACCCTAAAAAAGATTTTTTTTGTGTTTTTGAGTCATTCATATTATTTCCACACTAGATTTATTCGTCTAGTGATATATAGGTCGGATCTTGAGCATTGGATGTGTTTGGAAGAGTGTTGAAGTAGGCCTCCATTATTGAGCTTGTTCTTGAAGAAATAGTGAAATGGATACTTAGATATTGCAAATTTGATGTTGATTTGAGGGTTGAAAAGTGTTGGACAGTGTTTCCTACACCAAAAGAGCCCTAGATCTCAGTTATGGAGCTATTTGGAGAATTTTAAAAATTACCCATTCTTGAAGCTTGAAGAAACTAGCAGGAGGGTTCAAAATTTTGAAAAAATTGGTTAAAATTTGAGACTTCAAGTCATTTGGAATGTGTTTGGAAGGTTGAAAGGAGTTTGGGTTCCAAATTTCATCGCATTCCGAGCAAGAATGAATTAGTTGGAAAATTTGGTGTTCATTATGTTCTTAAAGACCTTCATATCTTCAAGTGGGTTCTTCAACCAAAAGGTTTTGTTTGATTAAATATAGAGAAAGGAAAAATCAAGTAAAAATATTGGTTTAAAACATATCTTAAAGGGCCCAAGGAATATTACAAGAGATTGAAGCAAAGGAGTCCTACATAGGGGGAAAATTCAACTATTTCTAGGTGTTCTGCCTGGCATCTGCGGCTCACCTATGACCCATCTGTGGAAGCAGGTGGATTATGTAGATTACCAAGGGCAGCCTCGGGTTTTACCTGTCCCCATATGCATGAGCAGGTCACCATATACACCTAGTTTGCCTCAAGTACATGTCAAGCCTTCTAAAACCGCTTTTGCTTAGGTTCAACCAATCTAGTTTCATTTCTTGATTCTTAATATCTTTTCTTGATTCTTAAAAACTATTTAATGGCTAGTAATCGATCTATTAGTTGATTAATTAATTCTAGAGTCCATTTTCTTTTTTGTTCGTTTCTTGTGTGCTTTTCCCTTTGTTTTTGTTGGTCTTTCTTGATTCAAGTACGTTAGTTTGTTTTTGAGTTTTTCTTTTCAATTTCAAACAAGAATCTATTATGATAAAAAGCCACAATTTATACCATATATTCCAAATAGAGTACAAATAATCTTTCAATGGTAGCAATGCCAATTGAGAGACAAGATCAAATGTTTATATTCGGAGGGATTATGAGGTTAACTTCTTAAATCTAACTTATTTGTTGTTTTTGTTTAGTGTTTCTTTTGTTAGATATAATGGATATAGATGATGACATACTATAAACGATGGATAACAATGCTTGAAACTCAATGTTAGCCATAATTGAATCCTTGAGTCAAGGAATGGAATTAATGAGTTGAAGGATAGAAAGCATGGATGGCTCCGTAGCAAGGAGGATGGACAACATGACAGATAGTATAAAATCCACTAATGACACCCTTTCTAATCCACTAAACTTTCAATCTTTCTCGAGTGGACATACTAAAAAAACCTTTTGTGAACTACCCCAAGCTCTACTAAACAAAAATCAACAAAACCAAGTTAAAGGTGTAAGGGAAGAGAAAGTTATGAAAGGAGATAACAACTTAGATCAATAAGGAGAGTTCTGTGAAGATGTTGAGTCAAGTATTGGATTTAATAAGGTAGACAAGGAACACTTAGTTGTGGAACTTGTTAACCCCGAGTCCTTGTTGTATGATAATAAAGGTGTTAGAATTTTACCTCGCATCAATAATTCTCTTTTGTAGGGTCATGAGGGAGTTTTTTAAAATAAAGAGTCAAGGAACGTTCCTCTTGGATATAAAATTGAATGCCTATATAAGTTCTTATTCAAGGACTTCAAGTTGATGAAGACTTGACTCAAAGGAGGAACCTAGTCAAACTCCTTTGGGTCGATAGATACTTTATAACAAGAGTTTAAGCATCTAAACTCATAGATCAAAATAAGGAGTTACCTACAAAGGAAACTCCTACCAAAATTCAAGAGGATCAAGACTATTGGTCTAATTTGATATATGAAAAGAAAGTTCCTTGTAAAGCACATATGGAGGACAAGAGAACACGTTCAAGGACTCACTTTTAAGGTATGTATTTACGTCCTCCTATTCTTAGTGATCCTTGGAGGCATGATTATATTTTTCTCATATTGCGCAGGACCTTGAAATTGATTGATAACATGTAATACCATGAAAGTATTAGTGTCTCCAAGATTTCTTCATAGTGTATGTCCTTTATGCTTAAATTGTGTCAGCCTTGTAATATAAATGCCTAATATAAATGTTTCTTTGGTTTGTACTTGATATGCAACTCTTTTTTCCTACTCCTTGTCACACTTATGTGGTTGGACAAGTTAAAGTGATAGGGAGGACTCTCAGGAGTATGCTAAATACATGAATAAAGGTAACCCAACTTCTTGGGTATACCATTTGTTTTGAAGTGAATTACTTACTAATAGATACTATAATTCCTCTAATAACATGACTCTATTAGTGAATGCATTTTTTTTGGGAAGTTGCTTGAAGGGAAAGAATGTGATGTGCTTAAATTGTCTTGTCTCATTTTCTTGTATACTTATGTTTGAGAGTAACTTAGATGGAATGTTGGTCTTAAACCTTTTCTCTTCCATATCTTTGACTATGATGATAGTCATGTTGGTTTTGAAAATGCATTTGGTGTGAATATAAGTTGTCTTGAAAGGAAGAATGATGTGTATCCTAGTAACTTGACTCCTTCCGTGGTTGTTTCAACTTCTAGTAACTTGATTACTAGAGTTAATTTAAATACCTTTATACTCTTAAGTAACACACATCTTCTTCATACCTTTCTTTACTACCTTTGCATTTGATGACGTCCATAGATATTAGGTTTGTTTTGGATAGAGGTTGGAGTTCTTAGATATAGTCTTATGGTGAAGTAAAGAAACATATGTGTTTTATGACCTTGGTTGTTTCCTTGTTTCATAATGCTTCTTATAGCTAATACCTTTGGGTAGAGTATGATGAATTTGTTTAATTGATAGCAAAATATAGTTGGTTGTATATCAAATGCATGCCTCCTTGGTGTGGATACTGATATTAATCCCTGTTCTAACCCTCGTACTTCGAGGATGTATTGGTTGTTTATTCTTCTCTTATGCTTTAAGGTTGTAGATTTGAGGATGAATCTTCTTCAAGAAGGAGATTATGACATGATCCAAATTACCTCTAGATCTTTGGATGGGATGCTCATGACGTTAGAGGTACTTGATTACTCCTTAGTTCTATCAAAAGGTGACAAAGGATAATGATTAACATCAAGGAGGGTCAAAGGGCCTTGGAAAGGTCAAACAGAAGCAAAAGAAGATCTTGGAGAAGCACGGGAGGGACATGCATGCCATATACAGTAGCATGTGGCCTTAGCATATCATTCTAGTGTCACCTACATGCCACATGCATGAAAGGTCAAAGGCATATGCCTAATTTTTAAAAATGGGTCACTTTTGGGCCCAATATGTAATAATTATCCCTAGGATATAAATAGGAGTTCTCTTTCATTTTCTAGGACCAAATTTTGATGCTAATGAACTTTTACTCTTTTGTGAGTGTGTGTGAGCTTGGATTATCTTGTGTTGAATTATCATTAGGAAACCTTGGTTGCTTGGGAATTTGATTCCCTTGTGGTCATGTATGATTTTGGTGCTTTGTTTGGTTTATTGAATAGAGGGTTGAGGGTTTAACATACCTTTTTGCTATCATTTCCTTATGTTGTGTCAAACATATTGATTGTTTTATCTTTCTTTATCTTTCATTTCTTTGTATCTTAGTTTAGTTTTGATTCCATTATTTGTTCTGTATCAGTCGATTTACCTTGTTTTAGGATCTTTATACAGTGGTATTATCCTTGGCTCATTTAGTGAAAGATTTGGGGACATGGTTAGTTGGCTATCAATTATGTAGCAGAATGTAATTCCTTGTCAAAGTACGACCTTCAACATGATCGAATATGCAAGGAAAGGTTGCTACAAGATCATAAATGCATATTAAACTATTGTTAGTGTAATTTAAGGGTAGAAGAGGTAAAATAGCTACTGAACTTTACACATACCTGTTTTGCAGCTGGTGAGTAGAAGAAGTCTTTGATAGTGTCGGATTGACTTGGCATTCATGAGAATTTTGAGTTTCCAATAAGCAACCTACCCAATCTCATTGAGCTAAGATTAGGTTAAGTGTTGGAGAGTAAATAGTAGAGTTATCTCCCATTTTTGCTAATGTCTTCAAGAAGATCAACCTCTCGATGGAGCTGATGGTGGAGATGAAGAGACTTTCCCTTTATTTTTCTAGATTTTTAATTTCCTTATTTTCTTTTAATTTTGCTCTTTTTGTTTCCTAGTATTGCTAGACCCAATTTGTGGGCTTTGCCTTTTGTACACTTTTTTTTGCAATAAATGGGCTATTGTTCCAATCTTTACTTAAAAAAATAAAGATTGTTGGAAATCTTGTGGAAAATACTTCACCATCAGTATTTTTATGAAATTCACATATCTTCAGACGTGTCAGCACTATCCTTAAGGATATTTCACTCGATATAGGTGTATCCCCCAAGATCCAATAATTTTTTCTAGTATAAACTAGGAGCTAGAATCTAACAAAGATTTTAACAAACAATAACACAACACAAGATAATATAAGAAGAAGAATTATACTTTATTTTCTATCTCCACCAAAGTAAATTCAAAGAGGATTATATTATCATATATATGTTAGTAACAACTCATTACAAGTAGCACTTTTATAACCAAAAACATTCTCTATTAGACTTAATGCTGAATGAAGTAATAATAATAAACTCAATAATGAGAATTTGTGTAATGACCCTTCAGGTCATTTTCCATATTTCTGCTTATTTTTGCTAATAGAGCTTCTCTATAGCTACCCTAAGTCATTTATGACTTGCTGGAGCTGACAGTTCAGTTACCGGGCAGTTCATTTGTGTTTAGAGCTAATTTTCTATTTTGAAGTCTTCGTTGGTTCCAAATGGCCACTGGGCAAAAACTTCAGTAAAATGATCTCATATGTAAATTCTAACTGCACTTGCAACTTTAGAATGATAATTTTAGGCTATGTAGACCTTTGGTTAGGGTATCAAGGCACCCGAGCTTATTTCGATCTATTAGGCAAAAACGAAAATGAATATGGGTGTGGGACTCATATTTGGTCAAAATAATCTTGGATGGAAAATTCAATTGTGCCATTGAGTCTGAAGCATCGAATTTGATATAATTACATAGTTCTCTTGCGTATATGGGATTCCAGATAAATCCCAAAGGTTTGCCAGAAACTTTGAAGATTTTCCAAGTTTCAGCTGTCGTCTGGTATAGCTGCTATCGCAAGACAAGGGCCGCGATCACAGTACCCTTGGAAGGAAAAGTGATGCAATCACGAAAGAGGTGTTGCGATCGCAACACCTTGTGCAGTCACCAAGATAGTGCGATCGCAAGTCTGGGTCTGTGATAGTGAGACCCGAGTACCTAGTATGGGTATAAATAGACCCTTAAGTCGCAAATTCAGCCATTTTTCATCCATTAATTGATAGAAAAAATCCTAAAGCATGAGATATCTTAAAATTGAGACTTGTGGGTGACATGAGAGCTTGATCAACATTTATTTTCGCGATTATCTTCCGATTTGAGGTAAGAATTTTCCCTTTTCTTGGTGGCTTTTATTGATTTCTTGCCCAAGACCCCAAAACCTTGAGGGTTTGATTTTATCCCCAATTCGACTTGGATTTTACCTTTTTTTTTAGGTTAATGATCCCTTGAGCATTTAAGAATGTTGGGTTAGTTTCAAAAAAGCAATTTTTGTAAGTGGGACCTATATAGGGTTTTGATGTGATTTTCATAGCCGAAGCACAATGGTGCAATATGGGTATTGTTATTCTTGTATTAATTAGTAGAATATGTTTATGATAGCTTGACATATTGAGTAGGATTCTTGAAAGAGAAAAGAAGTGGTTTAGCAGATCGTTGAACTTTCTTCGGCGTCGATGAAAGCTAAGTTTATCCCTTGTTAGATGAGATATTTCATAGTATTCTTATGATATTGTGTTAGATTTGGGATGATTTTTTGGTGTTGGATTGATAAAATGCAAGACTTGGGTTATTTGGACCGTTTATACCATTTTGAAATAATAGAGTTGAAGATCTTAGCTTATTTCCTTATGCCTTAGGTGAATTGGACTTCATTCCTCGTGTTTTGCATAAGAATGCCCTAGATTACTCAAGTTAGGTAAAAATTCTTTCGACACTTATGCTTAGGGTAAATTTAACCTTAGTTGCTTACGCTAATGAAGGTTTCCTTAGTTCCATTTGACTTAGTTAAAGTGCTTGAGAAAAATCTCTACCTTAGGACTATTTATGGCTTTCTTAACATCTAATAGTGGATTTAGATACCTTAGCCTGCTCCGAGATATAAATTGACTTAGAATGTATTTTAGGGATTTAGAAGTGGGCTTTTTGACCCACCTTAAGCCAAGATCGATGTTAGTTCTCTTGAAATCCTTTTACATTTGTTGAATACCTAGAGAATGCCCTTTTGAGAAAATATTGAGAAACTTTGATACTTGATGTTTATGTTGGTTATTGTGAGGGTTGACACTTATTGATTATGTTATCATTTATCCTATTGATGATACTCCCAATGATGTTGATTATATATATATCCGGTTTGAGTCTAGAAGATAATTATGTTGTTGATTATACATACCCGGTTTGAGTCCGGAGGATGATTATGGCACTATTGATTATATTTACCGATTCAAGTCCGGCTATTTATTATCTACTGGTTCAAGTTTGGTTATTGATTATATTTTTTGGTTCGAGTCTGAATATGCATATTATGCTATGATGACATACTTTTTATGATTAACAATATCGAGGTGTGATATTGAGAGTAATAATTTGGCTAAGTTGGAAAATTAAGAAATGGTTATAATATGGCATGGCATAAATAGACTCTAGTGGTAAAATGACTAGCTGACAAATCATGATGACTAGTGGATGTTTGATGACTAGCTGATAATTGAATTAGTGATAAAATATAGATAGTTGATTAATGATGACTAGTGTATCGTGATGATAAGGTTTCTATATGATGATAAAATTATGGAATAATGGTTAAATAGCGATGAAGGTTAGTTATAATGTTGGATAATTGAATTATTCTATCTTAATTATACTCTCCATGCATATGGGGGGGTCTATGATGAGTTATTTACTTTTTAGCACTAATTGGCGTATGGTAGCCAATTATGTAGTTATGACTGTAGGTCTTGATGCTTTATGTTATGTTATTATTCTCATTTACTTACTTATTTATGTACAGGGATGTCAGAGCTATCTCAGGTTAGTCTATACCTTGACTTATTTATGTTATCTTGCATTTTATCATACTTATATCATGATTTAGCTCAGTCGGCCGATGATACCTACTTAGTACCCATTGTTTTGGTACTCATACTACACTTATGTATCTTTTTGGTTCAGATTCAAGTACTAGCTATTGCCATTGATCATTGATCATTTTGTGTTGATATTTTTGGACATAGGGTGAACTCTTGGTGTTGGAGTTCCTTTAATCTTTTGATATTCAGTCTTTTGTTATCAAGACTAATGTTTTTAACTATTTTAAGTCTTTGAGTTGTATTATTCTTATATGATCTTGTATTGGATCCACTAGGTCGTGGGATGGTATCTTATATTGACTGTTTTATCTATTTTAATCTCTTTGCTTATTTATAAGTGAGTTGTTCATTTTTTCCTATGATTGGGCAATTTCCACCATGTTAACCCATAACGTTCAGCTTTGAGTTACTGTTTTGGATAACTACTGGAGGGGTAGAGTAGTCCATCATGACTCATAAATTAGGTCATGTCAAATTGGTATCAGTGCCTAGGCTACACCAATATTATTGGTAAAAGAGAAAATATCTAGTAGAGTCTTGCAGATTCGAACGATGATGTTTCTTTCCTATCTATGAAAGGCTATGGGACATTATTAGAAGTTCATAACTTCTTTCACTCCCTTCATGCTAAGAGTCTGAGTTGGTTTGTATAGTATTCCTTTGAATTTACTCATTCACAGATTGCCAGGACATGTGCTATTGCTATACGAGATGAGGGTCTCAATATCTAACCTAGGGATTCTACTCCTATTCTTTGAATACCTAGTGGTCATGGACAACCACGTGATGTTTCCCCAACTATAGGCCAGTATAGGATGCCTTCCCAAAGTTCTATTCCCACTCCAGAGCCAGGGATTCTTTCGCCCCAGCCAGTAGTGGGCCAGAGACCAACCCAGGCTCTACTAAGGTTTATTTCTTCATCAGTGCTCAGAGATACGTTGGTTTAACTTTTAGGTTTAGTTGGTGGTGTTCCATCAAGGGTGCTTAGTCTACAGATCAAAGTGGTACTGAAGATGGGGGAAGATATTATAGTTGCGACTCCTAGAGTTAAGGTTTCTCCTACACCGGTAGTTGCTCAACCAGTGGTTACTCAACCTGCTATGTCTTCTGAGGAGCAAAATATATTGGGTAGATTCTTGAGATTGACTCTACCTAGGTTTTTTAGTGCACCGGGTAAGGATGCATATGAGTTCCTGATTGCTTGTGAGGATAGGCTCCGTAATTTAGGACTCGGTAAGACTCGTGGTGTGGATTACACCATATTTCAGTTGGATTTGGCTGCTCGACATTAGTGGAGAGGTTATATGGATTCTAGACCACCTGGATCTTTTCCTTTATTGTGGACTCAGTTCTCCAAGATGTTCTTAGAAAAGTATATGCCTCGCAGCCATAGGGATTATATAAGAGATTATTTTATGAGGTTGGATCAGGGATCTATGACAATTGTTGAGTATGAGGCTCATTTTCATGAGTTGTCTAGACATCTACTTCTATTCTGAACACTGAGTATGAGAGAGTTTGCTGCTTCATTAGAGAGTTGAGACTCCCTATTCGTATGTCTACTCAGAGATTAGTTACTGTGGGTAGGTCTTTTGCTTTTAGATCACGCTTAGGTGATGGAGGAGATGCATCATGAGGCCCAAGGGGGCAATGATAAGAGGCGTAGATATCAGGGAAATTTTAGTGGGAGCTGAATTAGTTCTCGATTAAAGGGTAGTAATTCTCTTGGTGGGTATTCTCTATGACCATCCTATCAAACTTAGAGTCAGCCTAGTCGACCTGTTCAGGCAAGGCTTCAAATTACTGATGAAAGTTAGTATAGTGCCAGATATTACCCTAGTAAGGGCAGTGGTTAGTCTTTGAGAGGTTTATTATATGGTCGTTCTAGACATGGTGGTTATTTTGGATCAGCTAAATCTATTGGTTCTGGTTCAACTCAAGTGTCATGTAATAGTTGTGGAGATTTTAGTCACTATTCTCGAGATTGGCCTAGTCGTGGGACAATTGTTGTTTCAGCTCAGGGTTATTCCTCTATTAGAGGAGTTTATCCCTAATCTAAAGGTAATTCTTATGGTTGCAAGGGTGGTTCTTAGGGTACTCGATGAGGTTCTTAGGCGGGCAAGATAGGAGGTCAGTTTGGTGCCCATCCAGGTGGTGGGTGTGTTCAGTTTTATGTAGTACCTGCTAGGCCCAAGGCTAAGACTTTAGATGTTGTTGTTTCAGGTATAATTTTGGTGTGCCACCAGTCGGCCCTTGCTTTATTTGATCCGAGATCCACTTATTATTATATATTTGCTTATTATACACTACTATTAGAGTTATCCTGGGATTTATTATCTATGCCATTGCGCGTGTCAACTTCCATGGGTGATTCTTTAGTAGGGGATCGAGTTTTTAGATCATGTATTGTGACTATCAGTGATGATGATACTTATGCTAATCTTATTATTTTGGATATGGTGGATTTTGATGTGATTCCAGGCACGGACTGGTTATCCTACTATCATGCAATCATGGATTATTTTGCGAAGACTATTACATTAGCCATTCCTAGCGTACCCCCAGTCATGTGGCAAGGAGAGATTAGGCATAAGATAGTGGGGATTATTTCTTATATTTGTGATAAAAGGCTTATTTTGAGGGTCTACGAGTCTTATCTTGCTTATATTTGTGATACTAGTACATAGAGTCAATCACTTGACTCTATTCCTATAGTTTATAAGTTTCCTAATGTGTTCCCTATCGAACTTCCTGGTATTCCCCCTGTATGTGATATTGAGTTTGCTATTGATCTTGAGTCTGGCACCCAACCTATTTCTATGGCACCTTATCGTATGGCTCTAGCCAAACTTAAGAAGCTGAATTCTTAGCTTTAGAATTTTCTTGGTAAGGGTTTTATTAGACTGAGTGTGTCTCCTTAGGGAGCTCCATATTGTTTGTAAAGAAGAAAGATGGATCCATGCGTATGTGTATTGATTATAAGCAAATTAATAAGGTGACGATGAAGAATCGTTATCTTATGCCTCGCATTGATGCTTTTTTTGTCTAGCTTTAGGGTGCATTGGTGTTTTCTAAGATTGATTTGAGATCTGGTTACCATCAATTAACTATTCGGGCTGAGGATATTCTAAAGACAACCTTTAAGATACATTATGGTTATTATGAGTTCTTACTAATGTCATTTGGGTTGACTAATTCCCCAGTCGTGTTCATGGATTTGATGAACCAAGTATTCATGCCTTATTTGGATTTTTTTGTGATTGTGTTCATCAACGACATCCTTGTGTATTCAAGGAGTATAGAGAAGTATGCACAATATTTGAGGAATGTGCTATAGACTTTGAGAGATCATGTGCTTTTTTCCAAGTTCTCTAAGTGTGAGTTTTGGCTTGAGTCGGTGACATTTCTTGGGCATGTGATGTCTAAGGATGGTATTGTAGTAGACCCAACCAAGATTGAGGCGATTCATGATTAGGATAGACCTACATCTCCAAATGAGGTTCGTAGCTTCATTGATTTGTCTAGATATTATAGATGATTCGTTGAGTGTTTTGCTACTATTTAAACCCTTATGACCAGATTAACTCGAAAAGAGGTTCCTTTCCGATGGTCCAAGAAGTGTGAGTAGCTTTTTCAAAAGTTCAAGGATTTTCTTACTTTAGCTCTTATTTTAGCTTTTCCTATCGAGGGTGAGGGATTCGCTGTGTTTTGTAATGCTTCTGGTTTCATTTAGGTTGTGTATTGATGAAACATGGTTGTGTTATTTCTTATGCTTTTATACAACTTAAGGTGCACGCGCAACTACCCACTCATGATTTGGAGTTGGCAGCGGTAGTCTTTGTCCTTAAGATTTAGAGGCATTATCTTTCTGGTGTGCATTGAGAGATTTTCATCGATCATCCTAGTCTTCAATATCTTATCACTCAAAGGGAACTTAATTCTAGACAACATAGACGAATGGAGTTACTTAAGGATTATGATATTTTGATATTGTATCATCCGGGCAAGGAAAATATGGTAGCAGATCCATTAAGTCGGAAGACAAATAGTATAGGTAGCTTGGCTTGTATTTTAGTTTCTCAGAGGCCATTGGCACAAGACATCAAATCCTTGGCCAACTTGATAGTTTGCCTTGATATTTAAGATCCTAGGAGAATTTTGGCTAGCGTGGGGTGAGGTCCTCATTATCTGAGTAGATTTGAGATTATCAGTTTGAGGATAATAAGCTTTGCTTTCTTCATGACTAGGTGTTGAGTGGTGAGTTCGAGAGGAACACCATAGATTCTAAGGGTGTTTTGAGATTTGATGGCTGCATTTGTGTTTTGAGGATCAATGACTCGATTTAGTTAATTTTTCATCAGGTTAATAGCTCTAGATATTCAATTCATCTTGGCACAACCAAGATGTATAGAGATTTGAGACAACATTATTGGTGGAGCGATATAAAGAGAGATGTGGCTGACTTTATAGCTTATTGGCTATGTTGTCAGTAGGTAAAGGACGAGCATCAATGACCTGGCGAATTAACTCAGAGGTTGCCTAATTTCGAGTAGAAATAGGAATGATTACAATGGATTTTGTTAGTGGTTTGCCTCGCACTTCCCACGGCTCCAATGGTATTTTGGTCATTGTGGATTATTTTACCAAGTCAACACATTTCATTCCTGTTCAGATGTCCTTCAGTGTTGAGAGGTTGGCCCATATCTATATTCAGAAAATAGTCCATTTGCATGGTGTGCTCATTTCTATTATTTTGGATCATGGTTTTGTGTTCACTTCCATATTTTGGAGAGCATTTCAGGAAGAGTTGGGAACTCAAGTGGATCTTAGTACTGCCCTTCATTCGCAGAGAGATGGTAAGTCGGAGTGGACTATTTAGGTTCTTGAGGACATGCTCCGAGCCTGTGTTATGGATTTTTGAGCCAGTGGAAAAAACATTTAGCCTTGACAGAGTCTGCATATAATAACAGCTATCATTCGAGTATAGAGATGGCAAATTTTGAGTCTTTGTATGGTATGAGATGTCATTCTCCAATTGGATAGTTTGAAACTTCCAAGGTTAGGCCCTATGGTACTGATTTGCTTCAGGAGTTGTTTGATAGATTCAGGGTGA
This sequence comes from Capsicum pubescens, assembly GCA_030864215.1. Taxonomy (NCBI): domain Eukaryota; kingdom Viridiplantae; phylum Streptophyta; class Magnoliopsida; order Solanales; family Solanaceae; genus Capsicum; species Capsicum pubescens. Next base: position 164,886,282 of record CM061543.1, on the reverse strand, counting down.
TTCAGGATAGGTTGAGAGTGGCTCAGAGCAGGTAAAAGGCCTATGCAGACCATAGGATTTGTTCCTTAAGATTTAAGGTAAGTGATCATGTATTCCTCTGTGTATCACCCATGAAGGGTGTGATGAGGTTCAGGAGGAAGGGCAAGCTCAGTCCTAGATATATTGGACCTTTTGAGATTCATCACGCAGTTGGTGAGGTGGCTTATGAGTTATCTCTACCTTGAGATTTTATCGTTGTTCATCCAGATTTTCTTGTTTCCATGTTGTAGTGGTACATTCCTAATCTATATCATGTGCTTAGATGGGACTCAGTCTAGTTGGATGAGCGTTTGACCTTTGTGGAGGACCCTGTTCTCATTTTGGCTAGTGATGCCAGGCGATTATGCACTAAAGAGATTTCGGTAGTTAAGCTTTAGTGGAGACACAACCTAGTAAAGGAGGCCACTAGGGAGATCGATAGTGAGATACGGACGCAGTATCCCTACCTGTTTAAGACTTCAAGTATATCCAAATCCTTAACTTTCGCGGATAAAAGTTCCTTTAGTAGTGGATATTGTAATGACCCTTCAGGTCTTTTTCTATATTTCTACTTGTTATCATCAATAGAGCTTCTCTATAGCTGCCTCGAGTCATTTATAACTTGCTGGAGCTGACAGTTCAGTTACTAGGCAATTCATTTGTTTTTTAGAGCCAATTCACCATTTTGAAGTCTTCAGTGGTTTCAAATGGCCACCGAGCAAAAAATTCAGCAAAACAATCTTGTATGTAAATTTTGATTGCACCGACAACTCCAAAAAATTGATTTTAGATTAGTTGGACCTTTTGTTTGGGTCCCGAGGCACCTGAGATCATTTTGACCTATTGGTCAAAAAATAAAATATGGGTGTGGGACCCATATTTGGCCGAAACAACCTCGAGTGGAAAATTCAATCCCACCAATGAGTTTGTAGCATTGAATTTGGTGTGGTTACACAGTTCGTTTACATATACGGGATTCCGGATGAATCTCAAGGGCTTGACGATAACTTTGAAGATTTTCAAAGTTTCAGCTGTTATCTGGTGCAGCTGCTATTGCAAGACAAGGGCCGCAATCATGGTACCCTTGGCAGGCAAAGTGATGCAATCATGTAAGAGGTGTTGTGATCTCAACACCTTATACAGTTACCAAGATAGTGCGATCGCAGATATGGGTCTGTGATAGCGGGACCCGAGTACCTAGTATGGGTATATATTGACCCGTATGTCTCTAATTCAGCCATTTTTATCCACTACTTAAGAGAAAAAGCCTTAATGAGTGAGATATCTTAAAATTGAGACTTGTGGGTGTCTTGGGAGCTTGATTAACATTTATTTTCACAATTATCTTCTGATTTGAGGTAAGAATTCACCCTTTTCTTGGTGGATTTTATTGATTTCTTTCCCAAAAACTTGAGGGCTTTATTTTAGCCCCAATTTGACTTAGATTTCACCTATTTTTAGGGTAATGATTCCTTGAGCATGTAAGAATGTTGGGATGGTTTTGGAAATATAATTTCCATAAGTGGGACCCACATGGTGTTTTGATGTGATTTTTGGACTCGAAGCACAATGGTACAATATGGGTATCGTTATTCTCGTATTGATGAGTAGAATGTGTTTATGATAGCTTGGCATCTTGAGGAGGCTTCTCGGAAGGGAAAAGTGGTGGTTTAGCGGATCATTGACCTTTCTTCGGCATCAAGGTAGGCTAGGTTTATCCCTTGTTAGATTGAGAAATTTCATAGTATTCTTATGATATTTTGTTAGATTTGGGATGAGTTTTAGGTGTTGGATTGATAAAATACAAGACTTGGATTAGTTAGATAGTTTAGGCCATTTTGAAATTGTAGAGTTCTAGATCTTAGCTTGTTTCCTTATGCCTTAGGTGAATTGAACTTCATTCCTCGTGTTTAGCATGAGAATGCCTTATATTACTCACTTCCCTAACTGCGACTCTTCCTATAAGCTATGGTGTGTCTTTACAGGAATTGGGCCCAAGTTGTAAGGTGTTCAGTGAAATTTCTTGAGTCACTATATTGATTACGACTTAAGGCCACGAGTTGTAAAGACTTAAGATGATTCGTTAGGTCCCAATCATAGAGTGTCCATTGTATACCCAAGTGGTTTTTTTGTTGACTACGGTTGGACCGTACGAGTCATAGGGTCAACACAGTGTGTGCTTGGTGATACTATCTTGATTACGACTCGTGGAGAGGATTCACAGTAAGTAAGTCTTAATGAGTCATTATGAGTCCCGTAACAACTGTCGATTAATTTTCAGTCTTTTTACTAAGGGTATTTTGGATATTTCCCTCTTGACCTAAACATAACCCATGACCTATAAACACTATTAAGACCTCATTCTCACCTATAACATAATCAAAACATATCCTCTTCTCTCTAAAACTCTTTCAAGCAAAACAAGCTAGGGTTTTCTCAAGATTTAGGATCTAGGGGTCAATTCAAGGTTTCTTCTCCATAATTTTTCATATTTCAAGCATGTGACTCTACCCTTAAACTTGTTTTTCTTAAAGCATGATGTTTAAATGATTATTGATGTGAAGTTGAATAAGGGTTTTGATATGGGTTGAGGGTTTTTCCATGATTAGTTCTTAAATTGTTTTCCCATGAATTATTATGCATTGTTTATGCTGGCTAATAAACTAGGGGATTATGATTTCCCCAATTTTTTGAATAATGACAATTGAATTGGTAACAACTTCAACCCAATATTGTGAAAATGGTTTTGAACGTGAAAAGTATGCATAGTAAACTATCTTTGAAACTATTTGCATGGCATAAAAGACCCGTTGAAGCATATATGGGTTTGAGTACCAATTGATTAGATGGGTTTGAGTCCCAAATGACTAATTATTTTAAAGTCCTTTTTGGCCGAGGGTTTAGAGTCCCCGCAGGCTAAGTAGTTGACATGGCATGATAATGAACTAGCAAGTGATTTGGTATGACGATACAAACGGGATGCCTTAATGCATAATTAGTTCATTTAATTGGGGATAAGTGCTAAATCTTTTTATTGAGATTTAAAAAGGGTTGTGTATATGGGCCATGAAAGTGGTGGTCCCAAGAGACCAATACTGAAAAACACATTTGTCGGCACAAGGGTCTAAATAGCCTGGGTTTTAAGTCTCCTTGCTTATGACCAGGGAGGTTTGAGTTCTTCTTTATAATATGATTGATAGTTTCGAGTCCCCCATATTAAATTACATGATCAGGTGCTTAAGTCACCTTAGTATATGTGTAACACACCGGAAGTACCCCCTGGACATCACACGATGCTTAAAACTATGAATAGCCCTAATCTAACCCATGATATCTATTTAGCTTGAAACTCACATGAGAAGTGAACTCACATATATAGGAACTTGAAGGTAAATGATCTCATATCTTAATAATAGTCTTTAACTTAGAAATCTTTAAAAAAATTCTTAGAATGGAAACATACTAGGTCTGACAAGCCTCTACTAATGTCTAGAGAGCCAAAGGGACAGACCCTAGCTGACCCGAACATAAATGGAAATCAAATAATGAAAACACTATCATCAATGAGCAGAAGTCTGATAAACTGGATCCTTGGACTATGAGGACTCACCAAAAGGTAGGTGATGATGTCCGCAGTTAATTATGCTATTGGAAATGAGCACCTGAACCGACATTATAAGACAATGTAACACATAGACATATATATAGGTAAGTACCTCTGGAATGTACTGAGTATGTGGGTGTGAATGCATAAGTAAAACAATAAATGAATACATAAGTAAACTTTCAAATAATGCATGCTAAGCGTAAATGACTCACCATGAATCTGAATAAGACAAAACACTGCAAGATCATAAACATGAATGATAAAGCATAAGGATAAATTTTGTGAGCCATGATACTTAGTTTATAAAAGCTTTACTTTTCATTCTTTCTTATGGGGTATTCTTCTAACTGACAAAAACCATGTGAGATACCATGGAGTCCAACGTCTTACCCACGTTGGGGAGAGCTGTTCTATCCTTGCCATCGAAATAGAACCTTAACTTAAGTGATCACTGAACTTCATCCATATTGGGAAAAAACTTAACCTACGATGGCTCATAGTTTCTAGGAATTTAGGATATGCTCATCTTATTCCCTTATCGGTGCTAAATACTACAACCAAAATACTTATATGCTCATACTTTAAGAAATCCACCTTAAAAAACATAAGGGTGTATAGAATGAAAACCAGTTATGCTTCTCTTTTCTTTAAATCATAATCAAGATGAATAGTTGTGTATTTCTTATCTTATCTTTAGATCAAAAGATCAATCTTTATTGAATCATGCTATTATATATGTGAATGAAGTTTCAAAGGCTTAAAATTCCTTGTAAACTTAATGCTTGTACTTGGGATTTGGAATTCATGCCTTTTTTTCATAGGATTTCATAATAAAACATCATGCTCAATAATCTCCTGGAAAATTTTCAACATAATCCAATCAAGATAGTAAAAATTCAAATCATAATACAAATCTTGTAAGTCAAAATATGAATATATGTAAACCTTAATGCACTTAAAGCTTTCAATCACATGGTAGTATCATCCTTTAAGAATATGGCTATTTGGGTATGAACCCTAATTGAAAATAAGTAATTTAAATCTCAAAACCATTCACTTTGGGCACAAGGATGAAAGAATAACCTTGTTCATAAACCCCATATACCTGAAGTTTCTTGACTTATGAAGAGAGCTAGAACCTTGGGACTTGAAAGATGAATTTGGAGAGAGAAACCCTAATCTTGATATTCTTGAAGATGGGAGGAGGAAAATATTATTATTTTATTGAGAAATAGAGGGAAATAACACCTCTTGGAGGGTTATGGGTCGAGGGCTGGGAGTTAAAATAGGGAAAAGACCAAAAAGCCATTTAACTGAACTTTACCGAAATTGATAGTCAGTCTTCACGACTTAACCATATGAATTGTATGGTGAGGGTAAAACTAGGTCTATTAACTCGTAAAGCTTGGTAGAATCAAGGATGATAGACAATGATTATCATACGAGTGGTAACATATGCCTAGTATAATCTCAATACGATTTGTAGCCCCCTACTCGTATCTTGGACATAATCTTAGGGAACCTATACTGATAAACTTATGAATTCCCTTTATATGACTCGTATGGTGATCTTACTAATCTAAGGATAAAGTTATTTCTATAGAAGAATGTCTACCATACCATACTATCTTGGATACGACTACAATATACCACTCGTATGTTTATGTACAACTCAAGGGAGTGAGTCGTATGATGCATAAAGATTTTTATACATGGGGTATTACATTATTTCCCTTTTAGAAACATTCATCCTCAAATGTGATTCATCTTCAAATGTGATTCATCTAGGATTGGGACTTGGAAAAGAAACCACACCTCTACACAAAACTTATGATCAAGCTTATATCTCTCACAAGGATCCAATCATTCACGGTAACAAATATGACTTAAGAGTACTTAAACAGACTTAAAGATGAAGAGTCCTTGCTGTAAATAACTATTCACCTCCGGTAGGAACTGAATTAGAATAAAAGAGATGAGGATACTTGGTCATCATTTCTGTTTCATCTTCCTAAGTGATCCCTTCAACTAATTGGTTTCTCCAAAGAACTTTTACTGATGCTACTTCCTTATTCCTTAGCCTCCAGACCTACCTATCAAGTATCTCCACAGGAATCTCCTCATACGTCAGGTTATCCTTGACCCCAATACTCTTTAGGGGAACTACTAAGGATGAATTTCTAATGCACTTCTTGAGCATCGAAATATGAAACACTGGATGAACCACAACTAACTCTAATGGAAGATCCAATTCGTAAGCAATCTCTCCTACACGCCTCACTATCTTATAGAGACCAACAAATTGTGGACTTAGCTTCCTTTTATTTCCAAATATCATTAGTCTATTTATAAGCGACACCTTCAAGAATACCTAGTCACCTACTTCAAACTTAAGCTCTTTCTTTCTTATATCAACATATAATTTCTGACGGCTCTGAGCAATTTTCAATCTCTTATGAATCAACTGAACCTTTTCCATAGCTTCAAGAATAAAGTCTGGTCCAATAAAATCCCCTTCACTGACCTCAAACCATCCTATAGGTGACCTGCACCTATGCCCATACAACGCTTCAAATGGAGCCATCTGAAAGCTAGCATAATAACTGTTGTTATAAGTGAACTCAATCAAAGGTAGATGGTCATCCCAACATCCTTTAATGTCTAAAATAAATGCCCTCATCATGTGTTCTAAAGCCAGAATTATGCGTTCAGCCTGACTATCCGTCTGCGGATGAAATGTAGTACTAAGCTTAACCTTTGTACCAAGGCCCCTCTGAAAAAGATGCCAAAATTATAAAGTAAACTGTGTGCTTCTATCTGAAATGGTGGATAAGGGTACCCCATGAATCCTTACTAACTCATGAACATACATTTGGCATAATCCTCTGCGGTATCTGAGGTTTTGATAGGTAGAAATTGGGCTAACTTAGTCATTCAATCTACTATGACCTAGATTGAATCATGCTGACATCTGGTATGAGGCAACCCTATAATGAAATCCATATTCACTACCTCCTACTTCCAAGTAGGGATACTAATCTCTTGCAATGTACCACCCGGTATTTGATGTTCAACCTTTACTCCCTGACAAATGGGACACTTGGCTACATACTTGGTTATGTCCCTCTTAATATCATTCCACCAATAAATCTCTCTTAACTCTTAGTACATCTTAGTAGCACCCGGATAAATGGAATACCTTAAACCATGAGCCTTATCTAGTATCCTTTCCCTGAACTCGTCTATATTCGGAACACAAAGTCTACCTTAATAGCAAAGTACACCATCTCCCCCTTGGGAGAAAACCTCAACCTTTTGCTGCTGTACTGCTTCCAATATTTGATTAAGTATGGGATTATTTTGCTATTTCTCCTTCACTTCCACTACCAAAGATGATTCCAAACTATTTTGAACTACTACTCCCGCATCATCAGTGTCGAGCAAACATACTCCCAAATGAGCCAACCTATGCACTTCTTTAGCCAACTCCCATCCTTTCCCTTTCACATAGGACACACTACCCATAAATAGGCTACTTAATGCATTTCCCACTATGTTTGCCTTACCCAGAGGATAAAACACATTCATTTCATTATCTTTAAACAACTCCAACCACCTTATCTGGTAAAGATTCAGCTTCCTTTGAGAAAATACATATTGAATACTCTTATGGTCAGTGAAAACATCAACGTGCACACCATAAAGGAAGTGCCTCCAAATTTTCAAGGAAAAAACCATAGTAGCTAACTCCAAGTCATGAGTTGGATAATTTGTCATGATCCTTAATGTTGTTTGGAGGCATAAGATATCACTCTCCCATTCTGCATCAACAAACAACCTAACCCAACTCTATAGGAATAAAAATATACCATAAATCCATTTAACCCTTTCGGCAGCGTTAACACTATTGCCGACGTCAATCCATCCTTCAACTATTGGAATATATTCTCACACTTATCCGACCATATGAAATTCATTTTATTTTGGGTCATTTTAGTTAATGGTGTGGCTATAGAGCAGAACCCTTCAACGAATCTTTTATAATATCCAGCCAACTGATGTGGGGTGTATTTATGCACATTAGCGTCGTTATCCTACACTATTTAGCCTTATTTTGAGAAAAATTTGTGTGCTTAATAAGTGAATACTGGTATAAATAAGTATATAAGTGTTCAAGGATGTGATTACAATATTTAAAAGTGTTTACAAACAAATTTGGGTTTAGATCGGTCATTTAGAGTCTAGACGAGAAAACTAGTTTTACTAGCTTGAGCTAGGTTTTGTTCTAGTGTCTCATGTTGAATTTTAGTGTGTCAAATGAGTTTGTAATGGTTATGTGGAAAAATTTGTTTGTAATATTCAAAGTGTAATTGAGTCAAGATCCAAAGTAAAATGTTAAAGATTGAGTGAGCAAGCATAGTCATAGCTCGTGTTTCTTACTCGTCGTTATGAATGTTATGTTGTTTTGAGCTATAATACGTGGTGTACAATGTTGTAGGATGCTTTAGGAGTTTATTTATATGAAATTTTGATGTTGAACAAGCTGGAATTGTAGGCAAATAACACCACAAGGAATGGATAAATGGAGGAGCACCTAACACTTAGACAAAATTTTGATGGCAATTTCCAGTGGCTCCCCGCGATTAGCATGCGTCGTACCCTCCATTACTGTGCATTATAGCATGTGTAACATGCTACATTTTAGTGAATAAAATCATGCATCTACCCTTATACTCCCATGCTCAAATGCACGTGATATCCTACTCCTACACGGCTTAGACTTGGTCCACTACAAATATAATATATTATACACATTATTGGAAAACTTTTGAAAGTATTTGGAGTTAGAGGAGGCTGCTGCAGACTACTTTTAGGTTTTATTATTTGTAATTTATATTCTTTATGGTTTTAATTACATATTCAAGAATATTGATTACAGTTATGACTATTAGTGGCTAAACGCCCCCTTTTCGGGGTTAAGGCCAATATCATGACTACTTTCGTTTTGAATTAATTTTGTTGAATTGCTTTTTATTATGGTTGTTTGTTTACCCTTGTTATAACTATTTTAAGGATTCATGGCCCTTAGAATATATTCATTGTCGACCTTGTGATCTTGGGAGAGGGTATAAGAAGATAGAGCGTGGGGGTAGATAGAACAAGGTTCTTATTCTTTTATAAAATAAGGAATTTGAATTAGCATCTAGGATAGGGATGTACCTAGAGGCCTTATTTGGTTCACATGTAGGATGATATTTTCATGAAATTAATTGGATTATTACATCCTTGCTCAACGATGTGGTTGTAGTGTCAAAATTAGGTGTTGAGAGACCATGATCATGCGATAAACCCCACAAATTAACAACCAAGATAAGCGAGTTAACGAATGAAGTTCAATAACGTAGTAGGATTGTTCGAAGTGATTTAACCCTGGATCTCTACCCATTGATTATCAAAAGTCATTACTTTTCCGCATTAGTTTAGTTTACTTTTAGTTTATAATTCTAAAACTTTCCCAGTTACCTTATCTCAATTGTTAAACTAGAATTGGATAGTTTTTTAACACAAGTCTCCGTAGGATCAATATTCGGCTTTATTTAAGGCCACTATATTACTTGGTAAACCACGTACACTTGTGTGTGTACTTGGGCACTATCACAAGCCCAAAAAACTCTTGATATAAGATGGAGTGATTAGTTTAGGACAATGGTTAACTACATGAATACCAACCCCTGAAATGATATGTCCCAAGAAGGTAACAGATTCCAACCAAAATTCGTATTTACCAAACTTTGCATAAGTTGACGGTCCTTGAGGGTCTGCAACACCATTCTCAAATGGTCTTCATATTCCTCCTCACTCATGGAATACACCAGTATGTCATCTATAACGACAATGACAAATATGTCTAAGTACTATTTGAAGACCCTGTTCATCAAATCCACCAAGGCTGCAGGAGCATTTGTGAGTCCATACGACATAACCATAAATTCTAAATAACCATACCTCATTCGAAAAGATATTTTCAGAATTTCTTTCTCTCTGATTTTTAACTGATGGTATCCCTACCTAAGGTCAATATTGGAGAACCATCGAGCACCCTGAAGCTGATCAACTAAATCATCAATTTCGGGAATAGAATATTTGTTCTTGATGATAACCTTGTTTAGCTGTCTATAGTCTATACACATTATGAGAGTACTATCTTTTTTATGCATGAACAGGATCGGAGCACCCCACGAAGAAATACTAGGTCCGATGAAACCTTTATCTAAGAGGTCCTTAAGCTGCTCTTTTAACTCTTTAAGATTGGCCTAGGCCATATGATATGGAGGGATAGAAATAAGCTGAGTATTTGGAAGAAGACCAATACCAAATTTTATTTCTCTATCTAGAGGTATCCTTGGAAAATCTTTGGGGAAAACCTTTGGGAACTCATTTACTACCCAAACTGACTGAACTGTCAGGATTTCAAACTTAGTATGTTTGACTCAAATTAAATAGTAGATAAACCCTTTTGATATTAACTTTTTGAACTTTAGATAAGAGATAAAATGACCTTCGGGAGACACAAAACTACCCTCTCACTCAAAAGCTGCCTTATCAAGAAATGGAAACTTCACCACGCAGGTGCGAAAATCTATTGATGCATAACATAAATGGATTCAATCCATGCCCAAAATAATATTTAAATCCATCATCTCTAACTATATTAGGTCCGCTAGTATTATTTTATGAAGGACGGTAATAGGACATTCCCTATAGACTCGTACAGTAATAACTGACTCACCCACTAGGGTAGAAACTAAGAAAGGCTGGGAGAGAATTTCAGGACCTACCCCAAAATTTACTGCAACGAATGAAGTTACATAATAAAGATTTAATCCCAGTCTAGTAACACATATACATCAAGGTGAAAGACACGAAGCATACTAGTGACAACATCTGGCGAACTCTCCTACTCCTGACAGGATGGTAAAGCATAGAATTAATTCTGGAACTGACCACCATCGGTACTAGATGATACACCCTATGGAGGAATTGGGTGACCTGGATGAGCTGGTACATTAACAACCTGAGTCTGAGAATGAATTTCCCTACTTACCTGCTTAGTATTTGGACACTCCATGATCCTGTGGCCCAGGTTGTCATAACCATAGAAACCCTTTTTCCCATCAAACACTCACCAGGATGGGTCTTGCCACACTTTGCACATGTTGGGTAACCAGGCCTCCCAATTACACTATTCTGAGACCTTGTAATGAACCTTTAGGTAATTTTCCACGTTCTTGCTTATTTTCACCAATAGAGCTTCTCCATAGCTACCCCAAGTCATTAGTGACTTGCTGGATTTGATAGATTGGTTACCTGGCAGTTCATTTGTTTTTTAGAACAACTTTTCCAATTAAAAATCTTCATCGATTCTAATTGATCACCGAGAGAAAACATTAGTAAAGTGACCTTAAATGCAAAATCCAACTTTGCTAACGCATCCAGAACATTAAAATCTATGTGGTTACTATCTCCTTTGCTCAAAACATACTCTGTATACATCTCCAGGCATTAGACAAAGCCCGAAACTAAGTTCCAAGCTTTAGCTATTGCCTGGCTTAGAGAGAGATACTGAGATCATAGTGGGTGAGGTGAAAACACACAAGCCACGACTACGGCCAAGTGGGATGCAGGATCACTCTACCCGAGGCCTAGGTAGGGCCTATATAAATATAGTATTGCCTACAATTTTGGCCATCTATGCCTCCCTCTTGAGCTCTAAAACCCCAGTAGAGTGAAAAATCTTCAAAGTGAGTCTTGTAGGTTGATTAGGAGCTTGAATAACTTGTGAAAACCAATTTTGCTACAAATTTAAGGTAAGATTCCTTCTAGTTTGGTGTTAATTTCTTGATTTTTAGACCCAAACCTCTAAGTCTTTGAGGCTCAATTGTAGCCACAATTGTGATTGATTTACTCAAATTTCTTGAGGGTTATTTTTCCTAATAATAGTTGAACAATGGGTTGGTCTCGGAAACTCATTTTCTGAAGGTGGGAGCCACTTGGGGGTTTGGTGTCATTTTGGACCCATGCATAATGGTGCCATAATGTGTGTTGTTAATCTTGTAATGATGCTTAGATTATGTTGTTGATAGCTTGGCTTGTTGAAGAAGCTTCAAGAAAAAAAAAGGCAAAGCTCGTTGGTTTGTGAGAAATTTGGACTCAAGGTAGGTTAGGCTTACTTGTAGTTGGATTGAGCTTAATAATAGTATAATTATGATATCTTGTGAGATTAGGTGGGGTCTTAGATGATAAACGGGGGGAATGGTGATGCTTGGGATTAATTGATCCTCATAGGATATTAAACTTTTAAAATATGATGCTTGACTATAGCCTAGAACCTTGGATAGTTTTACTTATAGTCTCATAAATAGCATGAGAATACTTTAGTTTCTCTAGTAGAGGAGAATGATGTTGTTGACTAACCTTAAGAGAATGTTGACCTAGATATGACAAGTTATGAATTGTCCTTAGTGTTCGGGGTGACTTAGAAAAGATACTTGAAGAAGATTTTTCATTATAGGCCTACTAAGGATTGATAAACCCTTATGGTGTAATTTAGATAACCTAGCCTAATTTCGGGTAGAAGTTAGTCGTGTAGAAGTGAACTTTGGCATAATTGGGATTTAGGAGTGGGACTTGACCCACCTTAAGATTGAACTATGTAATTCCTTAGTGACATAGATACTTGATGAACGTCTAAGTTAAGTTATTGAGGTTAAAATGGTTAAAACTGGTTGTCGATTATGCATGTGGTCGATGGTTGGATAATGTGTATATTTGATTATCTTGTTTTCATGATACAGATAGCCTTGGAAAGTATTGTAAATCAAACCTATGGTTATGCTATCGTGTGGCCTATTGATGAGTTCACCAAGTGAACCTCTAATTATGTTGCCACTCTTGCTATGACCTAAGACTAATGATTAAGCTAATGTTTATTTAAAGGATTTTCCTTTGGGGTTAGTATTATGAAAAGTGGGAGTAAAAGAGGCATCTAGTGAGCATGAACCTGACTTATAATTGACTTTCTAATAAACATGTTATCTTGGAAAAGTGGTGATTGCGTATATTATTTAGATACTCATGCTCATGCATCTACTTATATTATGTAGTGATGATTAATAGTAAAGTATGATGGTATGGATTAACTTACATCACATATACTCTATCATTGTGGGTTGTATATGCTTATTAATTTGACTGCATACTTTTGTGTATATTGTTGCCTTGGAGGATATGTTAATGTTATGATGATGTCCGATGAATCTGGAGGATATAATGATGTTATGATGATGCCCGGTGAATTTGGAGGATATAATGATGTTATGATGATGCCCAGTGAATAAGGAGTACCTAATGATGTTATGATGATTCTTAGTGAATTTGGTGGATATAATGATGTTATGATGATGCTAGGTGAATTCGGAGGATATAATGATGATGCTCGATGAATCTGAAGGATATAATGATGTTATGATGATGTCCGGTGAATTTGGAGGATATAATGATGTTATGATGATGCTCGGCAAATTTGGAAGAGGTAATGATGTTATGATAATGTTATGTGTGGTGAGTATATATGAATACATGGGTGTATGTGAGGTTATGCCATGTGTGTCTAAACCCATTTGTATACTTGGGACATAATGTCTTCCTTGGTAAATTGTTATCCATTCATTGTAATTAATCACTAGATAAGAGGCGTGACCCTTGTCAACTTTAATTAGTAACTAGAAATAGATTATGCCGGGTATTGAGTTAAGGCTAATTGATTTGTGTAATCTTGTGTATGAACAAGGGCTCACCTAGTAAATCTACTTGACTTGGATAAATGGTTATATTATGGAATTTCTCCTAGTAAAGTGGCTTATGTGATAACTAGTTGTATGAAACAAATCACTAAGACTTGTAGGTTAGAAGCCTAGTGAACTAGTTGATGGACCTTGATGAGTGGTGATTTTACCACTCATTCGCACTTATTATTCATGCACATTACTTTGTTTTGAACTATTAAATGAGACAAATTTATGGTTAGATACACTAATATCCACTCTTTGCAGGCATAAAGTTGAGGAAATCAAAAGATATGAATTGAAGCATAAAATGATCAAAATGGAGCAAGAAAAGTGCAACTGAAGACTTGGAGCAGAAGAACCTCAGCTACCGCGGTTGCGGTTTGTCAACCACGATTGTGATGGTTAAGCAAAAGTCTTCCAATCGTTGTCGCTGATGTTAACCGCGGTCGCATATCCGCGATTGCAGCCAGACTTGCGTGATCATGGCTTTGCAGAGGAAATCAGCCCAAGGGCAAATCTATAATTACACGTGCTGATACTAAATTGAACAAAATGGCCCAAACCCTTGATTAAAAAGACATTCCATCTTCCCCAATATTTAGGTTTTAGCTCTAGACTTCATAGCCTCCATTTTTTGAGAAGAAAATATTGTATAAATTTTGGGTGAAAAATACATTGAAGATTTTCTAAGTGAAAGATTTGGTCACTACCATTGTTGATATTGTGGGAGAGCCAAGTTTGAAGTAACATTCGCTTAAATCTTCAACAATTCATTTCAATGGAGATTATGGGTATATCTATGCTTATTTATCTTATGTGTCGTTAAATCTCCCTCTTGGGGTTATGTGTGAATAAGGGTTTAAGTATGTGTGGGTTGTTATTGTTAGCATCTAATTTCTAAAACTCTAATTATTCATAGCCCCAAATTTATACTAGAAAACCCAAAAAAAAACATTAGTGTAGGAACCTATCCCCCCATTTTATCTTTTAGTACCATTGATTTGAATTTAACTTGTATCTATCAGCTCAAATTAATTTGATTTCCACTCACATTGTTCCTCATGGATTTGACCCCGACTCCAAAGTTAGATAAATATATTGACGATGACCGCCTTGCACTTAAATTGACGTGTAAGTTGAGTGTTATCAAAAATGGCGCCGTTGCTGGGGAATAATTTGGCATATTAAGTTAGTTTGAAAATTTAGTTACTTGCTTGTATTTTAGCTTGTATATATTTTCTTGTGATTTTCTTTTGTAGGTAGATTTTATTTTATTTTTGTTTTTCTCTATGGCATCTCCTTACAAATATGATATTGGTAGTTGGGAATCCTATCGTGATGACCCATGTCCAGATTATGACGTACCACACTTTATGAGAAATTGTGACTATGATCCCTGGAGAGAGATGGAATCACCATCTCAATCCTATAGGGAGTATATGTGTTCATTATGTGGTGGTCGAAATGGACATTAGGATGATTGTCCAAATGGCCCCCCTATTATACTAACCGAATTGCTAGTACTTTTTATGAGATTAATAGGTCTTATGATGAGAAGAAGGAGGAGCAACAAGCCAGAACCATTGGTCATGGAGCAATTCTTCAAACCATTTTAGATTGGGTAACTAGAAATGGGGAGAATGCGCAAGGCTTGCATCAATCCTACGGGGTGTTCGAGTGCGAAAATGTCAAGGAAAAGGAATTGGGCAAGAACATAATTCTTGCAAATTCCCATTTCCCAAGAGGAGGTCCATCAAGAAGAGAAATCAAGCTATGATGATGGGCTTGGTAGAAAAGACTCCTCAGGGACTTCCCAATTATCCAACTCATATGAGGAAGAAGAAGTCAAAATAAAAGAAATGGCACTAGAGTCACAAGAAGAATCAATGCTCACCTCTTATGATGACTCTAATCCATTTTGGGGTGAAGATTCTTTGGAAGAGGCTAACCCGAAATTAGGAAGTGGACCTTATTCAAACCACTTTTCACCATTATGCTGAGAGGATGTGATGAGGATTCATCACTCCGAGCAAATGGTGCATTGTGGTGAGTCAGAGTCAAATTCATATATTTTGGAATTTGTCATTCCAAAAGAGCATATGGAACCCCATTCATCAATGTCCAAGGAACTCAGCTTCCAATGTATAAGGAATGGCCTATTGATGAACACTCTTTTACCCACGGATCCAATCCGGAAGATCGATGTGAAGTTGGGTAAAAGGTTTAAGTTTTTAAAATAGCGAGATCGAAACTTACTTGCTATATCCTCATCTCTTCCAAGCCTCGTCTTGGAAGATCTAAATCTTCTGTCCCTCTGCCGCTCATTGCATATTGAATAAAAGTTGGGATGGAGATTTAACTCTTCTAAGTGGAGACATAAAAAGAAGAGGTCGAGGCTTCATACCACAATGTTAAACTAAGCGCTAGATAGGAGGCAACCCATCATGCCATGAAAAGTGGCACATATCCTTTTTATTTATACAGGTTATAGTAGAATTGATTTTTATTCTTGTTTTTGTGCATGCATAGTCCATAAAATATGGGTATTTAGAGGTATTTTGGTTGAATTTGAAAAAGGAATACGTGAAATTGGTAAATGGATTGAGCAGTACATGCAGAAAACCCTATTGTTGATATCAGTTACCGCAACCACAATCCATGTCCCCGCTATCGTGAAGGTTGAGTGTCCGTGATTGTGAAATAATGACCACGATCGCGGTCTAATCAGTGAAAAAAGACCATCCGATTGCCCATTTCTTCCCCTCATGATCCTCTCTCATTTTCTCTCAAAATCTTCTCCAATTTTTGGCATTCTATAGTATATCCAAACATAAATTCATCTATTTGCATCCTCTCAATAGGTAAATTGTTGAACTTCTTTTGGTTTTAATATGAAATTGCATGTTTAGAACTTGTAGTATAGAAAAAGTCCTGAAGTGGTGTTTTGAACGATAGATACATGCTTAATTATAGTAATTGCTGTGGTTAGTTGTTATAGTTGGTGTACACTATAATGGGGAAGACTTGAGTACCCAAACTTTTGCATTAAACGGTTAAAGCAATCGTGTGCACCATGTGTTTGATTGAAGGCCCCAAAGAGTCCAATTCTAATTCTTTCAAGTTGAGGAGCTGTGATCACACATTCTGGGCTTTGATAAAATGTTTAGAATGCTGTTATATCTAGTCGAAACAAGGGATTAGGGGTTGGAATTTCATTTTGAAGTAATGAGCAGAAACTATGAACTCAGTCTCAAGTACCGCAATCACGATCCTAATGACCGCAGTCGCTTCACCGCGATCGTGGTCAAAGTTCAATGATCTCCATACCTGAGGGTAGGTTCTGGCAGACATCAAAGTTTCTGCCAAACCTTAGATGCCCCTGAAACCTTCTATAATACTACTTCACAAACTTATACGTTTTTCCTAGCATATTTTTGTTATGATAACACTAATGTTGGCATAAGCTACATTGCTTACAGGTTCTCAGAATCAACAATGGGAGATTTTTATGACACTCGATTAATGGACGCCCAATGACAACACTCCTACTATGAAGATCTCCACAGGACAAAGCTACTCCCTGAAAGGGGTATAACCTTAGACAAGGTAGAAGAAAAGTTCCCAGAATTCCACGCCAGGCTCATTTCTACCCGGTGGATGTGTTTTATACCAGAATCGTGCTATGCGAATGAACAGTGGGTGTGGGAGTTCTATGCAAACCTCAGCGTAGTTTCACTCACAATCCCAGTGATGATAATTTGGGGTAAACAAGTGAACTTTGGAGCTTAGCTGATTAATGCAGTGTATGGGATCCCAAATACTAAGATGGGGTAATTTTATGCTAAGGGATGCGAGCCAGGGTCCTGGATGGCTAATATCCTATGTCTGAAAAAAGTAGTCCCCTGGCCACCACAAAAAGAGATATTCCAATGAATACTTCAAGGCTGAAGCAAGGTTGTGGATGAATATCATCTGTAGTAGGGTTTCTCCTTGCACTCATATGACCATTGTCACAGACGCTCGGGCTCGGATGGTGGCATGTATTCTATCTGTATCACTATGAATGTAGGAGAGCTTGTGATCTCAAAATGGCAGTACTTCCAAACCCATGAAGGTATTCATCTTCTCTTTTCTTCTCTTATAAATGAGCCGTGTAAAAGGGCAGGAGTGGTAGAGTATGTTGCATACACTTGGGTGTGCCTTGGCTCTCTCATCTTCCCACTCAAATTCAAAGGCAAGATTACCCCAGGTCAAAGCAAGAAAAGAAAGATGGACTCAAGCAGATCAGTTTAAGAGGACACAAACTTTTACAGACCCTCATCAACTAATGCTTTTGATGACATCTCTCTTCAGATACAGGGGCTGAGGGAAGTATTGTCCAAACTGCCTTAGGGACCAGGAGAACCCTCTACTACCCGTCATTCATATGTAGCACAGATGAATTATGAGGAGTACACAACAGAGGAGAAAAAGCAAGGTGCCACAATAGCCAGTCTTAAGAGAGCCTATTCAGCCTTAGCTGCATCACATAGGGACCTTAGGGAATCACATGAGAAAATGGTGAAGAGAGAGAAGAAGTGATATAAATTTTTCTAGAAGATGTGGAAGGGGGTGAAGGGCATCTTCAAGGCGCTCAAACCCAATCATCGATTACTTTCACCTAGGATGGACAACGAGGATGAGGCCTCTGCTGATTGGTCTACTGAGGATGCTGAGGGTGATGATGCAGAGTCAGCAAGAGAATCTAGCTCTAAATACATATTTAGGGAGACCCCTTCTACTCTTGCTTGCTTGTACATGCAGTGGGGACACTGAACTCTTTTAGTTGGGGGTGCCCCCAGATTTGTATTATTTTGATGTGTTGCTAGATATTTTCATTTGATGTTGTCTTGGGATGACATTTTGGATACTACTTTTATTTTTTTGTGTTTGGAATGCTGCATTTTTGGGTTTTCTGATGGTGCCCACGTTTTATGGATTATCATGCTTTTCTTGTATTATTGTTATTCTTTTAATTTAATTTTATTTTGATCTTGGTGATACATGACTAGATTTGCCCTATGATGGATTGAGTGATGTCATTCTTAAGGGTAAGGCATCGTGTTTGGGTTTGAGGCATAGGTGCAGGGGAATTTTGAGTACCCGTAGCATAAGTGTCAATAATGAGAGGAAATTCTGAGTATCTGTGGCATTGTACGTTGTAGACTTGGGATCACTTTGTACACCATTGGTGAAGTCTGAGCAGCCATATGGGTAGTTAGCCCATTTTGAGCCAAGATGTGAGGCTAAGGATTTGGTTGTAGCCATAGTTTAGCAAAGTGTGCGTAGTGCTATTGCAAAATAAGAAACTCCCTTTGTCCAAAATTTTTGAAAAATCAAGGGCATGGATGTGAGCAAGGTTACAACAAATCTTTTTCTCTTTTTGTGGCTCTGCAAATTGTCGACTTGTAAATAGTGATAAATACTCCAATTTAGTCTCTCACAAGAGGGACATTTTAACTCTCTCGGCGAATTTTGCATGCCACGTGTGGTGAGATTTTGGCATTCATTTCTCGTACACTTGAGTATCTAGAACTTGCCCCGTTAGTCTTTCAAAACTAATTTTGTTTGTATATGATTGGAGAAATGACCTTAGGTCATCCTTGTGATTTTAGAACCCACTCTAGCCTAAAAAGCCTACCCATGCATAATTGAAATCCCTAGTTACCCACTTTGAGCCTTTGGACCCTTTCTTTGGCAAACTTATTACAAGTCGGGTTTTATTTTTTTTATCTCTTTTTTGAACCGTACCCTCTTTACTTGAAAATACAACTTGAGGCTTAAATCCTAAGTTAGGGGTGGTGAAAGTGATGGAAGGAATTTTGTATCGATGAAGAATTAGTAAAATGCCCAAAGTACCTAAGTGTTGAAAACAAATGTTTAGAAAAAGAAAGGATCCAACAAAGGAGTGAATTGTATGTAAGTTGGAAGCAAAAGAAATGAAAGAAAAGTGGTGAGCAAAGAAATCAAATTGTATGCATAAAAAGAAAAGAAAACAAAGAAAAGTGGCCCTTAGTCGAAAAAGGAAGAATTGTAAAGGGTGATGTAGTCGTTCAAGGAAGGTCGTAGCTATGTTTTTCCTAAATGGTATCTTACCCTAACCCAAACCTACATTACAATCTTAGAAAGTCCTTTGAGATCTCCAACTATTTTCTTTCTTTGTTATGGCTATTGAATATATGTGCAAGCCTATGGTATGACACTTGTTGCATTGAGATTTTTTTTATGAGGGAGAGAGAGTTGGACACTTAAAACTCCATGTTATATATCTTGTTTCTCGGTGTGTAAAATCATTTATCTTGTAAGGATGGCATATGAAACAAGTTGAGGTGGGTGATTCTGTCACCTTTTGAGTGATGAGGCAAATGAAGTATGACTTAGTTTTGGTGAAAAGGTGAGTCACTTCTAGAGTATTAGTGGTTATTTCTTGATTTCTCTTTGAAGTCTTGTGCATCTTTTGATAGTGCATCTTGTGCTGAGGTGTGCAGTGATACTAGCTTAGCATATGTGCAATGAGCTACTTATGGTTGCGATTAAAGTTGAGGTCATTGTGATCTTTAAGGAATAAAGGTTAGGCTTAAATGATTGTGTCTTATGGTAAGAGGTAATGGTGCTTGAGGACAAGAAAATGTTTTAAGTTGGGGGTGTTGATGAGTGGTGATTTTACCACTCATTCACACTCATTATTTGTACACATTACCTTGTTTTGAATGATTAAATGAGACAAATTTGTGGTTAGATGCACTAATATCCACTCTGTGTAGGCATAAAGTTGAGGAGATCAAAAGATGTGGATTGGAGCGTAAAATGATCAATAGGGAGCAAGAAAAGTTCAACTGAATACTTGGAGCAGAAGAGCCTTAATTACCGCGGTCGCGCTCTATCGACCGCAATCGCGGTGATTAAGCAAGTCTTTCAATCGCGGTTACTGATGTTAATCGCGGTTGCGTATTCGTGATCACAACTAGACTTGTGCGATCGCGACCTAGAAGAGGAAATCAGCCCAAGGGAAAATCTATAATTACACGTGCGGATCCCAAATATAACAAAATGGCCCAAACCCTTGATTAAAAAGACAGTCCATCTTCCCCAATTTTTAGCTCTAGACTTCATAGCTTTCATTTTTGGAGAAAAAAATACTATATAAATTTTGGGTGAAGAATACATTGGAGATTTTCTAAGTGGAAGATTTGCTCACTACCATTGCTGATATTGTGGGAGAGCCAAGTTTGAAGTAACATTCACTTAAATATTTAATAATTCATTTCAATAGAGATTATGGGTATATCTATGCTTATTTATCTTATGTGTAGCTAAATCTCCCTCTTGAGGTTATGTGTGAATCGGGGTTTAAGTGTGTCTGGGTTGTTATTATTAGCATCTATTTGGTAATTTAGGGGTTTTATCATTGCTATGCTATTTTGGTTGGGATTTAATAGTTGAAAGCCCCAAATACCCACATGTATTTGATGAGTGAAAGCTCCAAGCTCTAGAAAGTTCACGGCCATCTTCAAAAGAAGTGTTTTCAGTGGTGTAGGAATCCATATCATCCATGAAAGAGGGATGTGGAGAACAAAGCAATGATAGATAATTATGTGTGTAGTTTGCTAAATTTTCACCATCTTAGACATAAGGGTGAATGTGAGGTTGACTATGCCATGGGTATCATCCTAGAAATAGGGATACCTAGATTAAGGTTGTGGTTACCAATTGTTGAACACACCTATTAGGTATTCAAATCGATAGACTAGCATCAAAATCTATAGCCAAGTCTACCCATATTTGATTTACCAAATTGATGTTGATTACTAACTTCCACATATCACTTCCTTTGTAATGCATAACTCCGAGATCCGTGTATAATTTCTAAAAATCTAATTATTCGTTGCCCCGAATTTATACTAGAAAAACCCCTAAAAAGAATATTAGTGTAGGAACCTATCCCCCTATTTTATCTTTTTGTACCATTGGTTTGAATTTAACTTGTATCTATCATTTCAAATTAATTTGATCGCCACTCACATTATTCCTTGTGAATTTTACATCGACTCCAAAGTTGAATAAATATATTGACGACGACCGCCTTGCACTTAAATTGACGTGTAATTTGAGCATTATCAGACATTATTTAGCTAAAATATGGAAGCTAATCCTTAAGGTTGTGACATGTTTAATGATAATAGACCTAGTATTGTATGATGAGTGGTTAAGTTGACATCTAGTATGTGATTTCGTGGTGGCTTAATTGATTACTTATATACTTAGGAGGCTGACTAGAAGATGGCTTTGTGATGGGTGAATAAATAATAGTGTTGGTAACTTCTAACTTTTCCTTATTTGATAACTAGTAAACTATTAGACTTGCAAACTTGTGGATCATGGAAATGGAGGCTAGCTAGTATAGGCTAGACATGAAGTTTATTAATGAGTTATAGATTAAATAACTATATAACCATGTTATGGTGATATCGGCTTTATTGTGTCAAACTGCGGTATTGATGATAGTTGTAGACCTCGGTAAAAGGCCACGGTAGGAATGTACAACCCGCGGATTTGTTGAGTTCCTTGTGTAGTTTTGCCTTTTTATGTCGATGGATTGATCTTTTGGTGTACTCTCCGGTGGTATAGGACGCCGTGATGAGTTCTTTGTTTGTTTTACTTAAGAGTACTTCCCGGAGGTATGGGACGTTAGGGTAAGTTCTTTTGCTATATACTCTAATGATGGTAGTTGTGTTGATTATGGTAATTACATGATTGATACTGTATATATGTGGCTTTATGCTTCCAAAACGATTACTCATGTTGTTTGAAAGTTATGGTATATGTGGATACGGAATGCCGTACTATTGTTCTAGTTGATTAGTTATTTTAATAGTGATATCGAAGAAGATTCAGGTTCGATTCTGTACCTTGACTTTAAGCTATTGTCTAACTCTATATCGTCCTTATATTATAATTTAGCTCAGTCGGCTAATGATGCCTATTGAGTACCCGTGTTTTGGTATTCATACTACACTTTTGTATCTTTTTGGTGCAGACCCAAGTTTTAGTTGCCACCGTTGAGTCGAGATTGTGCGGTGTTGATCATTAAGAGATAGGGTGAGCTCTTAGAGTTTGAGTTTCCCTTTTTCCCTTCTATCCTTATTTTGTTTTTTGTATTCGAGACGAATGTAGAAGACCATTTAAAACTATTAGATGTTGAGTTGTAATTCCTATTGTCGAATGTAGATATGCTCTTGTACTGATACTATTAGGTCGTGGGATTGGTATTCAAATGTTATTTATTTATTTGTGGATTGTTTTTGTTATATTGTGTTCCCATAGAGGGTCCAAGTTGGACATTTCTATCAAGGTAACCCATTGCATTATCTACGGGTTACTGTGTTGGCTTACCTACTGGTGGGTTATGGTTTGTTCCATCATGACTCAAAAATTGGATCGTGACAAATTGGTATTTGAGCCTTGGTTTTACCGATATTATTGGTACAAGAGCAAGTGTATAATAGATTTCTGCGGATCGAAAAGTTGAAGTCCATTTCCTATCTTAAAGAATGACAGCGCCCAAGCGCACACACAAGTGTACGTGGTCTTATCGAGTAGTAAAGTGGCCTTCAAGAAGCCAAGTATCGATCCCACAGGGACTTGTGTTGACGACTACCCAATTCTAGTTTAACAATTGAGAAAAAGTAAACAATAAAGTTTTAGAATTGAAAACTAAAAGTAAACTAAACTAATGCAGAAAAGAAATGTCTTGAAACAATCAATGGAGTAAAGCCCAGGGTTAAAACACTTCGAACAATCATACTATGTTATTGAACTTCATTCGTTAACTTGCTTATCTTGGTTGTTGATTCGTAGGGTTAATTGCATGATCATGGTCCCCCAACCTCTAACCATTTACTTAATTTGGATATTTCAACTACATCGTTGAACGGGGATGTAATAATCTAATTAAGTTATTAAAGCTATCATCCTACGTTTTAATCAGGTAAGGCTCCTAAGTACATCCCTGTCGTAGGTGCTAAGTTAAATTCTTTATTTTATAAAAGAATAAAAACTCAAACTTTGTTTATTCCCATGTTCTATCTCCCTATTTCCCCTCATGAGATCAAAAGCTCGACAATATATATATTTTACGGGTGATCATTCCATAAAATAATTAAATCAGGAATAGACAAACAACCAAATATGATAAGCAAAAATTAATCGAAATTAATCCAAATAATAATAATCATGTTTTTGGCTTTAACCTCGGAAAGAGAGGTTTTAGCAAAAAAAATTCATAATCACGATTCAAATAATTGAATACATGATATGAAAAATTAAAAGTTAATTAAAAAATAATAAAACCTAATAAAACCGTGTAGTAGCCTCCTCCGAATTTTCCAAATCGTGATCAATTTTTTCTCGGGTGTCCACCAAATAATCCAAAGTTGTCCAGGTAATTCCTAGTGTCTTCTGCCTAACAAAATATATATAATCTCTTTATTCTAAACCTGGTAGGTTTAAGAGAATATAAAGATTCTCATACTCCTTAAAACATGTGCCATTTAATTATAATCATAATGGTAATAGGACA
This sequence comes from Capsicum pubescens, assembly GCA_030864215.1. Lineage (NCBI taxonomy): Eukaryota > Viridiplantae > Streptophyta > Magnoliopsida > Solanales > Solanaceae > Capsicum > Capsicum pubescens. The sequence goes on along the minus strand of CM061543.1, from coordinate 164,862,191 downwards.
ATGTCCCCACCGTGTCGGCAAGTGACTTGAAATTGACCGTACATTGTGCAATATTGGAGCAGTGCAATGAAGCATGTGATGCATGGTGTATTTCACCAAAATGGAGGATGCATCGCACGCATATCGTACGCCTCCACTGGAAGTTGCGTCCAAAATTTTGGTTAAGTTTTTATCATTTCATGTTTCATTCCTTGTATCGTGGTGTATTTCTCATAGATTGCCATCCTTTATATCATCATTATATCACCGTATTCAGATCACAAAGCTTTCTACATAATCACACACCACTAATTAGAGATCATAACAACACAATATCCATGACGATGAATCAAAACAAAAGCTAAGACTAGGCTAATTCACATTGATCTTCACTTATTGTTCCGACTTAAGACTTAATCAAATTAAACTTTAAACATCACAAACAAGTTGATCCACTCATAATTACACATTTAAAATATTTGAAACAAATTAAACACATTAGAATCTAATAAAACCAACTAGACACACCTAGCTCAAGCTAGTTAAACTCATTTTTCGGGTTGAACTCTAAATGACTTAATTAAGCACAAACTTGTTTGAAAAATACTTTGAACATTGTAATCATGAACTTGGACACTTAAATGATTATTTATATCAATATGAACACAAAGCACATGAATTGCACTCAAAATAAGACAAAATAAGCTAGAATAATGATACCAAAGTGTATAAAATCACCTCAGATCATCACCCAACACTTAAATCCTTGTTTGTCCTCAAACAACTCTTTACTCTAAGCATAAAAGTCTGAGGTGACGCTAAACTTCTACTAAAACAAAGGCACTCAAGATAGTACTACAATGACTACACGAAATGCAAGTTTCTACACAAAGCATGTTACAAACACAATTGAAAGCTCAAGAATTCAACTCCGAAACATCCTAGTCTCAAGAATTGACTCACATAAGTGGCAAACTCATGCTTATCATTCAATCAAGGACATCATACAAATCACCCACATTCATCAAATATGTGCCCCTCAAAACAAGAGAGTTACTCATAATCACTCACAATAATGCAATTTATAACGTAATGGGTACAAGAATTAAATTACGCTCACTCTCACAAAAAATTCACAAGTTACACATAATAAACCATAGGCTTTCCCTTAGTGTAATGCTCTACTAATATCAAAATGTGAAGTTTAGGATCAATTAGGTCTTTTTCGGGTTGTAATGCAGGCTAAGGGACGGGTAGGAACTATTTTGGCCAAGAATAGTGACTAACCTCTCTAAGCTCTTTAATACACTACATTATACATTTAAAACTAATCTCCAACAATCAAATTACACTTATTCATTCACCCATACCTTTTGTTTTTACCCTATCTCTTTTATAGTTTACTACCACTTGAATCAATTTTTCTTTTTTTTTTCATAACCATGATAATATTTCTAGCATAAATTATATCACACCAATTCACCACACATCAATTATCAACACCAATAACTATTACCTTGGGGCATCAATTTCACCTTTTCCCATTTATATCTCAACTCCTTACTCAATTAATTTTTCATTAAAGCGCCTAAGAGCTTTTTGGATCAAATTATAGTCTATCAAAGAAGGGATTAGGCTACTTATGAGGTTACCAAAGAAAAATCTATAGACTTAATGGGGGTTAACTATGATAATGCACAATGGTAGGATAAATAGAAGTTATATAACAAGGATATCAATGAAATGCCTATATCATCTCCTAAACCCAATTCTTTATTTCGCTTCACACACACACCGGAAAAGTTCTAGACATCACATGCAACAAGGAATATACAAAATAACTCACACGCACATGGAACATGCTCAACTCAATAGGATCATCATAAACTCCTAACCAAACAATAACATAAATTCAAAATTACGCCAACAAGTACAAGAGTCACATACATGAGCCTAGGTGTCTCAAAAATAGTAATTCATTCAATTAACATGATTTTACAAATGAATCACTCGTACCATGTAATAAAAAATAACACCAACTTAAATATCTCACTTATTCCTATCCTATTTTTTTTTTAAATTGAGCCAAAAATTGAGAATTTTTTCACCCCACACTTAAAAATCTACTTTGTTCCCAAAGTAAATTTTAAAAGTAAGAGATCAAAATACTCTCTGAGGCCTCTAGGCCTAGCTAGTAGCATCTTTTTGTATAAATGAGTTCTGGAGATACCGCACTCAGTCTTTGCCATGCTTCAAGCTCAGGTTTATGGTACTCCGACTTTCCATTAATCTGTCACTCAACCAAAAATAAAAAAATACATGAAATTAAAAACTAAAAACTAAAAATAAAACATACCTTAGCTTGGGTTTCCTCCCAAGAAATGCCTAATTCGGTGTCGCGACACGATCCAATCAACTTTTTCCTCCACCTTGAGGATATGAATTTCACCCTCCACTTTGCATCCATCTTTTTACCTCATTCATACAAAGATTAAGGAACCTAGTAATGGATGATGCATGGTAAATCACTCGACCTCAAGGTGAGGTGCATTTTTATATTGCTTAACCGGTGCAAAATCAAGAATGTAGGATTCTTGTTCCTCATCTTCACACTCTTCCACTATTTTAAATGATTCCACAGACAAGATATCATCTAAACATAATGTAGAAAATTACTTTGAGTGAGTCCCAACCAATCCAACTTTAAATTTACACTATCTTCAATACCCTCACTTATATTCACCTTCTCACTTTCAGTCTCAAAAGAAAGAGGACAGTCGAGTGGCTGCGATTCTTGTGTTTTCTCAAAAAATAGGCTAATATCATCTTCATATTTTTCTCTGCTTAGCATCTGTAGACATGGTGGCGATGGTATCTCTTCAACCTGTTCAACAACTTTAGTTTTCGAGTACTCAGACTTCCTCAAATTATCAGCAATTTTGTCTACAACCGATTGGGAAGCCAACTCTACATCTAATTCCATCTGATTCTACAATTGCTTTGCAGCCTCCGATGGTTCTTCATGTCTGCCAACAATTGTACTTGAGAAGCTAAAAGTTGTTTCATCATCTCTTCCAAATTGCTAGTTTGAGTTGTGGCCTGCATGTTTGGTTGTTGATGCTGAAACTGCTGCTAGTTGTTCCATGATTGAATTTGTGGCTGATTCTTCCCCATTTTATTATAGTTGTTTATATAATTTTTCCTTTCAACATAGCCCATAAACAATTCTGAATCAGGATTGAAAACACACATAGTTGCATTATGACCACTTTGACCACAAACCAAACACCATGTTGCAGTCTGCTCCACAGATAGAACGGTATCTGCATCATATTGTGAAGGTCCTATCCATACACTTCCATCAAAATTTGGACAATAAGTCGCATGATGTGGTCCACCACAAAAATAACAAGAATCATCATCCCTAAAAAACCATCTATCCTAGGATAACATCTCAAGAAGAGTGTGATAAAAATAGAAATGAAGGAGGATAAAAAGAAACAAAAAACCAAAAACTATTTACAACTCAATATAGAAAAACTAAAAACAAGATAGTTGCCAATTTACAAGTCCCCAATAATGGTGCCAAAAACTTGACAGCGTCCAAGCACACACGTAAGTGTACGTGGTCTTATGAAGTAGTAAAGTGACCTTCAAGAAGTCAAGTATCGATCCCACAGGGACTTGTGTTGACAACTACCCAATTCTAGTTTAACAATTGAGAAAAAGTAATCAATAAAGTTTTAGAATTGAAAACTAAAAGTAAACTAAACAAATGCGGAAAATAAATATCTTAGAACAATCAATGGATTAAAGACCAGGGTTAAAGCACTTCGAACAAACATTCTATGTTATTGAACTTCATTCGTTAACTTGCTTCCTTGATTGTTGATTCGTAGGGTTTATTGCATGATCATGGTCTCCCAACCTCTAGCCGTTTTGTTAATTTGGACATTACAACTACATCGTTGAGCGGGGATGTAATAATCCAATTAAGTTATTAAAGCTATCATCCTACTTTTGAATTTGGTAAGGCTTCTAAGTACATCCCTATCCTAAGTGCTAAGTTAAATTCTTTATTTTATAAAAGAATAAAAACCCAAATTTTGTTTATTCCCATGTTCTATCTCCCTATTCCCTCTCTCGAGATCAAAAGGTTGACAATATATGTATTTTATGGGTGATCAATCCATAAAATAATTAAATCAAGAATAGAAAAACAACCAAATATGATAAGCAAAAATTAATCAAAATTAATCCAAACAATAATAATCATGTTCTTGGCTTTAACACTGGAAAGAAAGGGTTTAGACGATAATATTCATAATCACGATCTAAATAATTGAATACATGATATAAAATATTAAAGACTAATTAAAAATAATACAACCTAATTAAACCGTGTAGCAACCTCCTTCAAATTTTCCAAATCGTGATCAATTTTGTTCCCAGGTGTCCACCAAATAATCCAAAGTCGTCCAGGTCATTCCTAGTGCCTTTTGCCTAACAAAATATATATAATCTCTTTATTATAAACCTGGTAGGTTTAAGATAATATAAAGATTTTCATACTCCTTAAAACATGTGCCATTTAATTATAATCATAATGGTAATGGGACAATGTCCCCACCGTGTCGACAACTGACTTGAAATTGATCGTGCATTGTGCAATATTAGAGCAGTTCAATGAAGCATGCGATGAACGGTGTATTGCACCAAAATGGAGGATACGTCACATGTATATCGCACGCCACCATTAGAAGTTGCGTCCAAAATTTTGGTTAAGTCTTTATCGTCTCATCTTTCATTCATTGTATCGTGGTGTATTTTCCATGAAATTTCAGTCTTTATATCATCATTATATCACCGTATTTAGCTCACAAAGCTTTCTACATAATCAAACACCACTAATTGGAGATTATAACAACACAATATCCATGATGATGAATCAAAATACAAGCTAAGACTAGGCTAATTCGCATTGATCTTCACTTATTGTTCCAACTTAAGACTTAATCAAATTAAACTTTAGACATCACAAACAAGTTATTCCACTCATAATTACACATTTAAAATATTTGGAACATATTAAACACATTAGAATCCAACGAAACCAACTACACACACCTAGCTCAAGGTAGTTAAACTAATTTTCTGGGTTGAACTCTAAATGACTCAATTAAGCACAAACTTGTTTGAAAAATACTTTGAACATTGTAATCACGCACTTGGACACTTAAATTCTTATTTATATCAATATGAACACGTTAATCACATGAATTTCTCTCAAAACAAGGCAAAATAAGCTAGAATAATGATACCAAAGTATATAAAACCACGTCTGATCAGGGAGGCTATAGGATATTCTTAGGAGTCTCTTACTTCTTTCACTAATATTGTTCTAAGAGTCTGAGTTGGTTTGTTGGACATTCTCTTGACTTTACTCTTTTGCAGATGCCCAGGACTCGTGCTACAGTTATACATGAAGAGGGTCTTGATACCCAGACTCGTGATGTGTCCCCTATTAGGGGTTAGGGTGACCTCTCCAGAATCCTATTCCTGCACCCGAGGTAGACTCCTCCACCTCAACTAGCAGTGGGCCAGGGATCATCCTAGGCTCCACCAGGATTCATCCCTTATTCTTTAATTACAGATAATTTAGTTCAGCTATTATGTATTGTTGATGGTTCATAGACTACGAGGGCAGGAGTGAAACCTATAGCTGCAACTCCTGGAGTTGAGGTTTCTCCAATTCTAAAAGTTGTTCATCTAGTTATAACCCAGCCTGCTATGTCTGCTAAGGAGCAGAAGACGCTGGTTGGATTCTTGAGGTTGGCTCTACTTAGATTTTCTGGTGCTCCTGGAGAGGGTGCATTTGAGTTTCTGACTGCTTGTAAGGGAAGGCTTTATGGGTTAGGCCTTGTTGAGACCCGTGGTGTAGATTACACCATATTTCAGTTGGACTTATCTGCTCGGCACTGGTGAAAAGGTTTTGTGAATTCTAGGCTAGTTGGATCTTCCCCTCTCTCTTGGGATCAAATTTTTGAGATGTTCTTAGAGAAGTATATGCCGTGCATCCATAAATATTGCTTGAGCGATCAATTCTCTAGATTGGAGCAGGGTTCTATAATAGATGCTAAGTATGAGGCTCATTTCCATGAGTTGGATAGGCATGTGACTTTTATCTTTGATACAAAGTATGAGAAAGTTTGTTAATTTGTGAGAGGATTGAGATTTCCTATTCGGATGGCTACTTAGAGATTGGTTGCCGCAGGTAGGACTTTTGCTGAAGTTTTTGATCTTGTTAGAGTAATGAGGGACATGTAGTGTGAGGGCCGTGATAAGAGGCCTAAGTTTCAGAGCAAATTTGGTGGGAGCTATAGTAGTTCTCGATTTAGGCGTGGTATTACTTATGCTGGACATTTTCTATGTCCATCTTTTCAACCTCAGAGTCAGACTTGCCGACTGGTTTAAGCAGCTCTTCAGACCACTGACGGGGGATTAGTTTATTACCAGTAGTCATCCTAGTAAGAGTGGTGATCAGTCCTTGAGAGGTTCATCTATAGGCCATGCTAGCTGTGGTAGCTATGCTGGATTAACTAGAGTGGTAAGTTTTGGTTTTTCTCGTGATTCTTGTTTTACTTGCAAACTTTCTGATTATTTTTCTAGAGAGTGCCCTAGTCATGGGGCAATGGTTGTTTCAGCCCAGGGAGCTACTCCCATTAGGGCAGTTCATCCTTTAGGTAGAGGTGGTTTATGAGGTCGTAAGAGTCGTTACTAGGGTGCTCAAGGTGGTACTCAGGAAGGCAGGGCAAGTGGTCGGTCAGGTGCTCAACCAGGTGGCGGGCGTGGTCAATTATAAGTAGTACCTTCTAGATTCAAGGTTAAGACTTTGGATGCTATAGTTATCGATGTGATTTTGGTATGCCGTAGGTCAACTCTTTCTTTATTTGATCCTGGATTCACTTATTCTCATATATCTGCTTATTATGCACCACAGTTGGACTTGCCTAGTGATTTATTATTTGTGGCTTTGCGCGTATATACTACCGTAGTTGATTCTTTAGTAGTGGATTGAGTATTCAGATCATGTTTTATGACAGTTAGTGATGTTGATACTTGTGTTGAACTTATTATTCTGGATATGTTGGATTTTGATGTGATTCTGGGCATCGACTGGTTATCCCACAATCATATGGTCATGGATTGTTTTTCTAAGACCATCATCTTATCCATGCCCGGCGTACCTCCAATCATATGGCAGAGAGCGATTATCCATAAACAGATGGAGATTATTTCTTATGTTTGTGCTAGATGGCTTATATCGAGGGGTTGCAAGTCTTATCTCACCTATGTATATGATACCCATGTAGAGAGTCCGATGCTTGACTCTGTTCCTATTGTGTGTGAGTTTCTTGATGTGTTTTTTACCGATTTTCCCGGTATTTACCTTGACCGTGAGATTGAGTTTGCTATTGACCTTGAGCCTAACACCCTACCTTTTTCTATGGCACCTTACCGTGTGGATCGTGCTGAGATTAAGGAGCTGAACTCCCAGCTCTTGGATCTTCTTGGTAAGGGTTTCATTAGACCAAGTGTTTCCTCATGAGGATCCCCTATTTTGTTGATACAGAAGAAAGATGGGTCAATGTGAATTTGTATTGATTATAGGCAGCTTAACAAGGTGACAGTGAAGGACTATTATCCTATGCCTCATATTGATGATCTATTTGACCAGCTTCAGGGTGTAGATGTATTTTCTAAGATATATTTGAGTTTTGATTATCATCAGTTGAGGATTCAGGCTGAGGATATCTCAAAGATAGCCTTTAGGACCTGTTATATTCACTATGAGTTCTTGGTGATATATTTTGGGTTGACTAATGCCCCACCCGCATTTATGGACTTGATGAACCGTATATTCAAACCCTATCTAAACTCTTTTGTTATTATGTTCATTGATGATATTCTTGAGTATTCGAGGGGTAGTGAGGAGCATGCGCAACACTTGAGAATTATGCTCCAGGCCTTGTGAGAGTATGTACTTTTTGCCAAGTTCTCTAAGTGCGAGTTTTGGATTAAGTTAGTATCTTTTCTTGGACACATGGTGTCCAAGGTAGGTATTATACTCAATCCTATTAAGATTTTGGTAATTCATGATTGGGCTAAGACTACGTCTTCGATCAAGGTTCACAATTTTGTTAGTTTGGCTGGTTATTATAGGCGCTTTATTGAGAGATTTGCTACCATAACAACTCCTATGACTAGATTAACTCGAAAGGAAGTTCCTTTTTGATGGTACAAGGAGTGTGAGTTGTGCTTTGGAAAGCTCAAGGATTGTCTCACTTCAGCCCCAGTGTTAGCTCTTCCAGTTGAGGGAAGGGATTCATAGTGTTTTGTGATGCATCTGGTGTTGGTCTTAGATGTGTTTTGATATAGTAGGGTCATGTCATTGCCTATGCTTCTAGACATCTTAAGGTTCATGAGCGCAACTACCCCACTCATGATTTGGAGTTGGCAGCGATAGTTTTCATGCTTAAGATGTGGAGGTATGACTTGTATGGTGTACATTGTGAGATTTTCATCGATCATCATAGTCTTCAGCATCTTATGACTTAGTGAGAGCTTAATTCTTACCTACGCAGATGGATGGAGTTGCTAAAGGACTATGATATTTCCATCTTGTATCATTCGGGTAAGGCGAACGTGGTGTCTAATGCCTTAAATTGCAAGGCAGTGAGTATGGGTAGTTTGACATGTATATCAGTTTGTCAAAGGCCTTTAGCATAGGACATCCAGTCCTTATCCAATTCGATGGTTCTCTTTGATATTTTAGATCCTGCGAGGATTTTGGATTGTGTGCAGGTGAGGTCTTTCCTATTTGAGTAGATTTGTGATTGTCAGTTTGAGGATAGTAAGTTGTGCCTTCTCCGTGATCAAGTGATGAGTGGTGAGTCTGGGAGACACACCATAGATTCTGAGGTTATCTTGATGTTTCAGGGTCGTATTTGTGTTCCTAGATTTGATGACTTAATTCAGTCGATTCTGCATGAGGCTTACAACTCTAGATATTCTATTCATCCTAGTACGACCACGATATATAGAGATTTAAGGCAGTTTTATTAGTGGGATGGTATGAAGAGAGATGTGGCAGACTTTGTAGATCGTTGCCTATGTTATCAGTAGGTTAAGGCCGAGCATCAATGTCCAGGTAGTTTAACTCAGAGGTTACCCATTCCCGAGTGGAAAGGGAAAGGGTTACCATGGACTTTATTTGTGGTTTGCCTCATACTTCCAGTGATCACAATGGTATTTGAGTTATTATGGATCGTTTGACCAAGTCAGCATATTTCATTCCTATTCAGATGACCTTCAGTGCTGAGATGTTAGCCCATATTTATGTCCGAGAGATAGTTGATTTCCATGGGGTCCCAATGTCTACATGGGTGAATAAATAATAGTGTTGGTAACTTGTAGCTTTTACTTATTTGATGACTAGTAAACTATTAGACTTGAAAACTAGTGGCTCATGGAAATGGAGGCTAGCTAGTATAGGCTAGACATGAAGTTTATTAATGAGTTAGAGATTAAATAACTATATAACCATGTTATGGTGACATTGGCTTCGTTGTGTCAAATTGCGGTATTGATGATAGTTGTAGACCTCGGTAAAAGGCCATGTTGGGAATGTACAACCTACAGCTTTGGTGAGTTCTTTGTGTAGTTGTGCCTTTATATGTTGATGGATTGATCTTTTGGGGTACTCACCGGTGGTATGGGATGCCGTAATGAGTTCTTTGTTTGTTTTACTTGAGAGTACTTCCCGGAGGTATGGGATGTCGTGGTAAGTTCTTTTGCTATATACTCTAATGATGTTAGTTGAGTTGATTATGGTAATTACATGATTGTATTTGTATATATGTGGCTTTATGATTCCAAAACGATTACTCATGTTGTTTGAAAGTTATGGTATATGTGGATACAAAATGTCATACTATTGTTCTAGTTGATTAGTTATTTTAACAGTGATATCGAAGAAGATTCAAATTCGATTATGTACCTTGACTTTAAGTTATTGTCTTTCTCTATTTTGTCCTTATATTATAATTTAGCTTAGTCGGTCGATGATGCCTACTAAGTACCCGTGGTTTGGTACTCATACTACACTTCTGTACCTTTTTGGTGCAGACTCAAGTTTTAGTTGCCGTATTGAATCAAGATCGTGCAGTGTTGATCATCAGGAGACAGGGTGAGCTCTTGAAGTTTGAGTTTCCCTTTTTCTCTTCTATCCTTATTCTGTCTTTTGTATTCGAGATGAATGTATAAGACTATTAGACGTTGAGTTGTAATTTCTATTATAGAATGTAGAGATGCTCTTGTACTAATACTATCAGGTCATGGGATTAACATTCGAATGTTAGTTGTTTCATTGTGGAATGTCGTTGCTATATTGTGTTCCCATACAGGGTCCATGTTGGAAGTTTCTATCAAGGTAACCCATTGCATTAGCTCAGAGTTACGGTGTTGGCTTACCTGCTGGTATGTTATGGTAGGTTCCATCATGACTCAGAAATCCGGTCGTGATAGACCTAGAATTTGAAATCCTGCCCCACTGGTCCTGCCTAGTTCTAGGTGCAAGGGCACTGGCTGAAGATAGCTCAGGCAGTGATGAATGAACCTTAAACTGCGAATGGCTTCCCCCTCCAGACCTTGGCTGACTATACTCAAAATGTCCATTCCTAGCCCTTTTGTTTCTCTTCTTTCTTTTCTTTAACTTTTCTACCTCAATCTATTGAGCATGTTCATTAATTGAGCAATATCTATATCCCCAAGCAGCATGGCAGTCCTACACTCCTTGACCACCAAATCAGACATCCAGTAAAAAACTTACTCATACGAGCTCTAGAGTCAGGTAGAAACACGAGAGCATACTTAGACAACTGAGTGAACTTAAGGCAACACTCTTTCACTGTCATAGAGACCTACCTCAATTTCATGAACTCCTCTGCCTTAGCCTCTCAAATCATACGTAGAAAGAACCTGTCCAGAAAAGCATTCTGAAACACCTGCTAACTCATACGAGCTGCATTCTCAACTCTACCTTCCTTCTACATAACAACCCAATCATAAGCGACATCCATTAGACTATAAGAGGCCAACTCTACACTCTTCTCTTCATTGACATACATAATATGAGTAATCTTTCTCACCTCATCAATAAAGAGTTGAGGATCCTCATCCACCTTTGACCTATGGAATTCAGGTGGATTCATCCTCATAAAGTCCTGAATCCAAGATGGATCTAAATTACCATTTTGTGAAGTGGGATTGCTGCTTATTGGTTTCCCTGAACATTGGCATTCATATCTTAGGCCAACGCTTGAAAGGTAGCCCAAAATTCAACATGAGACATATTCTCATTCAGAGAATCGGGGTGCAGGGGTGGTTGATCAGGAGGCATATTATGTCACGTAAAAGCATGAGTTAAGGTAGATAGAGACAATGTAAGCACGATAAACCAAGAAATAAATGATGATTCCTAACTCATTTTTTAGCCTCCTGCTCATAAATGTGGTGTGCTTCACATCCATGATCAAGACTTTACGTAACGTGGCTTGTCTGACTCCCTAGTACTCTTTAAACCCTAGGCTATGATACCAAGTTTGTAATGCCCCGAAAGTACCCCCTGGACATCATACTGTGCTTAAGACTATGAATAGCCCTAAGCTAACCCATGATATCTATTTAACTTGGAACTCACATGAGAAGTATATATATAAGAATTTGAAGGTAAATGATCTCATATCTTAATAAGAGTCTTTAACTTGGAAATCCTTAAACAAATTCTTTGAGCTAGAAACATAATCAGCATGACAAGCCTCTACTAATGTCTAGAGAGCCACTGGGAGAGACCCCAACTGACCCAAACATAATGTCAATCATGCTGTTGGAAACGAGCACCCAAACTAACATTATAAGATAATGTAGCACATAGACATATATGTGGGTCAGTACCTCTGGAATGTACTAAGTATGTGGGGGTGAATGCCTAAGTAAAACAATAACTAAATATATAAGTAAGCTTTCAAATGATGCATGCTAAGCATAAATGACTCACCTTGAGTCTAAATAAGATAAAAGACTGCAAAATCATAAACACGAATGATGAAGCATAAGGATAAACTTTGTGAGCCATGCCACTTAGTTTCTAAAAGCTTTACTTTTCATTCTTTCTTATGGGAGATTTTTATAACCGACATAAACTATGTGAGCTACCATAGAGTCTAACGTGGGTTCTTACCCACATTGGGGAGATCTATTCGATACTTGCCATACGAATAGAACCTTAACTTAAATGATCACTGAACTTCATCCATATTGGGAAAAAGCTTAAACTATGGTGGCTTAAAGTTTCTAAGAATTCAGGATATGCTTATCCGCATTCCCTTCTCGGTGCTATATATTACCTCCAGAATACTTATATGCTTACTTTAAGAAATCCATCTTAAAATAGCATTAGGGTTTATAGAATGAAAATCAGTTATGCTTCTCTTTTCTTTAAATCACAATCAAGATGCATAGTTGTGGATTTCACATCTTATCTTTAGATTAAAAAATCAATCTTTCTTGAATCACGCTATAATATATGTGAATGAAGTTTCAAAGGCATAAACTTACTTGTAAACTTATTGCTTGTACTTGGGATTTGGAATTCATGGTTTCTTTCATAGGATTTCGTAACAAAACATTATGCTCAATAATCACCTTGAATTCTTTCAACATTATCCAGTCAATATAGTAACAATTCATATCATAATACGAATCTTGCAAGTCAAAACATAAATATATGTAAACCTTGATGCACTTAAGGCTTTCAATCACATGGTAGTATCATATTTCAAGAATATGGCTACTTGTGTATAAACCCTAATTGAAAATAAGTAATTTAAATATCAAAACCATGCACTTTGGGCACAAGGATGAAAGAATAACTATGTTCATAAACCCCACATACCTGAAGTTTCTTTACTTCTGAAGAGAGCTTAAACCTTGGGACTTTAAAGATGAATTTGGGGAGAGGAACTCTAATCTTGATGTTCTTAAAGATGGGAGGAGGAAAGTGTTGTTATTTGATTGAGGAATAGAGGGAAATAATGCCTCTTAGAGGGTTATGGGTCAAGGGTTGGGTGTTAAAAAAAGGAAAAACACCAAAAAACCCTTTAACTGAACTTTACAGAAATGGATCGTCAGTCTTCACAACTCAACCATACTACTCGTATGGTGAAGGTACGACTAGGACTATCAACTCGTAAGCTTGGCAGAATCAAGGATGGTATACACTGATCATCATACGAGTGGTAACATGTGACTAGTATCATATCCATAAGACTAGTAACCCTCTACTCGTATCTTAGACATAATTTTAGGGAACCTACACTGATAAAATTATGACTTTCCTTCATATGACTCATATGTTGATCTTACGACTCTAAGGCTCAAGTCATTTCTATAACAAAATGTCCACCATGCCATATTTTCTTTGATACAACTACATCATACCACTCGTATGTTGTATGTACTACTCAAGGGAGTGAGTCGTATGATGCACAGAAACTTCCAAACACGGGGTATTACAATATGATTAGGAGGTTTGATTCCCTTGTGTATATATATGAGATTATTCTCTGATTCGTATGGCTACTCATACTAGGGCCTAACCAGTGAGAGATGGGTCCCATATAGCCCATGGGTACTATTATATGATCGTTAAGCTACACAATCCAGGATAAATTTTTAAAGTGCATGTTAATCCTTGTTACCTATCCCGACATGTGATATATATATAAATGTATTGGCATATGGTTATTGATAACACTCAACTTACTTGTCAAATTAAGTGAAAGTCAGTCGTTGCCAATATAAACCCAACCAGATTCGGGGTGAAATCCACGAGGAGCAATGTGAGTGGCGATTAAAAAAGTTAGGAATTAAAGTTACTTGTTAAATTCAAATATATTATACAAATATTTTGGGGAATTTTAGATATTTTCAAAATTGTAAGACAATTATTGGGCTTCTAAAGGACTAATTCGAGACTAAGAGTAATTAGAGAGTAATCAATTAGGAACGGATCGTGGTCCTATGCTTTACTAGAGGCTACTAGTGTGCGGGTACATGAAAATCAGCTTCAAATCTTAGATAAGGCATTCTTGGATAGACTCGGTTAGGGATTTTGATACTATTCTTTCAACAAAATATCAAACTATCACCCACATATTCTTTCGAATACCTCATGGGTGTGGTCAATTAATCATCACAAAGCCTCAATTGGCATCCCTATTTCTAGGATGATGCCCAAAATATAGCAATTTTACAATTTATCCTTATTTCTAAGACAATAAAAAGAGAATAATTATTATCTATCTTATTGTTCACAAATGCTCATATTATGTACATCCCTCTTTCAAGGATGATGTAGGATCTAGATTACCCATATCCCACTTTCAAGGATGATGTGGGGTTTAGGGAAATTGAGGCTTTAACCAACAAATTCCATTTTAAAATCAAACATTTGTGAAACCCAACAACGTTAACTAAAATCAAAGCTAACAATCATAACCCACACATATTTTCACCCTATTCAAACATAATCCAAAGAAAAAGAACTAGATATTCATAAAGATAATAAAAAAAAATATACCAAAATCTCCATCAATTTGATTCATGAAAAATAAAGAGAATGCAAGCCACACTTTAAATTCAAATGAACCCTCAATGGGATTTTCCAATTCTTCTCTTAGGAGTCACTGTAATGTGTTCTTATCTCAAGAGTAGTATAAATTTTTATCCAAGCTCCAAGTGATAAAACCCTAGAAACTAATATGAAGATGATGGATCCTATGAATAAGGGTTTTCAGCCCATTTTGAGAATTAGGATCGGCTTTATGCATTTATATTTCTTCCCCTGGGATGTATTCCCGTTAGGCCGTGATTAGTACATTAAACCAAAAATTTGTCTCATTCATACATTTAAATCATATTAGTGTGCACGAATGTTGAGTGGCAATGAGTTGTATATTCACCACTCATCAACACCCCTAACTTAAATCTTTTTTTTTCTCAAGAAACACTACCTCTTACCATGAGACAATGCACATTTATGCCTAATTTATCTGACCCAATGATCACAATGACTTCAACTTTATTACTACCACAAATAGCTCTTCAAACATGGGCAAAGCTATTCTCATGACTCCCCTCAACATGAAATACAATTTTCAAGGATGCATAAGACTTTAAAGATCAACAATGTAAGAATCACCCCAACTCTGAAAGTGACTCTCTATTGACCTCAACTCTACTATATTCCTTTTGCCTCATTATGTCACCCACCTCAAGTTATTCGCATGCCTCCTCACAAGAAAGGAAATCCCATACACACCAAATTATCTAATATTCAACAAAGGGGATTAAGTACGAAACTCTCTATGACAAGAACTCTCAATGATAACAAATACCATGCCATAGGCTTGCCCTTATTTTCACTGTCCACTTTAATGAATACACTTAGTTGGAGATCTCGAAGGGCTTTTAGAGCTTATAACGTAGGTTCAGGGAAGGGTAGGATACAATTTAGGAACAAAGTGTCTTAACCCTCCTTGAACATCTACATCACACTATTCGTTCCCACTTTTGACCATGGACCACTTTTTTTGTTTTCACACTTTACACATGCCTAATTTAGGAGCCTTGATTTCCCCAACTTTTTAAGGGTATCTTTCTTCGCTTATTTCTTTTCCAATCCATGCCTCATTCTTACTTTCATCATTCCTTTATTTTTAACCCTTTTTTTATTGTTTAGATCAAGGGAATCCACTAACATTACCATGGCCCAAAGTTATCTCTTTCAACTTACCACCCTAACTTAGGCATTTAGCCTCAATTTTTATTTTTCATATTCAAGGAGGTAGGGTTCAAGAGAAGACAAATTTTTGAATGGTACAAGACTTGTAACGTTTTTTCAAAAGAAAGGCTTGAAGGCTTGAATTAGGGAACTAAGGGTACTATCCTAACCATGGGTAGGCTATTTAGGCTAAAGTGGGTTCCTATGTTCACAAAAATGGCCTAGAATCATTTCACCAACCAACCACAATCAAAATGACCTTGGGAGACTAATGGGGAAATTATAGATAGTACAAGATTGCATGAGATTTAGACAAAAGAGGCATGCAAACTCCTCAAAGGGTCTCAAATTCCCTTCCCACTAGAGACAAAATTAAGTATCTACCAATTTCTATAGGCCAAAGCTTTGGAGTCACAAAAAGAGGTAAAGTATTTCTACAAGGTTGCTCACGTCCAAGCCCTTGATTTTTGAAAGATTTTTGGATGGAGAGGGGTGTTTGCTTCACATTTGCACCACACACAGTTTGCTATTTATGGAACCAAACTAAGATGACATTTCAAATTTTGACTTTCATACGGGCAAACCATATGGATACTCAGACTTTGCCTTGGGTATAAATGCTATCCCAAATCCAAAATGCTATTAGTACTCCGACTTCCCCTACATCCATGAATCAAAACCCAATCACAACAATTTTCCCTTAAGAATGTCATTACTTAATCTATCATAGGGAAATACTCGTCAAATATCATCACAATCAAGAGAAAGATAAATAAAGAAAGCAAAAAACATAAGCAACTAATCTATGAAATGTGGGCACCATCAAAGTGATCATATACCTAAGAGTGGGTGAAATTTAAGAGAAAAGTTGAGAAGGGAGTGTGGGGAAAATGAAGTATTCGAATGGTCATTTAAACAATTCTGTCCGCGATCACAGTTCGTGTTCTGTGATCGCAGACACTTGGCTATCGTAATCACGGACACTCAGCTACCGCAATTATGGACACTCAACTACCGCGATCTTAGTGGATTAGGTGCCGTGATCATGGTAATTAAGGCCATTTTTAGTCTCCTATTTTCCCCTATTTTGTAGATTGTGATGAGTGCTGATTTTACCACTCATTCTCACTAAACATTTGTGCACATTACTTTATTTTGAATGAATGAATAAGACATATTGGTGATAAAATGCACTACTATCAATTCTATGCAGGTATAGAGTTGAGGAGATCAAAAGATGTGGATTAGAGCTAAATATGATAAAAAATGAGCAAAAAAGTACAATTGAAGACTTGGAGTAGCAAGGCCTCAGGTACCGCGGTCACGGTTTACTAACTGATATCACAACAGTCAAGCAAAAGTCATCCAACCGCAATCACAGAAGTTACCCACGGTTGCATAACTGTGGTCGCAGTCCGATTCACACGATTGCAGCTCAACGAAAGAAATCAGCCCAAGGGCAAAACAAAAAATGCACGTGGCTGACCCTAATTTTGGCCAAAAATACCCAAATATTTAATTTATGTATCACATTCCATCTTCCCTAAATTTTCAGGTTTTAGCTCTAAATTTCATAGCCTCCATTTTTGGAGAAGAAAATATTGTATAAATTTTGAGTGAAGAATACATTGGAGACTTTCTAAGTGGAATAGTTGCTCACTTCCATTGTTGATATTTTGGGAGAGACAAGTTTGAAGTAATATTCGCTTAGATCTTCAATAAGTTATTTCAATGGTGATTATGGGTATATCTATGATTATTTATCTTATATGTAGCTAAATCTCCCTCATAGGGTTATGTATGAATTAGGGTTTAAGTGTGTATGGGTTGTTATTATTAGCATCTATTTGGTAGTTCATGTTTATGGGTTTTATCATTGCTATGCTATTTTGGTTGGGATTTAATGGGTGAAAGCCCCAAATACCCACATGGGTTTGATGAGTGAAATCTCCAAGCTCTAGAAAGTTCAAGGACATCTTCAAAAGAAGGGTTTTAGGTGAAATTTAGGAATCCATATCATCCTCAAAAGAGGGATGTAGAGACCAAAGCAATGATAGACAATTATGTTTGTAGTTTACTAAACTTTCACTATCTTAGACATAAGGGTGGATGCGAGGTTGACTATGCCATAGGTATCATCCTAGAAATAGGGATGCCTAGACTGAGGTTGTGGTTACCAATTATTGAACACACCTATTAGGTATTCAAAAGAATCAATGGGTGTAAGTTTGGTGTTTTGTTGAAATACTAGCATCAAAATCTATAACAAAACCTACTCATATTTGATTTACTAAATTAATGTTGATGATTAACACCCATATGTCACTCTCTTAGTAGTGCATAATCCCAAGATCCGTGCTTTATTGTTAAAACTCTAATTTTTTATAGCCCCGAATTTATACTAGAAAAACCAAAAAAGAAATACTAGTGTAAAATCCTATCTACACTATTTTTTCTTTTTTTGTACCATTGATTTGAATTTAACTTGTATCTATCATTTCAAGTTAATTTGATCTCCACTCACATTGTTCCTCATGGATTTGACCCTGACTCCAAAGTTGGATAAATATTTTGATGACGATCGCCTTTTACTTAAATTAATGTGTAAGTTGAGCGTTATCAGAATGACACCATTGTCGAGGAACAATTTGGCATATTAAGTTAGTTTGGAATTTTAGTTACTTGCTTGAATTCAATCTTGTAAATATTTGTTTGTAATTTTCTCTTTTGTAGGTAGATTTCTTTTATTTCTACTTTTTGCTATGGTATCTTTCAACAAATATGAATTTGGTGGTTAGAACGACTATATTGATGGCCTATGTCTATATTGTGATGGACCACACTTCATGAGAGATTGTACTTATGCTCCCTAAAAAGAGATGGAATCATTATCTCGATCCGGTAGGGAGTATGGTTGTCCTTTGAGTAGTAGTCGAGATGGATATTGGGATGATTGTCTAAATGCCCCCTTTATTATACAAATAAGAATGGTAATTCTTCTTATGAGATTAATTGGTCTTATGATGAGAAGAAGGATGAGAAACACACCGATTCCAATAGCTATGGCCCAAGGCTACTAGCCATTTTGGATTAGTTGCATACAATAAGGGAGAATCTAGAACACATACATCAAGAATGGACAAGTGTCAAGAAGGAGGTAATGGGCAACGAAGGAAAGCTTGAAACTATCATTACCATGCCCATTTCCCAAGAAAAAGTATGTCAAGAAAAGAAAACAAGCTATGATGAGGATCTTGGTTGTGAAGAATCCTCGATGGCTTCCCAATCATCCGACTCATATAAGGAAGAAGAAGCCAAAATAAAAGAAATGCGCCTAGATTCAAGAGAAGAATCAAAGAAAATCTCTTACAACGACTCTAACTCATTTAGGGATGAATATACTTCGGAGGAGGCTAACCCAAAATTAGGTGTTGGACCTCATTCAACCCACTTTTAAACATTAGGCTTAAAGGATGTGATGAGGATCCATCCCTTTGAAAAAATAGAGGATTGTAGGGAGGCGGAGTTTGACTCTTATATTTTGGATTTTGACATTCCAGGGGAGCCTATGGAACACCATCCATCAATGGCCAAGGAACTCAACTTACAATGTACAAGGAATGTCCTATTAATGAACACTCTTTTACCCATGGAGACAATTTGGAAGATCAATGTAAAGTTGGGTAAAAGGTTTAAGTCTTCAAAATGGCGAGATCAGAATATGCTTTCCATATCTTCATCTCTTCTAAGACTCATCTTGGAAGATCTGAATCCTTTATCCGTCTACCGCTCATTGCATATTGAATGAAAGTTGGGATGGAGATTTAGCTTTTCTAAGTAGAGACATAAAAAGAATAGGTAGATGCGTCATGCCACAATATTAAACCAAGCGCTCGATGGGAGGCAACACATCATGCCACGAAAAGTGGCACATACCCTTTTTCTTTATGTAGGTTAGAGTAGAATTAATTTTTATTCTTGTTTTTGTGCATGTATAGTCCATAAAATATTGGTGCTTAGAGGTATTTTGGTTGAATTTGATAAAGGAATGTGTGAAATTGGCAAATGGATTGAGTAGGACATGCAGGAAATTTGTTTATTGGTCTCAGTTACTGGAACCACGGTCCATGTCCCCACGATCGCGGAGGCCGAGTGACCGCGATCGCGGTCTAATTAGTTTTAAAAAAAGACCATTCGATTGCCCATTCCCCCTCACTATCCTCTATTATTTTCTCTCAAAATCCTCTCTAATTTTTGGCATTCTATAGTATATCCAAGCATAAATTCAATGGTTTGCATCCCCTCAATTGGTAAGTTGTCGAACTTTCTATAGTTTTATATGAAATTACATGTTTAGAACTTATAGTATAGAAAAAGGCCTGAAGTGGTGTTTTCAATGCTAGATACATGCTTAATTGTAGTAATTACTATGGATAGCTATTGTAGTTGGTGTGCACGATAATGGGGAAGACTTGAGTACCCAAACTTATGCTTGAAACAGTTAAAGCAATCGTGTGCACCATGTGTTTGATTGAAGGCTCCAAGGAGTCCAATTCTAATTTTTTCAAGTTTAGGGGCTGTGATCACACATTTTGGGCTTTAATAAAATATTTAGAATGCTGTTATGCCTAGTCGAAATAAGGGATTGGGGGTTAATATTGCACTTCAAAGTAATGTGTAGAAACTGTCAACTCGGTGTCAGGTACCGCAATTGAGGTCCCAATGACCGTGATCGCTTCACCACAATCGTGGTCAAAGCCCCGCGATCACCATACCTGAGGGCAAGTTCTGGCAGACATCAAAATTCTGGCAAACCTTAGATACCCTTAAAACCTTCTATAACACTACCTCATGAACTTATATGTTTGTCCTAGCATATTTTTGTTGTGATAGAACTAATGTTGGCAAAATATTCATTGCTTATAGGTTCTCAGACTCAATAATGGTAGATTTTGATGACACTCGATTCATGGACGCCTAATGCCATCACTCTTACTATGAAGATTTCCACAGGACAAAGCTACTCCCTGAAAGGGGTATGAAATTAGACAAGGTAGAGAAAAAGTTTCCTGAATTCCATGACAGACTTACTGCTACTTGGTGGATGTGTCTTTCCCCATAACCGTTCTATGCTAATGAATAGTGGGTGTGTGAGTTCTATACAAACCTCAGCGCAGTTTCACTCGCAAACCCAATGATGACAATTTGGGGTAAACATGTGAATTTAAAAGCTGAGTAGTTTAATGCAGTGTATGGGATCTTAAATGCTAACATGGGGAAATTTCATACTAAGGGATGTGAGCCAGGGTCTTGGATGGCTAATATTCTATGTACGGGAAAAGCAGTCCCCTAGGCCACCACTAAAAGAAATATTCCAATGAATGACTTCAAGGCTGAGGCAAGATTATGGCTGAATATCATCTGTAGCATGGTTTCTTCTTGCACACATATGACCATTGTCAAAGATGAATGGGCTTAGATGGTGGCATGTATTCTATCTGGCATTGCTTTGAATGTAAGAGAGCTTATGAGTTTAGAATGGATGTACTTCCAAACCCATGGAGGTACTCATCTTCTCTTTTCTTCTCTTATAAAAGAGCAGGATTGGTAGAGTATGCTACAGATACTTAGGTGCGCCTTGGATCCCTCATCTTTCCACTCAAATTCAGAAGCGAGGGCACCTCAGGTCAATGAAAGAAGAAGAAGATAGACTTGAGAAAATCAGTTCAAGAGGACACAGACTCTTGCAGACCCTCATTAACCAATGCTTTTGATGACATCTCTATTCAGATGTAGGGGGTGAGGGAATTATTGTCCAGACTACCTTAAGGGACTAGGAGAGCCCTCTACTGTCTGTCATTCATAAGTAACACAGATGGATTATGAGAAATACATAGTAGAGAAAAAATTGCAAGGTTCCATAGTAGCCAGTCTGGAGAGAGTCTATTCAGCCTTAGCTATTTCCCACAGGGACCTCAAGGAGTCACATGAGAAGATGTTGAAAAGAGAAAAGAAAAGAGACGAATTCTTCAAAAAGCTGTGGAAAGGGGTAAAGGTCATCTTTAAGGTTCTCAAACCTAACCAACTAGTACCTTCACCAATATTGGAGAGCGAAGATGAGGGCTCTGTAGAGTAGTCAACAGATGATGCTGGTGGTGGTGATCCCGAGTCAGCAGGAGATAATAGCTCCTGATACAATTCAGGGAGATCCTTTTACCCTTACTTGTTTGCACATATAGTATGAACACTAGATTCTTTTAGTTGGGGGTTCCCCCAAATATGTACATGGTTGATGATTGTTTTTGGGATGATTTTTTGGATATTTTTTTAATTTGTGTTTTGGGATGCTGTGCAACATTTGGTTACTTGAGTGGGGCCCACGTTTTTATGGATTATCTTGATTTTCTCTTAGTTTTTAGTATTTATTTTAGTACTTTAGATTTTATTATGGATTTTAGTTATGCGTGACTAGCATTGTATTTTAGTTTTGAGACATAGGTGTAGGAGAATTCTGAGTACCCATAGCATAAATATAAAAGATGCAAGGGAAGTCTGAGTACTTGTGGCATTTTATTTTGTAAAAGTTGGGGTCACTTTATACACCATTGGTGAAGTCTGAGTAGCCATATGGGTAGTTAGCCCATTTTGAGTCAAGATGTGAGACTAGGATTTAGTTGTAGCCATAGTTTAACAAATTGTGCATAGTGCTATCGCAAAACAATAAACCTCTTCCATTCAAAATTTTTGAAATATCAAGGGCATGGACGTGAGCAATGTTGCAACAAATCTTTTTCTTTTTTTGTGGCTCCGCAAATTGTTGACATATAAATAGTGATAAATACTCCACTTTTGTCTCTCGTGGGAGGGATATTTTAACTCCCTTGGAGAATTTTGCATTTCACATGTGGTGAGATTTTGGCATTCATCTCTTGTACACTTGTGTTATCTAGAACTTGTCCCGTCAGTCTTTCAAAACTAATTTTGATTGTATGTGGTTGGAGAAATGACCTTAGGCCACCCTTGTGATTTTGGAACCCACTCTAGCCTAAAAACCCTTCCCGTGCATGATTGTAATCCCCGGTACCCACTTCGAGCCTTTAGACCTTTCTTTGGCAAACTCATTACAAGCCGTGTTTCATTCTTTTTATCCCTGTTTTGAACTGTACCCTCCTTGAAATTGAAAATGCAACTTGAGGATTAAAGCCTAAGTTAGGGGTGGTGAAAGAGATGAAAGGAAGTTTGGAGCCATGAAGTATAAGTAAAATGCCTAACGTACCTAAGTGTTGAAAACAAATGTTTAGAAAAAATAAAAGATCCAACAAAGGAATGAATTGCACGTAAGTTGCAAGAAAAAGAAATGAAAGAAAAGTGGCGAGCGAAGTAAAAAAATTGTAGTCATAAGAAAAGAAAGAAAACAAAGAAGAGTGGCCCTTAGTCGAAAAAGAAAGAATTGTAAAAGGTGATGTAGACGTTCAAGGAAGGGTGTATCCATGTTGCTCCTAAATGGTATTCTACCCTAACCCAAACCTACATTACAAGCTTAGAAAGTCCTTTGAGATCTCTGTCCATTTACTTTCTTTGTAGTGGCGATTGAATATAAGGGCAAGCCTATGGTATGCCACTGTTTCATTGAGATTTCTCTTGTGTGAGAGAGAGTTTGTGCACTTAACATTTATTGTTACATAGTTGTAGTTTGGTGTGTGGAAATTCTCTTTCTTGTGAGGATGGCATGAGAATAAGTTGAGGTGGGTGATCTTTGTCACCTCCCGAGCAATAAGGCAAATAGAGTATAACTTAATTGTGATAAAAAGGGAGCCACCTCTAGAGTATTGGTTGTTGTTGCTTAGTTGCTCTTTAAAGTCTTATGCATTCTTGAGTATTGCATTTTATAATGAGGGGTGTAGTGAAATTAACCTAGCACATGTGCAATGAGCTACTTGTGGTTGCGACTAAAGTTAAAGTCATTATTGCCTTTGAGGCATAGTAAGAGGTAGTGTTGCTTGAGGACAAGCAAATACTTTAAGTTGGGGGTGTTGATGAGTGGTGATTTTACCACTCATTCTCACTAACCATTTGTGCACATTACCTTGTTTCAAATGAATGAATGAGACATATCGGTGATAAAATACACTAATATACACTTTTTGCAGGCATAGAGTAGAGGAGATCAAAAGATGTGGATTAGAGTTGAAAATGATCAAAACAAAGCAAGAAAAGTGTAGCTGAGGACTTGGAACAGCAAAGCCTCAGGTACCGCGGTCGCGATTTGTTGGCCTCAATCGCGGCAGTCAAGAAAAATTCATCTAACTACGATCGTGGAAGTTACCCACGGTCGCGTAACCAGGATCGCAGTCAAATCGCGCGATCGCGGCTCAGCGGAAGAAATCAGCACAAGGGCAAAACCAAAAATGCACGTGGCTGACCCCAATTTTGGCCAAAAAAACCCAAACCCTTGATTTATGTATCACATTCTATCTTCCCCAATTTTTCAAGTTTTAGCTCTATATTTCATAGCCTCTATTTTTGGAGAAGAAAATATTGTATAAATTTTGGGTGAAGAATACATTGGAAACTTTCTAAGTGGAATATTTGCTCTCTTCTATTATTGCTATTGTGGGAGAGCCAAGTTTGAAGTAACATTCTCTTAGAGCTTCAACAAGTTATTTCAATGGTGATTATGGGTATATCTATGCTTATTTATCTTATGTGTAGATAAATCTCCCTCTTGGGGTTATGTGTGAACAAGGGTTTAAGTTTGTGTGGGTTGTTATTTTTAGCATCTATTTGGTACTTTATGTTTATGGGTTTTATCATTGCTATCCCATTTTGGTTGAGATTTGATGGGTGAAATCCCCGAATACCCACATGGGTTTGATGAGTGAAAGCTCCAAGCTCTAAAAAGTTCAAGGCCATCTTTGAAAGAAGGATTTTGGGTGAACTTAGGAATCCATATCATCCTTGAAAGAGGGATGTAGAGGCCAAAGCAATGATAGACAATTATGCGTGTAGTTTGCTAAACTTTCACTATCTTAGATATAAGGATGAATGTGAGGTTGACTATGCCATGGGTATTATCCTAGAAATAGGTATGCCTAGATTGAGGTTGTGGTTACCAATTGTTGAACACACCTATTAGGTATTCAAAAGAATCAATGGGTGAAAGTTTAGTGTTTTGTTGAAAGACTAGCATAAAAATGTAACGCCCCAAAAACGGGGCCCGAGGCATCACTCGGTGCTTAGGGACACAAGTGACCCCAAGCTAACCCTTCTACTGGCATAACTCATAAGCAACTGAATAAAATACATTAATCTGAACAAAATAAGCGAAAGATGACTTTTTTCTGAATATGATCAACACAGAACTAAATTAAAATGATTACAACTCTGCTTTTACAAAACAATACTGGAATCAAATACATTAACTTTACTGACTGTCTATAAAGCCTCTACTAGTATTGACTATAGGTAGTTGGGACATGACCCCTAGCTATCCCAAATCAATACGACTGAATAAATAAAATAAAATACTGCTTAAAATATATGACTGACTCGATCCCTTGAATTAAGAGGGCTCATAACCTATGGACTGGAAGCTACAAACTGTCTGAATATGGTATACATGCTACAACTGAACTGATACCTACATTATGAGACAATGTAGCACATAGACATATATGTCGATCAGTACTTTAAGGATGTACTGAGTAAATAAGGGTGAAGTGCACATGTAAAACATTATCTCATCACCATAATTTATAAAATAATGCATGCTAAATGTACATGACTCATATATACTGGAATATCTAAAATACTAAAATAATAAGAAGTAAATCATACTTTATAAATCTAGTGAGTCATAACATTTAGTTCTGAAAGCTGTTCTTATATTCTCTCTTTAAATCATACTGTCTAAGTGTAGAAAGGACACACTCTTAATTCTGAAGTCTGAAAGCTTAAATCTGTAGCTAATATCTTTCAAAGCTTTTCTTTACTAGTAGGGAAATACTCAAAACTATTTATTTACTTTTACTAGCAGGGAGGTTCTCTTAACTGACATAAACTATGCGAGCTACATGGAGTACAACGATTCGTCCTCCTAAGGAAGAAACCTCACGTTGGGGAAAGGTGTCATACTCTTGCCAGGGAGTATAACCTCAGCTTAAGTGATCACTATCTCAGCCCACTATGGGCTCTCAAATCTCAATTCTATGGTGGCATGTAGTTCTGGGGTATGAGACCTTGGAATCATACCCAACTTGGTGCTAAATACTACTCCCTTTAATTTGCTACACTTATCTTGTTGGAAAATCACTTTAAATCTACCATAATGGTTTATTATAAAACCAGTTTTGCTCTTATCTAAATCTATCTGTAAATGAAGCTATTTTGCTTTCTGTAATCTATAATAAATCTATAAAGTGGATTTCAAAACCTATCTGGTGATTAAGAGATCAAAACTTTACTAAAAATCTATAAATAATCTGATAATAGGATGCTTAAAGCATCATCTTTCTTGAAATAATAATATTCAATTTTGGTGTAGTAACCCATGCTTCAATCTCATGTCAAAACATCATACTAATCATGCTTGATATTGAAAATAATGATAATTCATCTCAAAATCTATAATTTACTGCAATAGGTATGAAAATAGACATGTAATTCATCTTCTAAAACATTAAAAATCTCATAATCTTGCAACTAGAAATAATGGGTATGAACCGTAATTCAAATCTCAAGTATAATCATTCAAAATCATATGAATTTAAATAAAATCTTATTTTTGGGCACAAGGATGGAAGAAGATCCTTGTTCATAAACTCCACATACCTTGATTGATGATTAGAAGAAGAAACTTGAATTATTGATTCCTATTTGAGTTCTTGATGATGAGTTCTTGATTATCTTGTCTTGGGAATCCTCAATTTAGAGCTTTCTTAGAGAAACTATGGAGGATTTTGATTTCTTGGAGAAGAAGCTCTTGAGTTCTAGGGTTTTGTTTTGAGGGAAAATTGATGAAATAAGCATAAAGTGCCTTGGAATATGCTTAATGTTGTGTTTTACACGAATTGTGGCCTTGGGGATTGAAAAAAATGCCCCTATTAAACTTCTAAATGGAACTGGAAAAGAAAGAAAAAATCCCAATGAAGTTAAAAATCGTGATTTAATAGGCCTCCGCAATACGCCACTATCACGGTGGCTCACTGAAAAAGGATGAGTGGGAACTGGGACTTCACCGCAATGCGCTGCAATCGCGGTGCCCCTTTGGAATGCCATTTTAGCCACTGAGGCGATGCACCAGTATCGCATTGGGCTACTGGATTTTGACAATTGGGAATTTGGACCTCTCCGAGATGTGCCAATATCTCGGTGGTCTACGGGAATTATCCTTCACCGCGATGCGGTGGTTGCTCAGGTGGGACACTGTCAACTTAAAAATGCTCTAACTCCTTAATCGAGTATCGTATTTGAGCAAATTTGGTATCGATGGAAATCTCATTCAGTTTAACACATAATGAGAGGTCTAAATATGGAAAATTCCACACGAAATAATTTTTTTTTATTTTGGAAGCTATTCCATAACATTCTAGGAACAAATTTAAGCTAGGAAAACTATGGGGTGTTACAAAAATCTATAACCAAGACTACTCATCTTTGATTTACTAAATTGATGTTGATGATTAACACCAACATGTAAATCCATTAAGTAGTGCATAATCCCAAGATCCATGCTTAATTGTTAAAACTCTAATTATTTGTAGCCTCGAATTTATACAAGAAAAACCCAAAAAGAAATACTAGTGTAGGATCCTATCTCCCATATTTTATCTTTTTTTTACCATTGGATTGAATTTAACTTGTATCTATCATTTCAAATTACTTTTATCGCCACTCACATTGTTCCTTGTGGATTCGACCCCCACTTGAAAGTTGGATAAATATATTAACGACGATCGCCTTGCACTTAAATTAACGTGTAAGTTGACCGTTATCAAAATGCACAAAAATTTCACATTTTGACCTTTTTAGCTCATTCAACACACTCCATAGTGCCAAAAATTCATGTATTAATCAATGAGAAAAAAATAATTTCTATACTACTAAAACACCTAGGGTTTGAACCCTTAGAAAATTCCCCCAAGTTTTGAGTTTCTGGACAGGGTACGATTGGTGCATACTACTCATACCTTAGGGTACAGTCTAGTACCCCCCTCTCGTATGATGATCGGTGTATAAGGCATACATTCTATCCAAGGTACAGTTAGGTACCATACACCTCGTATGTTTGGGTATGAGTAGTAAGCTACCCAGTCGTATGATATTTAGAGGTCAACGTAGTGCATTCTGCCTAGGGTACGAGTTGTAGGGTAATTCTTGGATCTTAGGGCATGATTGAACATTGTGAAGTCATATGTTGGACAGTTTATAGATCTATGGTGAGTCCTAGGATACGAGTTATGGTACCACTCTTACCCTAAAGTGCAGTTTATATGTGGAAGTCGTACCCTCCTGGGTTTAATTTTTAGCTTTTAAGTTGAGGACATTTTAGACTTTTCCCACCCCTAAACCATTATGACCCACGATTTATAACTTTGTTAGTACCTTCATTTTTCAATTAGACAAGATAAAAACATTCCAAAACACTCACTAAACTTCTTAAACAATATTGGAGGCTAGGGTTTCAAGAGGTGTTCATCTATAGGCTAAAGGGGTCAAGTTCTTTCTATGAATCGTCTTGGATAAGGAATGAGACTCTTCCCTCATTGTTATTTATCAAATATCATTTATTGTAAACATACATCTTGATTCTTGAATGGTGGGTTTTGAAACCAAATGTTGAGGGTTTTGATGCATAGTGATGAGTATTGTTTACTCTTGTTTAAACTTGTGTTTATACATGATTTGGTGATGTTTTTTTGAATATAAATGTGATGTTACGGCTTTTGACGTAACATTTTAGGCCTTTTTCTTAGGATAATTCTATGTTTTCAAGCAACGATTATCGTATTTAACATGGTGTTTTAGTGTTTTCAGGATAAGAATTGAGTATGAAGAATAACTTGGATAAACTAGACAAAACAAAGGAAAAATGATTAGCGACGGCTCAGCCAACGGCCCGTCAACCTTGCAATGAACCGTCGGCCTAAACCGTCGCTAGAAAATAAAAAACAGGACCACTGGAAGTCATACGATGGTCCAGTTGATGGACCATCGGTATTGCGATAAAATTGGCCTAAACCATCGCCAGGAAACAGAATGTAGGACCACTAGAAGTCATGCGATGGACCAGGCGACGTACCGTTGGTATTACGATGAACCATCACCCTACCCATCGCCCAGAAGTAAATCATAGACTACTCAAGATGTGTAACACTTTTCCTTGAGATTGGAAGCTCTGATTATTATTTTCTATTTGTTTTCCTTGAAGATTGTGAAGAATAATATTGTAACTTTTGTAAGTACTCTCTTGAAGTTATTTATGAACATTAATATATCTTTGATATATTATATGGAGATGAGTAGCTAAACTCCCATTACTAGGGTTATGGGAGCCTTGATGTAGAGAACTGTTTGGGGTTGTGAATCCATTTGATTTCTGTCATCAATCTAAATTGCATGAATCTCTCTTCATTATAATGAGATCTCTTGGTTCCAAACTTAAGAAGTGAGCCCATGAACACCACTTGTCTGACAAGAAAGTGGATGTTGGGAAAAGTGGTGATTCACATGAAATCCATAGGTTTACCCTTTGGGTCACGGGTTGATGCCCTAACGGGATCAATCCTTATGAGAATTCTATTGAGTGATACATGGATCCTTTAAGTTAGAAAGAAGAAAAGGGTAAAACACCTATTAGGTTGAGAAACAAGTAGGTAATTCTTAGATTTCAATACTTCTTGCAATTGCAATTATAAGTTAGAATTCAAGCACAAGTTCACAACCCTAACTGTTTGAACATCTTGGTGAGCATAACTCTAGTTAACTCATTTTCATTGAAATTACACTTGCATTAACTCTCATTAGCTGAACCTCTATGTGATATAAGAATGAAAGAGTATTATTAACACATCAAAACCCTCTTTTACTAAGGAGCCTTAGATCAACAGTCTAATAACAGTAACAATACTTAGTGAACACAGTATTCCCCGTGAGATTCAATACCCAACCCATTTGGATTCTATATTTGATAGAGACTGCTTACACTTTCGTAAGAAAGTTATAATTTAGGCGTATCAAATTTTGGCGCCATTGCCGGGGAATATGGTTGTCAATTATGTTTGTGTTTGTTAATTTACCTTTGGTAAAGTTTCCTAAATTTTACTTTTGTTTGTTGTTTTTGTTCTTTGTAGGGGAGTTATTGTGTATACAAAGTACAAGTAGATTGAGTGTACCATTATTACCACTACATATGAAACCACAGTTAATTGGCAGAATGGCAGATCCCTAAGATGTTGAAAGACTAGCTGCTCTGGCTAGAGTTCAACTAAATCAGTAGAATGACGGCCAGTAGGCACGTCATCCTAATCTTGATGATGATGATTTGGGGGATGAAGACTTGTTAGATCCTATTAACCCAAGGCATGGAAAAAATATGGCTGCACCAGTGAATCAGAATGTAAACAGAAATTGCCCCTTTAGGGAAAGGCAAGAGCGTCAACCAGTGCAGTTTGATCTGAACGATGATGAAGATGGAATGGATGGAGTCAGCATAACTGGGTCTATCATTCCTCTACCTCTAGCACCAGGAGCTAACTTTAACATTACCAGTACGATGATTTAACTCCTTCATCTTAAGGGGTTGTTTGGTGGTCTTCCTGGAGATGATCCAAACATGCATTTGGTGAATTTTGTCACCATTTGCAAGTCTTTTGGTAATCTAGGAGTGGGTCAAAATGCTATCCGCCTGTGTTTGTTTCCATTGTCTCTGTCTGGTAAGGTGACACTATGGCTAAATGAACTAACTCCTGACTCTATAACCAACTGGAGGCAGTTGAAAGAGGCTTTCCCAGAAAGGTTCTTTCCACCCTCCAGAAGGGTACAATTGAGGGATGAAATCAGTAACTTTCGACAGCTTCCCATTAAATCTCTTCATGAGACCTGGGGAAGGTTTAAAAAAAGCTGATGCAATACTCGAACAATAACATGATGGATATTCATTTGATGGAGACTCTTTATTGGGCTTTGAACTCTATTATGAAGCCTGTCGTGGATAACACTGCAGAGGGGGTTATTTGTTGACCTTACTTTTCTAGAGGCCTTAGAGATGCTTGATTGGATGACTAAACAGAGTAAAGCTTGGCATACCAGGGATTCTGTGGTAGAAAGCCCTACTGTGTCTGGTAGTATGACTGTAGAGCAATGCAATAAAGAAGAAAAATATGACCAGGATATGGCACATTTAAAAACACAGATGGATTTGATGACTAAGCATCTATTGTCTGGAAAAATGAAGAAGGTGAAAGCTATTTCATCCCAGGGAAGAGCTAATTCTTATTCGTAAAAAGAGGCAAAATATCTAAATAATCAGGGGGGTTTCCGAGGCAATAGCCAAGGAAATTAAGGTCGTAACTATTACGATAAAGCTGGTTACAAAGATAGAGATCAAGGGAACTAGGAGAGAAAAACTGATAGGAGTGGACTATATGTACCTCTTGGAAGCAGAGATAATGCTGCAACTAGCTCTGGGAAGATGTCTATGAAGGACATGATGGAGAAATTATTAAAGGGAGTTAAGACTACCAACTCTGGGGTAACTACTATGAAGAGTGATTTGTCTTCCATGAGTCAGTTGGTAAACTCATACTCTATTTCTATCAAATAGTTGGAGCAGGAAATGAGCCAACTCTTAGCAGCATTGAATCAGAGGAAGAGCAGAACTTTTCCAAGTAATACAATTCAAAATCCCCAAAATGATGGCTCCTGCATGGAAATTACCACACGGAGTGGTAAGGTATTACCAGGATCGTCTGTGGGCAAAGATGTGATTGCAGAGGATATTAAGCATGAAGAAACTTATCCAGTGGAGTCTGAAAAATTGGCTAAAGTTATTGATAATACATCATCCAACCATCAGTAAGTTGATGAGTTGGAGAAGAGCAAGGGAAAGAAGACCGAAGTGGTGGTTACTATAATACCAAAACCACCTCCTCTATTTACCCATCAGTTGAAAAAAAAGTTGATGACACAAAGTTTGGAAAGGTTATAGCCATGCTTAAGCAGTTGACAATTAACTTGCCATTGGTGGAGACATTGGAGTAAATACCCGGGTACACTAAGTTCATGAAAGACCTTGTTACGAAGAAGTTAACAATTAGTTATGAGATGGAGGACAATATCCATTATTGTGGTGCTATTTCCACAAGGTCGTTGGTCCAGAAGAAGGCACACCCAGGAGCATTTGCTATTCCGTGTACTATTGGGCCTCTTGAGTTCGCAAAAGCTCTATGTTATTTGGGAGCTAGTATAAATTTAATACCGCTTGCTGTGTATAAGAAACTGGGGTTGGGGGATCCTACTCCCACAAATATGAGATTAGTTATGGAAGACAGATTTGTGAAGTGGCCCATGGGGATTTTATATAATGTATTTGTTAAGATGGCTAGTTTTATATTTCCAGCCGATTTAGTCATTCTCGATTGTGAGGTGGACTTTGAGGTGCCCATAATATTGGGTAGACCTTTTCTCACAATTGGGAGTATACTTATAGATCTAAAGGCAAATGAGCTACTCTTCAGGCTGAATGATGAAGTAGTTCAATTCGATGTATGTCAGTCCATGAAACAACATAAAGATATGAGCGTATTTTCTATTGTCGATGTTTATTATGAGGAGAAGCAGGAAGTACCCATAGAGAAAAAAATTGTTGTGGAGACTTTAGCTGCTGTATTAATGAATTTTGATTAAGACGGTATTGAAGATTATGAGGAGATTGTATGTGCCTTGACAGGCATGGGGTCTTATTCTTATGCACCTAAGAAGCTGGATTTGGACGTGAAAAATCATCCAAGTCCATCGGCCAAGCCTTTTATTGAAGAGCCACCTACTTTGGAGCTGAAAGAGTTACCGGGTTATTTGAGGTATATGTTCCTAGGCTACAGGAATACACTACCTGTTATTATTGTGGATGACTTAGGTGAGAAACAAGTGGAAGCCCTTATCTTTATTCTTAAGAGATGTAAGAGGGCCATTGGTTGGACGATTGCAGACATTATCGGTATTTCTCCTGGTATATTCACACATAAAATCTAGCTAGAGGAGGATTGTGTCTTGACTATTGAGCATCAACATTATTTAAACCCACCTGTGTAAGAGGTGATGAATAAAGAAATCATCAAGTGGCTAAATACAGGAGTGGTATACCCTATCTCAGATAGTAAGTGGGTAAGTCCTGTTCAGTGCATGCCCAAGAAAGGGGGCATGACAGTGGTGGCTAACGAGAAGAACGAGTTGATTCCACTCAGGCCTATTACTGGATGAAGGGTGTGTATGGATTACAGAAAACTCAATTCATGTATATTAAAGGCCCACTTCCTAATGCCTTTCATGGATCAGATTCTTGATCGGTTGGTGAGAAGAGGTTGGTATTGTTTCTTGGATGGTTATTCTGGTTACAATTAAATTTCTATAGCCTCGGAAGATCAGGAGAAAATGAAATTAACTTGTCCATATGGTACTTTTGCATTCAAGCGGATGATGTTTGGGCTATGTAATGCACCCGCTACCTTTCAACGGTGCATGATGTCTATTTTCTCAGATATAGTTGAGGACACCTTGGAGGTGTTCATGGATGATTTTTCTGTGGTAGGAGATTCATTTG
Source organism: Capsicum pubescens (assembly GCA_030864215.1). Lineage (NCBI taxonomy): Eukaryota > Viridiplantae > Streptophyta > Magnoliopsida > Solanales > Solanaceae > Capsicum > Capsicum pubescens. The sequence goes on along the minus strand of CM061543.1, from coordinate 164,828,490 downwards.
AACTGTTTTTGGTGAACTTGAGTAGGGACTTACAACGGTGTGTGGAATTCAATCTTGTTCTTAATTAGGAGAAATGCCATTTCATGGTGAAGGAGGGCATTGTTCTCGAGCACAAAATTTCAGCAAAAGAGATAGAGGTCGATCGAGCCAAGGTAGAGGTTATTGAGAAGCTACCACCTCCCATTTCAGTGAAGGGAGTGCATAGTTTTTTTGGTCATGATGGCTTTTATCGGAGGTTTATAACGGACTTCTCAAAGATTGCAAATCCACTTTTCAAACTTTTGGAGAAGGAAGTTAAGTTCTTCTTTGATGATGATTTCTTGAAGGCGTTTAAATGCCTTAAAGGGAAGCTGGTTGAGGCCCCTATCATTATTGCACCGGATTGATCAAAAATATTTGAGATCATGTGTGATGCAAGTGGTGTCGCCGTTGGAGCTGTGTTGGGGAAAAAGAAGGACAAATTGTTTCATCCAATCTATATGCCAGCAAAGCACTGAATAAAGCTCAAAAGGACTACACCGTCACAGAATAGGAACTTCTTGTTATAGTCTATGTTTTTGAGAAGTTTCAAGCTTATTTAATAGGAACCAAGGTGGTGGTCCACACTGACCACGTAGCCTTGAGATAATTAATGGAGAAAAGGATACAAAACCAAGGTTGATTAGATGGGTGTTACTGCTTCAAGAATTTGACTTTGAAGTCAAAGATAGAAAGGGTTGTGAAAACCAAGTCGTGGATCATCTATCTAGTCTAGAAGGTGAGCAAGAAGTTAAAGATGATATTAAGGTCAATGATGCATTTTCGAATGAGGAAATATTAGCTGCTGTTATGGAGAAAATACCTTGGTACACTGATTTTGCAAACTATGTGGTGAGCGAGGTAACTCCGAAAAATCTTTATTTTCATCAAGAAAAAAATTCCCCCATGATGCAAAAAGTTACTTATGGGATGAGCCATATCTATTCAGGAGGTGCACTGATAAAATTATCAAAAGATGTGTCCCAAAAGTTGATGTGTTAAATATTTTTGAAGCATGTCATGCTTTAACAGTCGGGGGTCACCATGCTGGTGATCGCACCACAGGAAAAGTTCTACAGTATGAATATTATTGGACAACCGTGTTCAAGGATGCATATGAATTTGTGAAGAGGTGCGACCAGTTTCAGGTGCAAGGGTCAATTTCAAAACATCATGAGATTCCCATGTCAAAAATGTTAGAGGTTGAATTGTTCGACGTCTGGGGTATTGATTTCATGGAACCCTTCATCAGTTCCTATGGGTTGAAATATATCTTGGTTGCTGTATATTATGTATCCAAATGGGTAGAAGCGGTGGCTTTGGATGAAAATGAAGGGAAGAGAGTCGTTACATTCCTCAAGAGGAATATTTTTTCTCGATTTGGGGTGCCACACACCATTATAAGTGATGATGGATCTCACTTTTGCAATAGAGTATTCCAGGCTGCATTGGCTAAATACGGGGTAAAGTAACATAAGGTGGCAACTCTATATCATCCACAAACTAGTGGACAAGTGGAGGTTTCTAATAGAGAGATCAAAGCCATCCTTGCTAAAACCATAAATGCCAGTAAGCAAGACTGGTCTCGAAAGCTAGATGATGCTCTTTGGGCATATAGAATAGAATTCAAAATGACTATTGGTATGTCACCATACCAACTGGTTTATGGTAAGGCATGTCATTTTCCAGTTGAATTGGAGCATAAGGCATTGGGGGCACTTAGGAGGCTGAACTTGGACTGGAATAAAGCAGGGAAACAGAGATTAGGGCAATTGAATAAGATGGATGAATTCTACCTTAGGGCATATGAAAGAGCAGATCTATACAAAGAGAAGATAAAGAAGTACCATGATCGGAGGATTGAAAAATGAGACTTTCAAAGGGCGATTGGGTACTCCTCTTCAACTCCAGAATGAAGCACTTTCTAGGTAAACTTAAGTCGAAATGGTCTGGACCATTTAATGTTAACCAAGTCTACTCATCTTGAGTAGTCAAACTTAAAAATGAAGATGGAAGTGTCTTCAAAGTCAATGAGCTATGAGTCAAACTATACATCAGTCCAATGGACTCGATAAGAAGTATTAATACTATCTATCTCGATAAAGTCTAAGTAATTGAGATAGCTGAGTCATTCCATAACGATACATTAGGCTCTAGTGGGAGGCAACCCACGGTGTGTTGTAGAGCATGAGTTGAAGTTATTTTGGTGTTTGTTTTGTTGTTTTTTACAAGATGAAGGGTTTGTGTAAGTGTGCAGGTCTGAAAGTACAGGAAAATAGAAGCTGAGAAAGTTTGGGGTGACTGACGAGTAATCCGACGTACCATCGATGACTCAACGGACCATCGTGGTAACCGTCGCAACAAAGTCCAGAAACCAAATTACTGGAAAAGTAGCGATGGGTTGACCGAAGGACCGTCGCACATGCAATGGACCATCACACATGCAACAGACCGTCGCTTCAACCGTCGCCAGTATGTCTCCAGGTAAGTTCACTAGAAAAGGATGATGGGATTGACCAATGGAACATCGCATATGCGACAGACCATCGCTTCAACCATCGCATGAAACCCTATTTCTACGGGTCGGGTCAAATTAATTTAAATAGATAAATTTTTCATTCTTATCCAATTCAAATGGGTTTAAATGATAATTTGAAGTGGTTAAGTAACTCCCCAACTATTCAATGCACCTGAGTGATTTCATTCTCTCTTATAACTTTCCATCGCCCCTTTTCCAGCTATTTAAAGTCCATTTCTTCTTTTTCTTTGTTCATCACAAGCCAGCTAAGTTATATTCACTAAAACAAATAATCATCTGTTGTTCAGAGTTCATTGTAAAGAGTCATAGAAGTGAACCAATACTGCAATAATAAGGTTTGAATTTCCTTTCACTCCCTATTTTTCTTCAACATGATGAGCAATAACAAAGGTGAATACAATCAAGTGAACCAATTCTCTTCTACTAATGGTAATGTCAGGTAATGATTTAAGTTGAAACCTAGCATACACTGTCCTAGGGTAAGTATTAGTAACCCATGGACCAAAAATGGCAAAATATGGTAATGTTTTATCGATAATTATGCCATAAAAATCATCCTTAAATGAAATGTATGCAAGGTGTTCGACAAAATGCCAAAATGAGGCTTGAATTTGAAAAATACAGGTGATGGCTTGAGATACAGACCATCGGATACCTGATGATCCATCACCTAAAGCCATCACAACTTTCTCAGAAATGTGATTATTGGAATGACCCCAACGGTTGGGGTCGACGGATCATTGCAGACCCGACAGACCGTCGCCCTATCCGTCGCTGGTTAGAAAATTTTCTTTCTTCTAATTTGAGTTTACAAGCTAATAAATGCTGCACTTTTAGGTACTATGGCCAACAAATTACCAGCAACTAGGGGCAGGGGTAGAGGCCAAAGCGCCAGGCAAGGACCATTCCAAAGTTCGGATGCACCAGCATGTAATACTCGGTATAATCGTCAGGTGATTTCTTCATCCTTCCAATCTGAAGAGGAGGGTGAAAGCAGTAGTAGCAATAACTAAAGTTCGATACCCATTGAGGAAGGGTTTGAAGTATCTAACCCTATCCAAGAAGAGGCTCTAAAATAGGAGGACCCGAATATGGTTCAACGCAAGGACCCGCAACTGTAGGATGGTATCAAATGGAAGGTCGAGGAGGCTTGAGAGCATTTCTATAAAGGGCTCGCACCAACAGAAAGGTTGGATGCAAAGAGACCTATTTTTGAGGAGTATCAAATTGTGACAACAACCTTGCATGAGTACCCTGAACTTGAACGTCGATTCAACAAATATGAGTTGGTGTGGATAAGCAGGACACTCGGATCCTATCAACTAAACTTGGTATGCAAGTTTTTCTCCAATTAATTGGTGTTGTTGGACAAGAACCATCTCCCAGGTGCATCAGTAGCTGACATAAACAAGATGGATACAGTTTCTGTTCGTGAAGTTGATATAGATATCTCAGAGTGCACATTGAACAGATTCTTGTTCGGCCTGAATACCAGATACTGGGTGCAATCCCAGAATTGGAACATCAACTGTTCACAGTAAAGACACAAAGGCCGTGGATGGCTAGAGTATTAACAGATGAAGAAGAGCCTGCGTGGTTGCATAACCCACGCGAACAGATATCTAAGTCATCCCAGAGCTTTAGGTCCAAGTTCTGGTGGGCAATTGTGAGATTGAGGCTAATGCCGATAGGAGGTGACGACCGCTTAGAGATCACTAGAGCTGTAATCATTGCTGCATTGATTGAGGGATTAATAATAGATTTTGGCCACCTTATTGCTGATGAGTTGTTCTTCCGAGCTCACAAGACCATGATTGTGCTTCCATTTCCATGTCTTATTACTAAGCTGTGTAAGCAAGCAAACATTTCTTTGATTAGTGGACTTGATAATAAGGTTCAGGTAGTGCATAGGTAGGATATTGAAAAGAAAAGGGATGACTCTAAGTTCGATATGCGAGTTAACAGGCCCCCAACTCAGTAAACTCAGTCGACGCCAATTCCTGAATCATCTAAGGTTCCTTCAGGTATGCCATTGCCTCTTGCTATGTACATGTCTCTTACCATCTCTGCAGGTTCAAATTTGATGCCCATAGGTAGGAATGCAGATTCTGCATCAGTTCTACCCCAATATTCAGAATACAGGCTGAACTAGAAGAACTTTACAACGGTAGTCCCAACACAAAAAAAGGGTTGAAAAGTAGTTACCTATATGGGGGGGGGGGCAGATTTCAAACCCTTTATTAAAAGAATTGTAGAGGAAGTGATACATCCTTTCAGGAACATCCATATAAGTATGGACAACATGGAGGAGTGAATAAATAAGAAGTTGGATGCCATGTCCATTTCAGATTTTGCAAAATTAATTGAGGAGGTTAGAAAAATCTGGGAAGATGTAGACAGGGTAAATCAGCAGCCATAGTAGGCCATATTTGATCTAGTCCAGGTTGTAAGTGATGAATACAAAGGTATTTTTGATTTAATAGGGCGACCGATTAAAGATAAGGGTAAGAAGGTAGCAGAGACCAATAAAAAAGTTGCACGGAAAGCTTCTAAAAGAAAAAAACTCAAAGACATGTCACCAGAAGAGTGAGAGAAACAAGAGATAAAGAAAGAAAGAAAAAAATCAAGGATAGATGAGGAGAGAAGAAGAAAAAGAGCAGAGGACGAAACAACTGGAGTGTCTACTAGTTCTTCCCCAGTTAGAAGGCAAGCTATAGATCCGGCCAGAGATGTTGTACCTCCGATTCCAGAGAAAGAGATTGTGAGCACTCCCACCACCATGGGGGTCAATATTGCACTTGCTGAGAGCACTGCAACCTCACCGCACTTCATAAATGCCTCAGATAAATAAGAGGCACTACAAGTATTTTCCTTTCTTTTTACTTAAATTATATGCATTGAGGACAAAGCATTATTTTTTGTGGGGGTGGGATGTGCTTTTACCATGGAGGGTTGTGTTACCTATATTCTTAACCCTACCATGTCCTATCTAGTAGAATCGGTATGTCTAGGATTATGTCACATGTCTAGGTTTAATTTCAAATTTGCATTTTTATTGTTTTTAAGTCTTGTTATGTTGCTGATGTTGGTCCATGAAATAAAAGTATTGTTTGTGTTAGTATCTTGTTGTAAATATGGATGATAATGATGTTGGCATCAATCTATGACTATTTCTATTTGACTATTTACTTTTGTCTCCTAGGATATGTTATCAACTGTTAGTGAATCCGTAGTTGGCATTAATCTGTAAATTCGCATGACATGTGATGCACATCATAGGAAAAGTAGAATGAGTGTGATTCAGTTGCCACTATGTGTGTGAGTATTGTGTATTAGTTCTTACATAGTATAGTACCTAAAACTTGCCTGGTTCAATTGATACTGTTCTATAGTTGATGGGATGAGAAGTGATGGCGGGCCACCTTGTGCTTTTAGTCCACTTAGCCAAAAATTAACCCACCAAAAATAATTTTCCATGTTTGAACCTTTCTTTGAGACTTTGTAAATCTTTCCTCATCACTAAGTATTCTAGTTAACTCTCTTTCAACTGTTGATTCCTAGATCTGGCCCTGGCCTAGTAATGGGCAATATGTACCTAAACTTAGGCAAAACACCTAAGTTGAGGGTGGATATTATGGGGATGTTAACTGCTTAATGGATAGTTGGTCTAGAATTTGAATTAGAGTATTTGGACCTAGGCTAGTTAAGACAATGTGCACCTTGACTTATGGCATCAACCTAAGTTGAGGGTGGATGATACTTGTTTGTATATATATATATATATATATAAAGGGAAAAAGTGTTTACTATGGTAAAGCATAAATGAATGAGAAAAGGGTAAGTGAGCTAGCAAAGTAATGGCCTTGGTAAGAAGAATTTGAAGTCAAAGAGAGTTAAAACCTAGTTCTTAGTCACTTTTACCCAAAATTTCCTTCCTGACCTAGCCGGATACCACATTACTAACCCGAGAAGACCTGCTTGATCTTAGAACTTAGCTATAAGGGGGGCGTTGGATAATAAAGGCAAACCTATGGGTATATGTGCTATGTTAGTAACTTATTTGATGAGTGAGAGGGTTTTGATTGGTATCTATAAAATATTCTGAGTGGTGGATCTCCTTGACTGTGAGGGCAACCTGAGTTACACTTAATTTGGCTAATTTATGTAGATTATTGTATCCATGTTTATGTAGATGAATTAAATTGGAAACAATGCCGGTTATGGACTTTGACCTGTTAAACCATATGATTTGGATGACAAGTGAATGGTTGTGTGAAAACTTGTTCAGTAGAAAATACCTGTCATTATGTTGTTCATATTTATAATTTGGTGTTGAGTTGCTTGGGGACAAACAATTGCCTTAAGTTGAGGGTGTTGATATTACGGCTTTTGATGTAACATTTTAGGCATTTTTCTTAGGATAATTATGTGTTTTCAAGCAACGATTGTTGTATTTAACATGGAGTTTTAGTGTTTTCAGGATAAGAACTGAGTATGAAGAATAACTTGGATAAACTGGACAAAATAAAGGAAAAATGATCAGCAATGGCTTAGCCGATGGCCCATCGACCTTGTGACGAACCATCGGCCTAAACCATCACTATAAAATAAAATGCAGGACCACTGGAAGTCATGTGATGGTCCAGGCGATGGACCATCGGTATTGCGATGAATCATCGGCCTAAACCATCACCAGAAAATAGAATGTAGGACCACTGGAAGTCATGCGATGGACCAGGAAATGTACCATCTGTATTGCAACAAACATCGCCCTACCCATCGCCCAAAAGCAAAACATAGAATCACTGGAGCTCCAGTGATGGTCTAGGCGATGGACCTTCGACTCAGTGATGAACCATCACCTCAGCAATGAACCGTTGCTTGACCCGTCGAGCATGAAGCGGCAACTCCGAGTTTGAATTTTAAAATACCAATTCTAGAAATTTATAAATACTAAATATTAGTGTTTATTCCGGATCTTTGGATAGTAGTTTCATACTTTCTTCTCTATTGAGAGCTGTGTAACACTTTTCCTTGAGATTGGAAGCTAGAAATTAAGATTTTATTACTATTCTCTATTTGTTTTCATTGAAGATTGAGAAGAACAATGTTGTAACTTTTGTAAGTATTCTCTTGAAGTTATTTATGAACATCAATATATCTTTGATATCTTATATGGAGATGAGTAGCTAAACTCCCATAACTTGGGTTATGGGAGCCTTGATGTAGAGAACTATTTAGGGTTGATAATCCATTTGATTTCTATCATGTATCTGGATTGCATAAATCTCTCTTTATTATAATGACATCTCTTGGTTGCAAACTTGAGAAGTGAGCCCATGAACACCACTTGTCTGACAAGAAACTGGATGTTTGGAAAAGAGGTGATTCATATGAAATTCATAGGTTTACCCTTTGGTTCACGGGTTTAGGCCCTAATGGGATCAACCCTCATGAGAGTTTTATTGAGTGATACATGAATTCTTTAAGTTCAAAAGAAAAAAGGGTAAAACACCCATTAGGTTGAGAAACAAGTAGGTGATTCTTAGATTTCAATACTTCTTGCAATTGAAATTATAAGTTAGAATTCAAGCACAAGTTCACAACCCTAACTATTTGAACATCTTGGTGAGCATAACTCTAGTTCACTCATTTTCATTGAAATTACACTAGCATTAACTCTTATTAGCTAGACCACTGTGTTATATAAGAATAAATGAGCATTATTAACACATCAAAACCCCATTTTACTCAGGAACCTTAGATCAACAGTCTAATAACAGTCATAATACTTAGTGAGCATAGTATTCCCTGTGGGATTTGACACCCAACCCAGTTGGGTTCTATATTTGACAGCGACCACTTACACTTTCATAAAAAAGTTATAATTTGGGCGTATCAGTGTGCTTATTTATTGTGGTTTAACAAATGGGTTATGAATAACACTAATCTTGATTATTTTTACCTTGATTATGGTTGTGATAAAGGTATACCTTCAAGGTTTTTGTGAAAATGTCTAAGAGAAATAACTAGTTTCATGTTAATATATTTTTGAACTAAGGCAATTGCTTAATGAGTAATAATGATTGGTAAATGACTTTGTAAAGGTTTTTTAGGCCATGTAATGAGTTAATAGGTAACCTTGGTGGTTTGATTGGTTTAAAAGGTAGTTTGAGTCCTTAAACATAAAATTGAATTGTATTTGAACTAAAGCTTAGTGTAAGAATGCTAATGAAGAATGAATGGTTTGGTAAAGGTCTTGAAGACCTTAATTTGACTTGAATAGTGATTGAAACTAAGTCATTGGCCCATTAAAGTGATTGATTGATAAATGGTTCATGAAGACCTTATGTTTAGGTATGGCATTGAAGTGTAGCCTTGAAGGCTTGAATTGGCTAAGTGGGTTAAAGTCCTCGAATATTGAACTTAGTGGATGCGAATGCATAGAGAAACGGTTAGAGTCCCAATGTTGACTAGTAATGGACATGATGGCTTGTGGTTAGAGTCTACTTATTTAACAAAATGGCTTGTGGTTAGACTTCATTTGTCGATTAAGATAACTTATGGTTAGAGTTCACTTGTCCAATAAAACGACTTGTGGTTAGAGTCCACTTTCTTAATAAAATGTCTTTTCGTTAAGTCCACTTGCTTTATAACACGGCTTGAGGTTAGATTCCTTTTGCTTTATATAATTGGGAATTCCAAACTTCCTAATCTATGTAAGTGGAAGGTTAGAGTCCTCCACTTCACGTATTATGATTGGATGTTTCTTAATACATGCTAAGGCCTTGTTTATTTTACCGACACTAGATGTATCGATATATCTACATATATTCCTATGTATATAAATATGGTTTCATGTGATGTTTTGATTTAGTTCTTAATGATGAGACTATTTTTCCTTATCATTGAGTTACATGCTAGCGCTCCAATTAATAACCATATACGGATGTTGTGTCCCCACGTGACATAGGGGATAGAGCTTTTCCTTCTCTTCCTGTGCAATAATTAGTTGTTTAAATGGATCGTGTGTTGACTTTGGAGTGTTAATCTTCCATACTTTTAAAGGTATATAACTTATGGTCTTTCTATCTTATGTCACAAACTTGTTTTAGACTTGGTTTTTGGCTATTGTCGGGGGTATATCCTAACATATTATAGACATCAGATTGGTAGAGGCTTGTGGATGACTTTGGACTTGGGTATGTTGTTTAGTATGTTGACATTAATGGATTGATCAGATATTTTGTAAGTGATGATTGTTAGGCTTATTTCCGCTATCTTGTTATATGGTCAGAGTTCATCTGATACTAGTGGATTGATTTGGTGGTTGGGTTAGGTAAACAAGGTAATCTCCAATCCTTGTTTGGATCAAGATGCTCATATGACAAGGCCTAATTTTTGGTAGTATCAAGTTGGTACCAGAGCCTAGGTACATGGTCAGGTGGGTATCCATAATGTCGTGTCAAGTCGAGTCACTTTTATGGGTGTGTAGTGCGTCACACTTATAAAAGAGAAGCTATGAGTTATTTAGGAATGTTTTACCTTCTTGTTGTCTTATTTCAAGCTTTATAGTTTAAGGTCTTGGACCTTCTGATTTTTATTTTCTCCTCTTTCAGATCATGCCTCCAAGAAGATCTGAAGTTTCGGCAAACCCTTTTGTCCCGACTAGGGACAATGTTGATGGGATATGCTCTACTTATGAAGTCCAAACCCAATCTAGAGGTCTGATTCCTGATGGTCTTGGAGTTCCACCGGTTTGCTCTAGTCTTCCCCAGTTCCTCAGGATGACATAACAAATGCCGAGTTTTATTAGTCGATTCATATGATTTCTTAGTTGGTGGCTTCTCAGGTTGAGCGTGGTTCATATATTACTCCATCTTTAGAGGCTACAAGAGTTGGCTAGTTTATGAGGTTGAGTCCTCTGACCTTTACCAGTGTTAAGGTGGAAGAGGATCCTCAAGGTTTTTTTGGATGAAATGCAAAATATTTTCAGAGTTATGCATGCCACTACTGTGAAACTAATGCATTTCTGGACCAATTCTTTTCTCAAAAGTTGAGGGAAGAAAAGAAAGAAGAGTTTGTTAATTTGAGGTAAAGAAATATTCCAGTCAAGGAGTATGCCTTAAAGTTTCATCAATTATCTTGGTATGCTCCAAAGATGGTTTCAAACATAAGGGCTAGAATGCGTAAGTTTGCTTTGGGTCTATCTCGTGAGTTGATCCTTGAAACAAAGACTACTTTGTTAATCAGGGACATGAATATCTCTAGGTTGGTGATATATATGCAACAAGTGGAGGAAGAGAAAAAGAAATAGGTTGAGTTTAGTGAAAGGCAAGGGAAGAAATTTAGGCCTTCCGAGCAGAGTGGTAGAGATGGTGGTAAGTGGTTAAGAAAAAGGTGAGGGAGTTTTAGTTCTTTCTCCCCGACTAGTTATTTTTATTCGAGGTCATCGGGTGATTATTGGTCTTAGTTTGATAGTGGGTTGCAGGCATAGGGTTCCCAATATCAGGCTAGTGGGGATCAGTCAACTCTATCCTACCCTCCTTGTAGATTTTATGGTCAACATCATCATGGACAATATGAGAAAGAGAGGAACAAATGTTTTAGATTGGGTATATGCAGTGAGAGTGGCCCTCTCTAGTGGCTTCTTGGGCCAATAGGGCCCCTATTTCTACTTCATCTACTCCTGCACTGAAGGGTGCTTCTTCTGCTTCTATTTTTGGTACCGACATTGGCTGAAATTACTTGTATGCACTTGCTCCTCTCCAGGAGTCTAAGGCATCTCCAGATGTTGGTATGGGTATGTTAAAACTTTTTTTCCCTTGATGTATATTGTTTTCTTGATCCAAGGTCCTCTCTCTTATGTGACTTTTGGTTATGCATTTTGGTTTTGATCTCGAGTGTCTGTCAATTCCCTTTTTTTATTTCTACCCCTGTAGGAGACTCTATATTTGTTAAAAGAGTCTATACGGGGTGTGTGGTAGCTGTTGGTGTAAAGAAACTTTGGTAGACTTGATAGAGTTGGACATGGTTGATTTTGATGTTATTCTGTGGATGGATTGGTTGCATTCGTGCTATGCTTCCTTAGATTGTCAGACCCGTAAGGTCGTGTTTAAATTCCCTAATGAGTCGGTCATTGTATAGGAAGGGGTTCTTTAGTGCATAAGGGGAGGTTTATCTCATATCGTAGAGCCCGAAAGTTGATTTCTAAAGGGTGTTTGTATCATTTCGTCTGAGTTAAAGATTCTAACTCAGAAGGTCCTTCTCTAAAATTTATTCTCGTGGTTAATGAGTTTCCTGAGGTCTTTACCAATGACCTTCTTGGTATTCTTCTCGATAGGGAAATTAATTTTGAGCTTGATCTTGTTTCGGACACTCGTCCAATTTCTATCCCTTCTTATAAAATGGCTCCGATGGAGTTGAAGGAGCTTAAGAAGAAATTGAAGAATATCTTAGATAAAGGTTTTATCCATCCTAGTCTATAACCTTGAGGTGGTCCTATGTTGTTTGTGCATAAAAAGGATGGTTTCCTTCGAATGTGCATTGATTATCGTTAGTTGAACAAGGTGACCATATAGAATAAGTATCCTCTTCCTAGGATCAATGGTTTGTTTGATCAACTCCAAGGTGCGAAGTATTTCTCTAAGATTGATCTTAGGTTGGATTATCATCAGCTTAAGATTAGGGAAGTGGATATCCCTATGACTACCTTCATGACTTGGTATGGTCACTATAAGTTCCTAGTTATGTCTTTTGGGTTAACCCATGTCTCTACGACATTCATGGCTTTGATGAATAGGGTATTTCATCCATTTCTAGATTTATTTGTCGTAGTCTTCATTGATTACATCTTGGTCTATTCTAAGTGTGAGGCAAATTATGTCGATTACCTTTGTGTTGTGTTGCAAACCTTGAAGTATCATTATTTGTATGCCAAGATCTCTAAGTTTGAGTTTTGGTTAAAGGTAGTGACATTTCTTGGTCATGTTATCTCTAGTGAGGGGATCATGGTGGATCCACAAAAGGTTGTGGCAGTTAAGAAGTGGCCTAGACCCACGACTCCAACCGATATTCATAGCATCTTGGGTCTAGCCGGTTACTTTAGGAGATTCATGGAAAGTTTTTCGATGATAGCTGTTCCATTGACTAAATTGACCTAGAAATATTTCAAGTTCTTGTGGTCGGACGCATGTGAGGGTAGTTTAGAGAAGTAGAAAGATAAATTGACTTTAGGTCCAGTTTTGACCTTACCCGAGAGTAATAAAGGCTTTGTGGTATATTATGATGCTTCTTGCATTGGGCTTGGTGGTGTATTGATGCAACATGGTAGGTGGTGGCCTATGCTTCTAGGCAATTGCAAATTCATAAGAAGAATTACCCTACTCTTGATTTGGAGTTATTAGCTATGGTATTCACATTGAAGATTTGGTGATATTATCGCTATGGGGTTCATGCTGATATCTTTTCTGATGATAAGAGCCTTAAGTACGTATTTACTCAGAATTGAATCTTAGACAAAGGAGATGGCTTGAGTTTCTAAAGGACTATGATGTGAGTCTCTATTACTATCCGGGTAAAGCTAACATAGTTGTTTATTCTCTTAGCAGGTTATCCATAGGGAGTTTAGCTCATGTGGATGAGGATAAACGAGAGTTAATGAAGGACATTAACCATTTGGCTAATCTTGGAGTTCGTCTCACAAACTCAAAAGATGGTGTTGTATTTGTGCATCGGGTATCGCAGTCATCTCTTGTTGTTGAGATAAAGGAAAGGCAAATGTTGGATCCCAATTTGATGAAGATTAAGAGTAGTGTGGGTCAATAAAAGGTTGTCCATTTTGCGATTGGTGGTGATGGTATCTTTAGGTACCAAGGTAGGATATGCGTTCCCAATGTTGATGGATTGAGGGGAAAGCTTATGGCCGAGGCTCATGGATCTCGATATGCTATTCATACCAGTTCTATGAAGATGTATCATGATATTAGGGAGTTATATTGGTGGAATAATATGAAACGAGATGTGGCTAGCTTTGTTACTAAATGTATGGTGTGTCAACAAGTGAAAGTTGATAACATAAGGTCCGAAGATTTGTACCAAGAGATTGAGTTGCACAAATGGAAGTGGGAGGTTGTCAATATGAATTTTGTCACTGGTCTTCCCCGGTCTCGGAATCAATGTGATTATATTTGGGTCATTATGGATAGAATGACCAAGTCCGTTCACTTCTTGTTGCTGAGGACTAGTTATTCAGTGGAGGATTATGCTAATTGTATCTTGTGAAGATTATGAAGTTGCATGGTGCTCCAATTTCTATCATCTTAAATAGTGGTACTCTGTTATCATCTCACTTTTGGAAGTAGTTCCAGAAAGGTTTAGGGACTAAGGTCTGCCTTAGTACCACTTTTCACCCATAAACGGAGGGATAAGAAGAGAGGACCATTCAGACTTTGGAAGATATGCTCCATGCATATGTGATTGACAATGGTGGTAGTTGGTATGACCATTTTCCTTTGATTGAATTCAGCTACAACAATTGTTACCACTCTAACATTGGTATGGCACCGTTTGAGGTGTTATATGATAGGAGGTGTTGTTCTCCTATTAGGTGGTATGAACTTGGTGAGGGTAACTTGTTTGGCCCTGATTTCGTTCACCAAGCCTTAGAAAAGGTGAAAGTGATTCATGATAGGTTGAAAATTACTCAAAGTTGCCAAAAGTTCTATGCGGATGTGAGGCATAGGGATTTGGAGTTTAATATTAGAGATTAGGTATTCTTAAAGGTGTCTCCCACGAAGGGAGTGATGCGGTTTGGTAAGAAAGGGAAACTTAGTCCCTGATATGTTTGTCCGTATTTGATTTTAAAGAGGGTTGGTAATGTTGCCTATGAGTTGGAGTTTCCCTTTTAGTTTGAGCTCCATCCATCTGGTATTCCATGGTCCATGTTGCAAAAATATATGGGTGACCCCTCGTTGGTTATTCCCTTGGAGGATGTTAGTGTTTTAGACTCTTTGTCATATGAGAAGGTCCCGGTGAGGATCTTAGATCGTCAAGTTCATCGGTAGCGAATGAAAGAGGTGTCTTCAGTGAAGGTTCTATGGAGGAAATAAAAGTCCGAGGAAGCTACTTAGGAGGCGGAAGAGGACATGAAGTCTAAGTATCCATATTTATTCCCCATTTTAGAAACTCGTGCTTGAGGTATTTGTTAATATTCTTGACTCGATTTATGTATTTGGTAAGCAATGGGTTCAAATCCCTAAACTTTGAATTGAGCAAGTGCTTTGATAGACAATGGGTTTGAGTCCCAAAGTCAATTGAATGAATGGTTGATTGATAATGTTCATGGCATGTGTCTTATCCTTGTTGTATGTCTTTGTTTTCTAACTTGGTTTGAGGTTAGCTTGATGTGATATGATGTGTTAACTCGTGCTTGTGCTTGCTTTCTCCGTCATTCGAGGATGAATGATCCAGGTGGGGGAGAGTTGAAACACCTAGGCTTTAAACCCTTAGAAAATTCCCCTATGTTTTGAGTTTCTGGACAGGGTACGGTTGGTGCATACTAATCATACCCTAGGGTATGGTCTAGTATCCCCCTCGTACGATGATTAGTGTATGAGGGGTATATTATTTCCAAGGTATGATTAGGTACCATACAACTCGTATGTTAGGGTACGAGTAGTAAACTACCTAGTCATATGATGTTTAGAGGTCAACCTAGTGCATTCTTCCTAGGGTATGAGTTATAGGGTACGATTGAACATTGTGAAGTCATATATTGGATAGTTTAGAGGTCCATGGTGAGGCCTATAGTATGATTTAGGGTACCACTCATACCTTAGGGTACAATTTAGGTGTGGAAGTAGTACCCTCCTTGGTTTAATTTTCAGCTTTTAAGCTGAGGACATTTTAGATTTTCCCACCCCTAAACCCTTATGACCAATGATTTATAACATTGTTTGGCCCTTCATTATTCACTTGTACAAGATAAAAACATTCCAAAACACTCTCTAAAGTTCTTCAACAAGGTTGGGGACTAGGGTTTCAAGAGGCGTTCATCTATAGGCTAAAGGGGTCAAGTTATTTCTGTGAATCATCTTGTATAAGGCATGTGACTCTTCCCTCGTTGTTACTTATCAAATATCATGTGTTTTAAACATTGATTTGATTCTTGAATGGTGGGTTTTGAAACCAAATGTTGAGGGTTTTGATGCATAGTGATGAGTATTGTTTACTTTTGTTTAAACTTGTGTTTATACACGATTTGGTGATGGTTTGCACATGTGGGTGCTTGTTGATTGTGGTTTAACAAATGGGTCATGAATAACCCTGAGCTTGATGATTTTTTACTTTGATTTTGGTCATGGTAAAGGTATGCCCTCAAGGTGTTTGTGAAAATGTCTAAGAGAAATAACTAGTCACATGTTAATAGAGTTTTGAACTATGTAATGGCTTAATGAGTAACAATGATTGGTAAATGAATTTGTAAAGGCCTTGTAGGCAATGTAATGAGTTAATTGGTAACCTTGGTGGTTTGGTTGGTTAAAAAGGGGTTTGATTCCCTAAACATGAAATTGAATTGTATTTGAACTAAAAGTTGGTGTAAGAATGCTAATGAAGAAGGAATGGTTTGGTAAATGTCTTGGTGACCCCAATTTGACTCGAATAGTGATTAAAACTAAGGCATTGGATTATTAAAGTGATTGATTGATAAATGGTTCATGAATACCTTATGGTCATGTAAGGTGTTGAAGTGTAGCCTTGAAGGCTTGAATTGGCTAAGTGGGTTAGAGTCCTCGAATGTTGAACTAAGTGGATGTGAATGCATGGATAAACGGTTAGAGTCCCAATGTCGACTAGTAATGGACGTGATGGCTTGTGGTTAGAGTTCACTTGCTTAAGAAAATGGCTTATGGTTAGAGTCCACTTTCCTAATAAGATGGCTTGTGGTTAGTCCTCTTGTCCAATAAAACAGTTTGTGGTTAGAGTCCACTTGCTTAATAAAATGGCTTGTGGTTAGAGTCCACTTGCGTAATAAGACGGCTTGAGGTTAGAGTCCTCTTTCTTGATATAATTGGGAATTTAAAACTTCCTAATCTACATAAGTGGAAGGTTAGAGTCCTCCATTTCACATATCATGATTGGATGTTTTGAAATTCATGCTAAGGCCTTGTTTCCTTTACCGACACTCGATGTATCTCTCTCTCTCTCTATATATATATATGCCCATGTATATAAATGTGGTTGCATGTGATGTTTGGATTTGGTTTTGAATGATGACACTATTTTATAATTATCCTTGAGTTATATGCTAGCGGTCCAACCGCTAACCGTCTCCAGACGTTGTGTCCCCACACGACACAAGGGTCAGAGCTTCTTCTTCTCTTACTGCATAGTGACTACGTCTTTGAGCAGATTGTGTGTTGACTTTGAAGTGGTGAGCTTCCATACTTCGGAGGCATACCTTTCATGATCTTTCTATCTTATGTCATAGACTAGTTTTAGAATTGGTTTTTGGCTATTGTTGGGGAAATGTCTCGACATATTATAGACATCAGATTGGTAGAGGCTTGTGGATGACTGTGGACTTGGGTATGTTGTTTAGAATGTTGACATTAATGGATTGACCAGACACTTCATAAGTGATGATTGTTAGTCTTGTTTCCTCTATCTTTTTATATGGTCAAAGTTTATCCTATACTCGTGGATTGATGTGGTGTTTGGGTTAGGTAAATGGGGAAATCTCCTATCCTTGTTGGGCTCGAGATGCCCATACGACAAGGCCCAGTTTTGGGTCGTGTCAGCTACTAAATTTAAAACAAAAGATACGAGCCACTTTCGTGTCATGATGAGTTGCCTCCCATCGAGCGCTTAATTTAAAATCGTGGCACGATGCCTCTTCAACTACCATTTATGTCTCCACTTAGAAGATTTGAATCGACATCCCAAATTTCACTCACTATACACTAAGCGAGAGTGGGATAGAAGATTCGAATCTTACAAGATGAAACTGGATATAAGCGAGGATGCGGTAATGCGACCTTTATCTTGTCACTTTGAACACTTGAAACTTTTTCCCAACTTCACATAAAATTACCGGATAGGATCATTAGGTATTGATGAAAATATCAATAGGCCACTAATTGGTTATCGAACTTTGAGATTCTTGGCCTTCAAATGAGGGTGTAACAACCTGATTTTCTGAAACCGGAACGTCAAACGGTGCTCATGATCTCGAAGGTCCCAAAGGACCACAAGCTAACCCTCTACTGATATCTATACCTGGACACTGCATAATATAGATAATAAATACGGAAACTGGCCATAAGGTTCAAAACATCTAAAAATACTCAAAATTTAAAACTGAATACTGATACATCTTTTCGAAAAGCCTCTAAACTATCTGAGCGGTGGAGTTGATGGGACATGTCCCTAACTAACTCCGTCTATTGAAAATAAACAAAATATGATGCAATAATGATAAAAGGATCATCCTCGAATGAAGAGGACTCACTGCTATGTCTACTGCTACTGACTGGGACTGAGCTGCTAAGGGTACTATGGATCTCGTGCCTCTGAACCTATGGTGTCAATTAAAACACCATAGCGCAAATGTGTCAGTACGGGAATATACCAAGTATGCAGAAGAAGTAAGGATAAATGCAAGGGCTTATGCATGAACAATTACTTAACTGAATAATCATGAGAGTACTGCATGAGAACACATGCATGAATGCACAAACCATAACTACAACTATCATGACTCTGAATACTGAAACTCGGATACTCTATTACTGTCATCTGAACTCACTACTAATACTAAGATACTGAACAACTGAATCATCTGATACCGATAACTGAGTACTGGAGTTGGGATCAGTCTTATCTAGCGAGTGATCTCAGAATCTGAGGATACGAAGCTGATTGACTAAATATACTCACTTCATTGACTGAATTTTTATCTTTCTACTCTCGACTGACTGCATCGAAGATAAAACCTCTCTAACGAATGATTTCAAAATCTACTATCAATGATAAGAAAAGATCATGTCCGAATCTGACAACAAGAATACTCAACTGAATCTGAGACTGAGATAAAACCTATCTGACGGGTGATCTCTAGGTCTTATAACAAGAATACTCAACTGAATATGAGACTGAGATCAATCCTATCTGATGGCTGAACTCTAGATCTGATAACAAGAATACTCAACTGAATCTGAGACTGAGATCAAGCCTATCGGATGGGTGATCTCTAGATCTGATAACAAGAATACTCAACTGAATCTGAGACTGAGATCAAGCCTATCTGACGGGTGATCTCCAAATAATATACTGAATAACTTTATATAAGACCAAGCCTATCTGACAGGTGGTCCATGAATCAATGGAACTATCTGAGTTCTTCACTGAGATAGATGACTGTATCTGACAGTCCTGATTTCTGAAGATTGATACTGAAACTGTAACTGTGGGAAGTGGTCACTTAACCGACATGCCCCAAATCTTAACTGGTGTGGTCCAACCAGTAACCCCAGCTGGAAGGGTATCAATACCATGCCACGGGTAAAGACTTCTCTAGTCAAGACTATCTGATGGGTGACCCTCGCAGGAAGTCAAGCTTAAGGCATATAATAGTCAAGCCTATCTGACGGGTGTCCAGCCTTTCCTGACGGGTGACTCCTACATCCTGCACTGGCTATGCAGTTCTGGAGTTCAGGGATTTCTCCTAACGACTCTGCCTCCCTGATGGGGAGCCGCCATCCCTGCCCTCGCTTAGTGCTAGCTCCTACTCCCAACTGTAAGACTCTGAACTGATTCTTAACTGAACACAAACTAAGCTGAATCTGATATTGATCATGTTTCTCGAATGATATGACTGAGTTAAGCTGAATTCACTTGGATCCATATCTGAATAAATACTACTGAATCTTGTTATCTAACTGAACGACACTGAGCTTTGAATAGAGTACTCGATTACTACAGAGGTCAGAACTGAACACTTGAATACTACTAGATCTGAGCTGGGTACAAAACTGAGGCTAGATTACTAGCGATACTGAGATTACGCAGATTACAGAGATTACTGAGATTTTTTAAGTTCTGTATCTATCTGAGAATATAGAGTTCTATAACTCGCTGAGTTCAGAGAATCATGGCTCGACTGGAATTATTGTGAAAACTTACACGGGCTCTAGACAACAGCTAAATGGTTGGGTATAAATACCCCCAGGACTCAATAACATAAAAGTAGAACATAACTATTCTTGAATAATAAAGACCATGGACAATCATTCACCATCACAATTACTAAGGCATCACTTCAAGCATTTAGGAATCCTAAACATGTAATATCATAGGGGGGATATGCTATTGGATCATGCTCCATTCAACAAGGTCTTGCATAAAACACTTGACATGTATTAAAGTCTTAGAATGTATCAAAGAGCACATAATTGGGGAATTTCATGCTATCATGTCACAATTCATTCACTAAGGCTTTTCAACAAACACTTGACATGTATGGGCTTGCACACAATTGGGGATTTCTAGTTAACATGCTATAATGGCTCTAATTCCTTCACATAAGCATTTTATCAAACATATGGAGAGCATGCTTTGCTTATTCAATAATTTTCTTCACTTAATTGACATGAACACATCACTTAAAAAGCAACTTGAAGAGGGTTTATCATGAACATCACATGAATATCACATACTAGGGTCAAAGCTTGAAAAACTTGCAAACAAACATGAATCAAAACTCAATAATAGCATGAACATCAATTTCAACTCACATAAATCATGAAAACCCACAAAAATAAGATCTTTGAATTTTACAAAAGGATTCTTGAGTTTCTTGGATAAAAGGGACCCAAGAATCAACATCTACATAACTTAGATAAACTCTTTCTTGAAAGCACTTGGAGAGATTCTTGATTTCTTGATTTCTCTTGATTTTTTCTTGAAGAAGAAGGAAGGGTTTTGATTTTGTAGAAATCCTAGTTTTTGATGTTGAAGATGAGAAATGAAGTTCTGAGCCTTGATCGGATATAAATAGGGGCCGAAAAGAGTTGGAAAAAGACCAAAAATCCCTTTTAAAAATGAGTTAAAAATGCTGAACGGGGTCTACGACGGTCGAAGTGACGGTCCGTCGCTCAGTCTGACGGTCCGTCGGATCGTCTGTCATACAGCAGTTAGAAAAAGAACACACTACCTCGATGTGACGGTCAAAGTGATGGTCCATCGCAAACCCGATGGTACTTCAGACCGTCCATCACACGTTTGCCAAGATAAGGTTACACTGCCTCAGTGCGACGGTCCCAGCGATGGTCCATCGCAGCCTCAACGGTCCGTCATCCTGGCCGTTGCACTTGGACCAGGAAAGGGAGTCACTGCTTTGGTTGCGACGGTCTGGACGATGATCCATCGCAAGCTTGACGGTCCGTCAACCCGGCCATCGCACCTGGGCGGTTTCGACTGCTTTCAATAAAATGGCCATAACTTTCTCGTCCAATGTCAGATTTTGACGAAATTGGTAACGATGGAAAGCTTATTCAATTCTCTACATAAAAAAAAGTTGATATTAGGGAAATTATACATGGTTCAAAATATTTGTCACTTGGGAAGAAACTTCTCAACCTTTTTGGACTGGATTTATGCTTCACTTGGCATGCTCTAAGGCTCAGACTACGAGAGAAATTTGTGGGGTCTTACATTATCTCCCCCTTGGAAACATTCATCCTCGAATGTCGCTTGATAGACTAAGAATACTAATCAACTGAACTTACTCAATAGTTCAATGCAATTTTTATTCGTACAAAAAACCACTTTCACAAAGATGGATTGTGGCTGTTACCAATTTAATTATCAATATTTACAAAATTTGGGGAAATCACAATCCCCTAGTTTATTCACTATAACCATGAATCAAATTGATTTCAAAACAATGATTTAAACATAAAAATGCATATGTAAACATGAAACATCACATTAACAAAAATCATTCAAAACCCTCAACCCATATTCCAAAACCTCTATCAAAACCACATGGATAACTATTTAAAACACATGCTTTTACAAAGTAATAGTTGGGTAAGAGCAACATACCTTAAATATCTAGAGTTATGGAGAGAATTTTCCCTTGAGGGTTCTAATTGATCAACTTCTTAGAAACCCCAAGTATCTTATTTGAGAGAATTTAAAGAGTTTGAGAGAGTGTTTTGCTTATGAATAGTATGCTAATGAAGTCCCAAAGAGGGTTTTAAGTCATGGAGGTTGTGTGTGGTAGGAGGGAAATTTCCAGAATTCCCTTAATCGAAAGACTGAAAATTGATGCCTAGTCGCTACGAGTGAGCTCACGACTTATAGGGTTACCCTGTGACTCATTTAGTCAAGTCGTAGTCTGGACAACGTCCAAGGCTACCCACACTATTCTAGTTACTAGTCGCACCATACTACTCATATCTATTCCTTATGACTCATAACATGCTAGTGGCATTCGCAATAGAAAATTAGGATAGTACACTAGTTCCCTTACGATTAGAACACCGCATCTTGTTATGAGCCTTGATGACTCGCAACCTCTATTCATAGTCACAACAAAAACTCTAGGACAACACATTGACTAGGCTATGATTGGGTCCTTAAGACCCGTAATGACCCGTGATGACTCGTAGTGAGGGTCTTCGTCTTAGCGGTAAGTCTAGAAACTCAAAAATTTTTTAGGACCAAGAATCTGGGGTGTTACATCATTCTTCACCAACTAGCCAATAACTAGCACATAGATAAAATTAATTACTAAGCTATATTTAACAACTAGCCAATATTTGTTTCTAGACACCACAAACTCACTAATCACCATTGATCTAATAACCGATAAACACCAATTATTCACTATTCAATTTATTGACTAAACGCTGTCTAGTGACTTGCATCACTAATCGACAAATCCTAGTTTGGAAACTAGTCATCATCATCGATTAAATCATTACTATCAACTAAACATCATTATTATAAGTCTTCATTTATGCTAAACATCATTATAGCTTAATAATCATAATTACTAATCATCAATACCACTACTCCTTATTATTGCTAAGTTTTAACTATCTATAAGTCATTGTTAACCTCTTAATTAATATTCACCACTAATCACTTTTTCAACCTTAAATCAATAACTATACCACTTTATACCAAGACTATGGCCCATATTTCTAATATAATCATTATAACCAACTACACATGAGCATCAATAACATATAATTTCCATACATAGGGCTAGCCAGACGCGAACTGGTAGATGTACTCATAGGCACATCAATAATCATCCTTGAACCTTGTCGAGTATATACGTCTCATCATTATCATCCCTCGGCCTTGAAAAGTATCATCAAATCATCATAATATCCTCCAGCCTTGTCGGCTATCATATATTATCATAATATCCCTGGCTTTGCCCGGTATCATCATATCATCATAATATCTTTCAGTCTTGTCGGGTATCATCATATCATCATATTATCCTCTAGCCTTTTTGAGTATCATCATAATATCCTATGGACTTTCCGGGAATCATTATATCATCCACATTAATATCAATAATAAAGAGCAAGTTCCACGAGAGCTAAAATAAATGTCAAGCCCCAAGAAGAATAAAATAAAGAAAATCCCCACAAGGGTTAAAATAAATGACAAGCCCCACGAGGGTTAAAATAAATGACAAGCCCCGCAAGGGTTAACATAAAAAACAAGCCCCATGAGGGATAAAGTAAATAAACGTAAAAGGAGAAGCAAAAAGAGCATACGTCTATATTCCTCGTTCATCATCAATGTCACATTATCAATAAGTGTATATATGTAACATGAATATTTTAAGTGAAAAATCAATAATCTAGTCCATTAGACCATGAGCATAACCATAAGCATTATCATGAGTAATGACCCAGGAGTAACTTGTTCATTGGCCTACCATTAGCATAAAGAAAGTTTATCACTAACTTGAGCAATAGCAAATCCATGTCATAATCTATAACTTATTCATAGAATAGTCGACATCATACTTTATGTCTTAAATTCTATAGTCAAGGGCCCATTTAATAAGGTGTTTTTTGGTCCATTCAATAGACAAGCAATAGCCTAATCAATAGCCCGAGTGATAGTTAAATTCATGGCTTAATGAATAACATGGTCATGGGCTTCTTTAATAGCATAAATAATAGTTTATTATGGCATCATCAATAAATTTACTACCAAGGTTCCTCAATATTGCCTTAAGGGGCATTTTCTAGGCATTTAATAAGCACCTATGGGTCTCACGAGGTCTACCTCAATATTGACTTAAGGTGGATCAAGGCCCACTTCTAAATCCCCCAATATACCTTCTAAGTTCATTTATACCCCTTACTAGGATAAGGTATCTAATTCAACTCTTAGATGTATAACAAGCCACCATTAAGTCCAAGGTAGGGATCCTACTCAAATACTATCACTAAATCCATTAGAACTACATTAACTTTATTAGAGTAAGAATCTAAGGCCAATCTTACCCTAAGCATGAGTGCCAAGGCCACTCTCATCTAACTAGATTAGTTCTAAGCATTCCCATATCAAGCATAAGACATTAAGTCTAATCCATTAAGGTTCAAGACAATAAGCTAGGCATTTCATTATATGGGTCCAAATGGCCTAAAAGATCCAACTAACCACAAGTCCTGGAAAATCATCAACCAACACCTAAAACCACTCCCAGTCTAACAATATATCATAATTAAAATATGATAAAGCTCATTATAAAAAGGGAAAAACCTAACCAACCTAAAATTCGAAGAATGCTCATCAATTCTCTATACCTTCATTTCCCTTTTTCAAGAAGCCTTTTCAGGATGCAAGGTATCAAAAACATAATCTGCTCATCAATACAAGCATAATGATACCCATATTGTACCATTGTGCTTCGGGTCCAAAAATGACACCAAAAACCCCAAGTGAGTCCCACTTATGGAAAACACATTTTTGAGGTCAACCCAAAGTTCACACCCCATCAAGGAATCAAAACCCTTAAGAAATAGGTGAAAACTAAGCTAATTTGGGGATAAAATCAAGCCCTAAAGCTATTTTGGGTTTTGGTCAAATAATTAAGAAATTCAAGCTTGTAATTGAATGATTATTACCTTAAATCCGATGTTAATCACGAAAATATATGTTAATCAAGCTCCAAGTTACCCACAATGATTAATTTTGAGTTACCATACACCAAAAATGAAGGGAAATGCCCCAAATGTGTTGTGGGGTCTATATATAGCCCCTACAAGTAAGGAGATATCGAGTTCACAATCCTAGGGTCCTCTATCGAGCTAGGGAAATCACCATTAGCCTCATCACAATCGCCATACACCAGAATTAGTAAAGTCAAAACTTGTTTTTTATCCTTAGGACTTATTCAGACTTTGATTTTCGCAAATGAACTATATAACCCTACTAAATTCAATGTTTCAAACATATTGGTGAAGTCAAATTTTCCATTGGAGGTCATTTAGACCAAATATGGGACCCACACCCATACTTGCCATTTTTCTCATTTTTTGACCAATAGATCAAAATGAGTTTGGGTGCATTGAGACTCGAACCAAAGGTCTACTTATCCTAAAATCAATATTCCAGATTTGCTGGCGCAAAAGGAACTTGCATATGAGATCGTTTGGGTAAAGTTTTTGCCCATGGCCATTTGGAAGCAGCAAGAACTTCCAAATAGGAAATTAGTTCAAAAAACCAAACGAACTTCTCAGTAATCGAACTGTCAGTCCCAAAAAATCATAAATGGCTTGGGGCAGTTATGGAGAAACCTTAATGGAAGAAATAAGCAGAAATATGAAAAATTACCAAAAGGGTCATTACAATATCCACTACTAAATGGACTTTTATCCTCGAAAGTCAACGAATAGAAAAAAATCTCAAGAGCACGAAGCGATGAGGTACTGGGCCTGTATGCTTTGAGCAAGACTTCCCAGATAACCTCAATAAAGAGAAAACACTTCTAAGGGATTTTACTAAAGTTATCCCTTTTTAAACCAGAACTCTTACTTTACTTCCAAAAAGCTAAAACTTAACTTCAACCACTATCTGGCCTCCAACTAAACCGAAAAGGCGTACGTACGCAAATATGAACCATAACACACTGACACCATCATTATACTCAAACAAATACATAAAGGCTTACCCAATCCAAAAACACACCAAGACATGAGTCATAACAGTGATTTTGAATCTAAATATAATCTTCCTTTGCCATTTCACACCTGCTATCCACACCAAACCAGGAGGAAAATCACCTGAGTCTTATTCACGCAATTGTATCATAAAGAAATTAAAGATTTGAAGCTAATACGCTGAAAGTCCATACAAAAAATATGAGAATAAGACCATAAGGTCTATCTGGGCACACAAATGGAAACAATCAAGAAATGCATTCTATGTCAGTACTACAACTAGTCCAAATGGTAATCAAATTGAAATCTAAAAGGTCAAACCGTAACTACTCATAACTGAACCATCCACTCTAGAATGTCCCATCAATCGAGAATGAAGCCATACTGAATCCAACTCCAATATATTACTCTCACTGTGCATATCATCCAAAATTCCCAAAGGAAATTGAAAACTCAAGCCCATATCTAAAAGAACCAATACTGGATCCATGGGCCATCATCTGACCCCTTAGGAACTATAATCTATTTGAAGTTGAGAAGGCCGAATAGGTAACTACGAAGTAGGCTCAACCAGCGTATAAAAAAATCCAAAATGAAATAAGTCTAAAGAAAAGGTTGTACGCAAGCTCTATAGCTCCAAGAAAAAATCTCAACACTCAGGAACTGCTCGATCTCAACTACCCAAATAGAACCTGTAAATGGGTAGGCATTCATACTCCAAATCTATCATAGCTTCAAAATTACCATTCTAAGGAACCAAGTCAAAGTTAAGCCAATAAGTCTATATCAATGCCAACCACTCAAATCGACTTTAGCATCCAAATCTAAAATATCCAAAATAAATCATACCAAGCCATAATCAAGTCACAGTTGAAGAAAAAAATCACCACACGAATAAATATCAACTGAAAAAACATCCAACTCTATATCAGCTAGAGGACATGAAATATAGTCACATAATTAAAACCATGCCAAAGGCTAAATCATCGGCTGAAAATGCAAATAACCCATTCCATCACCGCTGGAGGGCATGAACAATTAACGCATACTCAAAACACCCATGACTGCAAACTACTCTAGAAATGGCAACAACTCTAGCAACTCAAGAGAGGCGCAACTTTTGCTGAAACTACCCAATCCATTACTCTATCTCAACAAAGAATAGTCAAAGGCACACATCATCAAGGAGAAATACTCTACCAAGCCTCATTAGTCCGAACAAACTCTGAAATAGGGATTTTTTGAATCCACCAAAGAATCATATCATCAAAGATAAAATATACCAATCTCGAAACCAAGGTCAAAGTCAAGATCACCACCAGAAAATCAAAACTCAAGATAAAGAATTTTCCACCTTGCCAACTTAAGAAGCAATCACAGGAAAGGCCACCTGCCTCCTACTTTCAAACTATACTTAAGACAAAACCATATTACAAGAAAAAATGAGTATCCAATCTTCACACTAATAATAAGGGAAAACCATCACAAAAGAACAAGCCCAACAAATCTAGAAAATGAATCCATGACATCTGAACATTAATATCAAAACCACTATCAAGCGATGAAATATCCACAAATAAAGAATTGACCCAAAATTGGTCATGTTAAAAATAGGCTAAATAGAAAAAGGATAGCCAACACAGAAGCCTTTGCTAATCGGGAGACAAGTCTAGGAACCCCAAACTCTATAGTGGGCAATATAATTAAATTGCCAAATCTAGAGTTATATAGAACCACAGAAGGTCAACTTACCTTCGATACCATAATTCATTCTCGAATAAATCTAAAATAGTTAATAAAGAGGGAAAACAATCAACCTCGCTGCGCTACGAGAAAGAAATCATCAATCGAGCTATCTCTACTTAGCCACCAAATAAGATCAGAGGAATTCAATTCTAACTAGATAACACTAGTCTATACATCTACCATGAGAGGATCAATTACATCAAGCAATAATATCAAAAACATAAATAACCTTAAGCAATGATAGCAATAACAACAATAATATAATGAATAGGTGGTACAAAAATAAACATCAATATTATATACCTCTCGAGGGACACAATAAAGATACACTCATAGGGAGAAAACACTAATACAGATCTACCCCATCCAATACTAAAACAAATAAACCATAGAGTAGTAATAAATCATGAATTCAATAATAAGTCACACAATAACCAATATGAACTCATTGAGGCATATAATCATTAGAGGGTATGAAACCCCAATACAAATAATAAAAGGTAAATATAGGAAATAAAACCATACTTATCATGGTGAAATCCACAATCACATGCCTGGCAGATATAAGAGAGAGTAAATCTAAATGTGTCCAAACTCATACCAACCAACTGAATTATCAACTAAGGAATTAAGCGCACTATCTCTAACTAAATATGCCATAGTCATCATGAGGAATCTATGAATGAGCTAAAAGATTAGCAATACCACATTGTGGACAATATCTATTGGAGTTGTCATTTTGACCACATATGGCCCCACACCTATACTTACTATTTTGCTCGCTTTCTGACTAATAGGTTCAAAATGAGTTTGGGTGCATTGGGACCCCAAAAAGGTATATCTATCCTAAAATCAATATCCTAGATCTGCTGGTGCAGTTTAAATTTGCATCTAAGATCATTTTACTAAAAATTTTGCTCGGTGGCTATTTGGAAGCAGCGAAGACTTCTAAATAGGGAGTTGGTTCTAAATACTAAATGAGCTTTCCAGTAACCAAATTTTCAATCCCAAAAAGTCATAAATGACTTAGGAAAGCTATAGATAAGCCCTAACGACAGAATTAAGCAAAAATATAAAAAATGACGAAAAAGGTCACTACTTTTCCTCCATATCTATTGACTATTTGATCAACGCCCAAACTACATCTCTAATTAAAGATAAAAAGTCACCATTATATAAAGTAACCCAAATCAGGTTGGGGTCGAACCTACAGGGAATACATAGACTTATCTCTTTAGTTTGCTAGAATCAATAGAAAGTACTAAAAGTAAATAAGGAGGAGGGGTTGTAGCAGTAATCTCGATCAAGTAACCAAACTCAAAAGCTTTGGTTGTAAACAACCCGAAATAAACATAAGGCTTCAATTTACCCTGGCTTTTAACTCAGTAGGCTTCTCGTTCTCAATCCAACTATCAAATTGTTACGCATGTAGAATCTGGTAAGTAAAGTATCACCAACTTCCTCTTAGCATACTTTGGTAAATTTCACTCATCTTATCTCAGGGTGTGTTTGGTATGATGGAAAATGTTTTCTAGAAAATATTTTCCTATTTTCTCTTATTTGGTTATAAGAAAATATTTAGAAAACATTTTCCAAAGTGACTTATTTTTCTTTATTTGAGGGAAAATGACTTCCCTGATAAGCCAAGGGAAGTCATTTTCCAGATAAATAATTTGAGAGCTTATATGCGTATACACCCCTCTTTTCCACCCCCAATAAAATCAAAGTCGCACCCACAAAAAGATAATCGTCGTCTTCAATTTTAGGGATTTCTCCCCTTTCTCTTTTCTCTCCACTACAAGAATCTCAAAGGTAT
Source organism: Capsicum pubescens (assembly GCA_030864215.1). NCBI lineage: Eukaryota > Viridiplantae > Streptophyta > Magnoliopsida > Solanales > Solanaceae > Capsicum > Capsicum pubescens. Next base: position 164,799,167 of record CM061543.1, on the reverse strand, counting down.
GTCCATAACTAATTTCTTTTATGGTACTTGGTAAAAAATTTCTCCAATTCCTTCTCTTTTGCTTGTTTGGGTTTCTGATTTGTGGCCAATTTTGTTCAAAGATTGAAATTTGGATTTCTGTTTTGAGTTTAATTTTGCTCAAAAATTGAAATTTCGGTTTAACCATCGTAAGTTTCAGCATCTTGGGAACCAAGATCAAAGGAACTAGTGATTTTGGTATAAATAGGTGAATCTTCTCTATATAAGAGTTTTTTTCAACAATTCATACTTTATGTCCAATTTATTTCACACAGTAACAAGGTTAATAACATGTTAGAATGATAATACAACATATATCAGATGTTGAATCACAAATTCATTTTTCGTTATCATGATGATTTTTAAGTTATTGGCTCCTTCCATACTGAATTTATTATATCACAACCAGTGTGATCATAATAGGGGTAAATGCAACCACTTCTCATATCATATATTCTCCAACCATTAATGAAACGATGAGTAAAATAGACATAGTTATTTTTGCATCCAATTTGACATGCAGACACTGATATACAATAATTAATCCCCACAAATAATGTTCTATCTCTGAGGTTTTCCAGCTTTAACCATGAAAAATCTTCAATCTGTAGCTTGAACACTTCCAATTTTTCCACCGTCCTATTTTATCCTTCTGATATTAGGAATATGAGTAAGATTTCCCCATTAGACTCTAGAAAGTACTCTATGAAATACTTTGAGTAGTTTGATGGGATGTCTTGTTTTCTACTTAATTGTGTGACTTAAAATTGAGATTCACGACTCTATTCTATTACTGCAACGGTCCCTGCAGGCTTAGTGCATAAAACTTTCTATCAAAGGAAATGGCATTACTGAATTATATCTGTTGCCCCTTATGATCATTCGGAACAATAAGGACATTTTGATTGCATTGTTGATTCATCCATATTTGGTTTTGTCTTAACTTATAAACCACAAAATTCAGAAAATAACAACAGTTCTAACCATAACTGGAATAGGGAAATGAAAATATTTTTTTATGATCGGAAGGTAGCATAGCCCAATAACCACAGCCTCCTCTGGAACTATTTAGAAAGCATTAATCAATCGATATCTTTAGTCGGTACAGAATCAACCATGGTGAGTAGCAGCAAAAATGCTTCCAAGGATCTGATCTTCAATTTTTGGATAATACTACATTTCCTTCTTAAACCAAATGCTATGATTCAATTGTAAGATTTTTGATGATTTGAATTTTGAACTTAAATTGCTTTATTTTGAGTCAGGGGTCTATCAGAAACAACCTCTCTATTTCACATTTGAGATAGTGGTATGTACTACATACACTTACCCTCCCCATACCCCACTTGGTGAGAATATACTGGGTATGTTGTTGTTGTATATAGTAAATGAAATGCAACAATGTTACATTGGTCACTATAACAAATGGGTTCAACTAAACAAGATGAAGATGATGCAATAATTGGAGCTCCAACTACATCCGTTTTAGCTATCGGAGTTGGAATAATTATTGCCTATGAACATGAAAGTAGCATTCCTAGAGAACCATAGCTTAATAAAGATCAAGAAGGAGAATTTTACATGAATAGTATTTTGAATGGAAGTGATGTTCATAGAGTAGGTCAAATAAGAATGTGTAAGCATGCATTTTATGAACTATGCAATGCTCTTAGAAGGAATAGTTTTTTGTGTTCAACCAATAATATGTCTATTCAAGAACAAGTGCTGATATTTTTAGAGATTGTGGGTTTTAATGAATGATTTCGAAAGATTGGATCACACTTTTATAGGTCAATCAAGTCTGTTCATCGATACTTCCACACTGTGCTTCAAGAAGTTTTGAAGCTCTATATAATCCTTAAAAAATCACAGCAAGATCTATAATATTGATTTTAGGATAGGTAGACCTTTGGTTCGGGTCCCAATGTACCCAAACTCATTTTGATCTATTGGTCAAAAAGCGAGAAAAATGTCAAGTATGGGTGTGGGTCCCATATTTGGTCTAAATGACCTCCAATGGAAAATTTGAATTCACCAATATGTTTGAAACATTGAATTTAGTAGGGTTATATAGCTCATTTGCAAAAATCAAAGTCTGAATAAGTCCCAAGGATAAAAAACAAGTTTTGACTTTACTAATTCTGGTGTATGGTGATTGTGATGAGCCTAATGGTGATTTTCCTAGCGCGATAGAGGACCCTAGGATTGTGAACTAAATATCTCCTTACTTGTAGGGGCTATATATAGACCCCATAACATATTTGGGGAATTCCCCTTCATTTTTGGTGTATGGTTACTTTTGAGACTCCTAGGCTCCTATGACTTTAGTACTTGTTGGCTTAAATTTGAATTCATGTTATTTTTTGGTTAAGAGTCTATGATGATCCTATTGAGTTGAGCATATGCCATGTGCGTGTAAGGTATTGTTTATTTCTTATTGCATGTGATGTCTAGAACTTGCTCGATGTGTGTGCAAAGAGAAAGAGTGTGGGTTTAGGAGATGATATAGGCATTTCTTTTATAGCCTTGTTTTAGACCTTCTTTTTGACCTACCCATGTTCATAATCCTAGTAAGCCTCGTTGAGCCTTTAGCTTTTTCTTTGGCATCCTCATATATAGCCTAATCCATTTTTGATAGACCATAACGTGATCCCAAAGCTCCTAGGCTCTTCAATGAAAAATTAGTTGTGGTGAGGAATTTGAGAAATAAGAGGAGAAAAGGTTAAATTAAACCCCTAAAGTGATAGTTATTGGTGTTCAAAAGAGAATTGTTATGTGTTGTGGTAGGGAGTTGAGTAATGAAAAATAATAAAAATTTGTTCAAATTGAACGAGTTGTGCATAAAATACTCACACCATAGTGTATGTAAATGATCTTAATAATATAGGGTGAAAAAAAAGAGTGGGATAGACAAAAATGGTAAAATTTAGTTGTTGAAGAGTTGAATTAATTGTAAAAAGTGATGTATTAAAGCGCTTTAGGAATATAGTCACTATTTTTCCAAAATATTTCCTACCCGCCCCTTAGCCTATAGTAAAACCCAAAAAAGACCTAATTGATCCTAAGTTTAGCATTCTGATATTAGTGGAGCACTACACTAAGGGCAAGCCTATGGTTCATTGTGTGTAACTTGTGAATTCCTTGTGAGAGTGAGCATGATTTGATTCTTGTAACCATCATGTTATAAAATGCATTTATATGAGAGATTATGGGTAACTCTCTTATTGTGAGGGAACATGTTTGATGAGTGTGGGTGATTTCTTTGATGTTCTTGATTGAAAAATATGCATGAGTTTACCAACTAGGTGAGTCAGTTCTTGAGGCTAGGATGTTTTGGAGTAGTGTTCGTGAGCTATCAAGTGTGTAAATAATATGCTTTATGTAGAAACTTGCATTCTCTGTAGTCATTGTAGTACTATCTTGAGTGTTTTGCATGTAGTCGAAGTATGGAGTCTCCTTATCTTATGATGCTTAGAGTAAAGAGTTGTTCAAGGACGAATAAGGCTTTAAGTGTTGGGTGGTGATGTTGGGTGTATTTATGCACTCTAGTGTTACTATTGTAGCTTGTTTAGAGGATAACTTGTGTGCTTAATGTGTTAATTATGATAGAAATAAGAATATAAGTGTTCAAGAATGTGATTACAATGGTTAAAAGTATTTTCCAACAAGTTTGTACTTAATTGAGTCATTTAGAGTTCAACCGAGATAACTAGTCTTACAAGCTTGAGCTAGGTATGTATCTAGTGGGTTTCATGGAATTCTAGTAAGTTTAATGAGTTCCAAATGGCTTAAATGTGTGATTATATGTGGAAAAACTTGTTTTTAATGTTCAAAGTTAAATTTTATTAAGTGTAGAGGTGGTACAATAAGTTAAAGATCAACATGAACTAGCCTAGTCATAGCTCTTGTTTTGATTCATCATTATGGATATTGTGTTTTTATGATCTATAATCTATGGCATGTGATTATGTAGGAAGATTTGTGAGCTGAATATGGTGATATATTGATGATATATAGGCTATAAATCCATTGTAAATACACCACAAGACAAGGGATGAAAGATTGGACGATAAAGACTTAACCAAAATTTGGATGGCAAGTTCCAGTGGCTTTCCGCAATAAGCATGCGTAGCCCCAGCCATTATGGTGTAATAGAGCAGGCGCATCCCCTCCATTTCAATGCACTATAGCCCGTTCATCCCCCATTAGTGTGGTGTAATATAGGAGGCGGCGCCCCATCTATTCCCATGCTCAAATTGTTGGAATTCTTTTACTCCTACACGGGTTGTGATTGGTGTACTATAAATACTACTTGTTGTACACCTTTGTGGAGTATCTTTGGATGTCATGGACAATTTAGGGGATGCTACAACTTTGTTTTTAGGTTTTAATCACTTTAATTTAGGTTTTTTTATGTTTTTGATCATTCATTCAATTATTTGAATGATGATTATGACTATGAGTGGCTAAGCACTCCCTTTCCGGGGTTAAAGCCAAGAATATGACTACTATTGTTTTGAAATAATTTTTTTGATTTACTTATCATTATTGGTTTTTTGTTTATTCTTTATTTAACTATTTTGAGGATTGATCACCCTTAGAATACATTTATTGTTACCCTTGTGATCTCGGGAGAGGGAATAGGAAGATAGAACGTAGGGATAAACAAAGCAGGGTTTGTGTTCTTTTATAAAATAAGGAATTCAAATTAGCATTTAGGATAGGAATGTACCTTGAAGCCTTACTTGATTCACATGTAGGATGATAGCTTAAAGAACTTAATTGTATTATTACATCCCCGTTTAACGATGTAGTTGTTATGTCCAAATTAGGTATACGGTTAGAGGTCGGGAGACCATGATCATGCAACTAAACCTCCAAATCTACAACCAAGATAAGCAAGTTAATGAATAAAGTTCAATAAGGTGGTATGATTGTTTGAAGTACTTTAACCCCGGGCTTTACTCCATTGATTGTTTCAAGACTTTACTTTACGTATTGATTCCTTTACTTTATTTTACAAATATTCAAAACTCTATTTTGTTACGCTTGCATCAATTGAATTTAAATTGTGAACTAGAATAGAATAGTTTGAAATCAAGTCCCTGTGGGATCGATACTTGGATTTCTTTAAGGCCATTATACTACTTGATAGTCCACATACACTTACATGTGCGCTGTCACAAGGTAAGGTTTAGTAAGGCAATGCTCTGAGACTGAAGGTGTGTTTGGTATGATGGAAAATATTTTCATGAAGAATAAGTTGATTTTCTACTTATTTTTTCATGTTTGGTTGGTGGGTGGAAAATATTTTCTGAAAAATGCTTTATGGTGTTTGGTTGGTGAATAGAAAATATGTTTCTAAAAAATGTTTTTAGTTGTTTGATTGGCGAGAGTAAAAAATATTTTTTGAAAATACTACTAAAAAATTAACTGGTCTATCAGGAAACTCAACATTCTGTCGGAACTAATTTAAGCATAGCAAATAATACCAATATCGAGTATCAAAATATTACAAGATGCTAAAATATAAGCAACTATTACTTACATAATTCAAGCTTCCTAATCAATTCCCACAAATGCACAAAAGAGAGAAATTTGGAAGCAAATACATGATACATTATCAAAAACAAAAGAAAATATAGAAGTTTGGAAGAAAATACACGATACATTATAAAAAACAAAAGCATTCGAATAATAGTTGCTTCCAAATCCTATGAAGCTAAACCAACCAATAGGTGTCACTATTGTTATTGCTTGAATCGTTCCAACCACACCTTATGAAGATTTTGATTGTTGACCATGAATACCTTAGCTAAAGTGTTACTTTGCACCAAATAATCAAAAACATCACCTAGGAACTCTTCATTATAACCTTCCAGTTCCATAACTTCTTCATACAACTTTTTCACATCTAGACGACTATCAACTATTCTACCGATTTCCATTGCCACTTCTCCAAACTTTATTGATATATCACCTACGACATCTTGCACCCCAAAAGAATGTTTTCCTTTTTGACTTGCCTTGATTTGAGAAGCTTCGGTTACTTGCACATTCTTTTCGATGGATGGTCCTTCAAGGTCATTATCATTCTTTTTCTCAGAAAAACTATCAAAATCTATATCTTCAAATGATTTAGCACAATCTCCCCTAGCCCGATCATTTCCACACACAAGAGACATTTTGTAAAATATTTCAATTTTTTTGTTGATGAACTTGTCATGATTGGGATGTACCTACAACACAAAGATTAGAAAAAATTTGATGTCAAATTTATTTGGTTCTAATAGGTTAATGTAAAGGAACTCAACACATATAAATAGTAATGCAAGCACTGGCCAGCTTCTTCCCCTGAAAACTAGTTGGATGGAAAATATACATAAAGCATGATGATACCAATATACCGCACAATCAGTTCCCCATATCTATATGATGGATCAGATTGTACACTATCCAATAGTATGAAAGATCATTCACAATTATCCCCTCACAGAAGGTAGCATTAGGATTAAAAATCATTTTATAAGTATGGTAAGAATTCTTAACATATGCACAACAGAAAATAGCGATTTAAGATTTTTCTTATACATACTTAGGCACTAGATCCTAATCCTTAATCATTGTCTTCTCCAAAAAAATAAACATAGTATAGTATTAATTTGAAAATCAAGAGAAGTAATGTCAATGGTTTTTGAAAGTTGAAAAAGACACACAGCAAACTAGTTGCTAGAGTAGAACTAGTAAACCCAACATCAGCTTTTTGTGGACTTCCTCCTCACCGTCTTCATCAACCATTTTTGACCAAGATTTTATGTTGTACCAACAGTTGTATTGTGCAAAAAATTATATTGTATTGTTCTTCGTGGTGATGGTCTATTTATTCCATGAAATAAATATAGATACTTAATATTTGTACCAGAGTCTTACTCTTACGCAAGTGTTGAGTTAGTTAAGACCATCTTGGATGTCCCTTAGACTTCTTTCAAGAGATTGAAATTGTAAAAGGAGATGAAGGAATGAACTTATGTATGAAACATAATAGAGATAGAACTATAAGTACAATGCATGATGAAGAAAGAGAGTGGTAGAAGAGGGAGGCAGAAGAATATAGAGTTGGGAGGGAAAAGGATATGGAGGAAAAATGCAGGGAGAAAAAAACATCAGAGCATATTGTTCTCGCTGAAGGTTGTTCCCCAAATTTTTTTTTCAAGCGAGTGGGATCAGTGGTAGAAAAGTCACCCAACCTCACTTCTTCAAGGAAGAAAAATGAAAGCTTTTTACTAAATCATAGTATCAGTTAATCAATGGATGATGAATGTTCTCTGAAACATTTACAAAGATGAAGTCAGTCACAGACATGGAGGGAGGGGATTAGACATGACATATATTGTGTTGTAGTTTAATTCTTTTATCCGAAGCCTCATTAAAAAACAAATCAGCTGTATGTATTGTCCCCATATCAGAAAACTTTTGAATCACAAAATCATAGTCCGGTGTCATATCTTTCAGGAGATTCTTCATAAATTTCTTATCTTTTCAAAGCATCTGAGCCATTAAAGACCATGTAACCATATTCTCTTGAACCCCATTATGAATAATTGAACCATAACAACACCAACCCAGTCTTAAATAATTCTTAGTAAGCAGTTAATATAACTATAAAAAACTTAAATGTACCAGGTCCAAGTAAAACATAACCAATCAGATTCTTCAAAAAAGGTACCAGTTCCAGGTAAAACAAAGAAGAAAAGCAAGGAAATAATTTCTAGCTCACCATACTAAAATTTACATGCAATTTCATTCAACAAAATAAAGTAATATAACTACCAATCATAAAAAAAAATCAGTACTAGGTAAAGCAAATAAGCATATTTTACCTAAATATGAACCGCATAGACTTCGGGACTGGCCGTAATCATATTTAAGTTGTCATCCTATACAAGACCACTTTTGTTTAATGGAGTTTGTATTTTACTCCAAATGTTTCTTATTGTTTTAAGATGATTCTCCAAATGCTTAGATGAATAATCCATTCCTAGTTATTCGTTAATGGCATTCAAATCACGATTAAATGAGCTGGCCTTAACCTGATTTGTCAATTTATTCCCTTTCTTTACTTCATTAGCTAGAATCTCCAACATCAAATATTCCATTGGTTTTGACCACCTAAACTGTTTCTCTCCTTTTTTCCCCATGATTTATTGTTACAAGTTAAGAAATGATGTGAACAGTTCATACTCAATAGAACATAAATACAGATTAGCAGAAATCTATGAACTCTACATATACCATAGAAAGTGAGCAATAAAAAGAACACTCCAAGCTAATAGAAAAATAATAATGAGCCATAGAAGTATTTCTTTCATATAGGATCTGCCCAATTACTACAACAAGACGAAGAAATAAGAAAATATCAAAAGAAAAAACAAGCAGCATTAGCTATTTAGCAATCAAAGTTTCTTAATACACTAAATTCCCTCATTCCTCCGCCTATCATAATTTATAAACATGGCATGAGCAATTTCATCTCTTTTTTATGACCATTATCTAGCTTCTTCACACCTTTCTTAGTGTGTTTGATAGCTTTGACTTCCTTGAAAATTTTGAGAAATTTTAATATTTTGAGGTTGAATTACTGCTTCAATATCTACTTCTTGTATTATCATGTCATTTGACTCCAAATCAACTATATGATTATGTAAAATGCACAACTCTAATACCTCATTCACTTGTGTCTTAAAGTCCTAAAAAGGTTTATTATCAATCACACAAAATTATCTCTTTAGAATAGCAAAGGCACATTCAACCGAGGATCTCAATGATGCGTGTTAAAGATTTAATAGTTCTTTTTCATTTTGGGGAGGACAATCACTATACTCTTGAAATTAATAGCATACTCCATGATAAGGAGGAATAAGCCCTTTATGAAGTCCATATCCCACATCTATAAGATAGTATTTATCTACAAAGTAAAACTAAAGTTAATTCATATACATTGTTCACCTAATTTTCATATAAACTACTTTATATTGAATAAGATACCTTATGTGATTTGGAGACCACGTGGTCTCTCCAATGCATCATTTAATATGCGAGAATCATGTGCAGATCCTTCCCAACTAGCAAGAACATACGTGAACTTCAAATTAAAGTTAATAGAAGCTAATACATTTTGTGTTTTTTTTTTCGACCATGAAATCTATTTTGTTGTTCAATAGGAAATGATCCAAGCATATGTGTTCCATCTATTGCTCCTACACAATCCTATAAACAACTTAATAATATGTAGTATTTTTAATAAAATGACTTAAACTATAAAATTTTATTATGTTACTTATGGTAAACCAGGGATAATACTGATGGTTGTTCATTATCTCCAGTTGGATGGTTCCATCTGGTGATTTTATAAGGATTAGATAGAGCTTCAAAACTGCTTGAAGCACAGTGTGGAAATATCGATGAACATACTTGATTGACCTATAAAAGTGTGATCCAATCTTTGGAAATAATTCATTAAAACTAACAATCTCTAAAAATATCAGCACTTGTTCTTGAATAGACATATTTTTGGTTGAACACAAGAAACTATTTCTTCTAAGAGAAATGCATAGTTCATAAAATGCATGATTACTCATTCTTATTTGACCTACACTATGAACATCACTTCCATTCAAAATACTATTCATGTAAAATTCTCTTTCTTGATCTTTATTAAGATATGGTTCTCTAGGAATGCTACTTTCATGTTCATAGGTAATAATTATTCCAACTCCAAAAGCTAAAACGAATGTAGTTGGAGCTCCAATTATTGCATCATCTTCATCTTGTTTAGTTGAACCCATCTGTTGTAGTGACCAATGTAACTTCGTTGCATTTCATTTACTATATACAACATACCCAGTATATTCTCACCCAGTGGGGTATGGGGAGGGTAAGTGTATGTAGTATACCACTATCTCAAATGTGAAATAGAGAGGTTGTTTCTGATAGACCCCCGACTCAAAATAAAGCAATTTAAGTTCAAAATTCAAATCATCAAAAATCTTACAATTGAATCATAGCATTTGGTTTAAGAGCGAAATGTAGTATTATCTAAAAATTAGAGATTAGATCCTTGGAAGCATTTTCGCTGCTACTCACCATGGTTGATTCTGTACCGACTAAAGATATCGATTGATTAATGCTTTCTAAATAGTTCTAGAGGAGGCTGTGGTTATTGGGCTATGCTACCTTCCGATCATAAAAAAATATTTTCATTTCCCTATTCCAGTTATGGTTAGAACTGTTGTTATTTTCTGACTTTTGTGGTTTATAAGTTAAGACAAAACAAAAAATGGATGAATCAACAATGCAATCAAAATGTCCTTATTGTTCCGAATGATCATAAGGGGCAACTGATATAATTCATTAATGCCATTTCCTTTGATAGAAAGTTTTATGCACTAAGCCTGCAGGGACCCTTGCAGTAATAGAATAGAGTCATGAATCTCAATTTTAAGTCACACAATTAAGTAGAAAACAATCCATCCCATTAAACTACTCAAAGTATTTCATAGAGTACTTTCTAGAGTCTAATGGGGAAATCTTGCTCATATTCCTAATATCAGAAGGATAAAATAAGACGGTGGAAAAATTGGAAGTGTTCAATCTACAGATTGAAGATTTGTCATGGTTAAAGCTGGAAAACCTCAGAGATAGAACATTATTTGTGGGGATTAATTATTGTATATCAGTGCCTGCATGTCAAATTGGATGCAAAAATAACTATGTCTATTTTACTCATAGTTTCATTAATGGTTGGAGAATATATGATATGAGAAGTGGTTGCATTTACCCCTATTATGATCACACTGGTTGTGATATAATAAATTCATTATGGAAGGAGCCAATAACTTTAAAATCATCATGATAACAAAAAATAAATTTAGGATTCAACATCCGATATATGTTGTATTAACATTCTAACATGTTATTAACCTTGTTACTGTGTGAAATAAATTGGACATAAAGTATGAATTGTTGAAAACAACTCTTATATAGAGAAGATTCACCTATTTATACCAAAATCGCTAGTCCCTTTGATCTTGGTTACCAAGCTTCTTAAACTTATGATGGTTAAACCAAAATTTCAATTTTTGAGCAAAATTAAACTCAAATCAGAAATCCAAATTGCAATCTTTGAATAAAATTGGCCTCAAATCAGAAACCCAAACAAGCAAAAGAGAAGGAATTGAAGAAATTTTTTACCAAGTAACATAAAAGAAATTAGTTATGGACATACCTTTGAAATTCTTGTAGTGGAGAGAAAAGAGAGAGGGGAGAAATCCTTAAAATTGGAGACTACGATTATCTTCTTGTGGGTGTGACTTTGATTTTATTGGGGGTGGAGAAGAGTGGTGTATACACATATAAGCTCTCAAAATTTTTATCTGGAAAATGACTTCCCTTGGCTTATCAAGGAAGTTATTTTCCCTCAAATGAAGGAAAATAAGTCACTTTGGAAAATGTTTTCTAAATATTTTCTTATAACCAAATACGAGAAAATAGGAAAATATTTTCTAGAAAACATTTTCCATCATACCAAACACACCCTGAGATAAGTTGAGTGAAATTTACCAAAGTATGCTGAGAGGCAGTTGGTGATACTTTACTTACTAGATTCTACATGCGTAACAATTTGATAGTTGGATTGAGAACGAGAAGCCTACTGAGTTAAAAGCCAGGGGAAATTGAATCCTAATGTTTATTTTGGGTTGTTTACAACCAAAGCTTTTGAGTTTGGTTACTTGATCGAGATTACTACTACAACCCCCCTCCTTATTTACTTTTAGTACTTTCTATTGATTCCAGCAAACTAAAGAGACAAGTCTATGTATTCCCTGTAGATTCGACCCCAACCTGAGTTGGGTTACTTTATATAATGGTGACTTTTTTATCTTTAATTGGAGATGTAGTTTGGGTGTTGATCAAATAGTATATAGATATGAAGGAAAAGTAGTGACCTTTTTGGTCAATTTTTATATTTCTGCTTATGTATGCCGTTAGGGCTTGTCTATAGCTTCCCTAAGTCATTTATGACTTTTTGGTACTGACAATTCGGTTACTGGGAAGATCATTTAGTATTTAGAACCAACTCCCTATTTAGAAGTCTTCGCTGCTTCCAAATAGCCACCAAGCAAAATTTTTAGTAAAATGATCTTAGATGTAAATTTAAACTGCACCAGCAAATCTAGGATATTGATTTTAGGATAGATATACCTTTTTTTTGGGTCCCAATGCACCCGAACTTATTTCAACCTATTAGTCAGAAAGCGAGCAAAATGGTAAGTATAGGTATGGGGCCATATGTGGTCTAAACGACAACTCCAATAGAGATTTTCCACAATGTGATATTGCTAGTCTTTTAGCTCATTCATAGCAGCCTCATGATGACTATGGCATATTTAGTTTAAGATAGTGCACTTAATGCCTTAGTTGATGATTCAGTTGGTTGGTACGAGTTTGGACCCATTTAGATTTACTCTTTCTTATATCTGCCAGGCATGTGATTGTGGATTTCACCATGATAAGTATGGTTTTATTACCTATATTTACCTTTTATTATTTGTATTGGGGTTTCATACCCACTAATGATTATATGCCTTAATGAGTTCATATTGGTTATTGTGTGACTTATTATTGAATTCATGATTTATTACTACTCTATGGTTTATTTGTTTTACTAGTGGATGGGGTAGATCTGTATTAGTGTTTGCTCCCTATGAGTGTATCTTTATTGTGTCCTTCGAGTCCATTTTATCTTGGTATATCAGCCTTATTGTGGCCCTCGAGAGATATATAATATTGATGTTTATTTTGGTACCACCTATTCATTATATTATTGTTTATATTTCTATCATTGCTTAAGGTTATTTATGTTTTTGATATTATTGCTTGATGTAATTGATCCTCTCATGGTAGATGTATAGACTAGTGTTATCTAGTTAGAATTGAATTCCTCTGATCTTATTTGGTGGCTAAGTAGAGATAGCTCGATTGATGATTTCTTTCTCATAGCGCAGCGAGGTTGATTGTTTTCCCTCTTTGTTAGCTATTTTAGATTTATTCGAGAATGAATTATGGTATCGATGGTAAGTTGACCTTCTGTGGTTCTATATAACTCTAGATTTGCAAATTTAATTATATTGCCCGCTATAGAGTTTGGGGTTCCTAGACTTGTCTCCCGATTAGCAAAGGCTTCTGTGTTGGCTATCCTTTTTCTATTTAGCCTATTTTTAACATGACCAATTTTTGGTCCATTCTTTGTTTATGGATATTTCATCGCCTGATAGTGGTTTTGATATTGATGTTGAGATATCATGGATTCATTTTCTAGATTTATTGGGTTTGTTCTTTTGTGATGGTTTGCCCTTGTTATTAGTGTGGAGATTGGATACTCCTTTTTTCTTGTGATATGGTTTTGTCTTAAGTATAGTTTGAATGTAGGAGGTAGGTGGCCTTTCCTGTGATTGCTTCTTAAGTTGGCAAGGTGGAAAACTCTTTATCTTGAGTTTTGATTTTCTGGTGGTGATCTTGACTTTGAACTTGGTTTCGAGATTGGTATATTTTATCTTTGATGATGTGATTCTTTGGTGGATTCAAAAAATCACTATTTCAGAGTTTGTTTGGCCTAATGAGGCTTGTTAGAGTATTTCTCCTTGATGATGTGTGCCTTTGACTATTCTTTGTTGAGATAGAGTAATGGATTGGGTAGTTTCAGCAAAAGTTGCGCCTCTCTTGAGTTGCTAGAGTTGTTGCCATTTCTAGAGTAGTTTGCAGTCATGGGTGTTTGGAGTATGCGTTGATTGTTCATGCCCTCCAGCGGTGATGGAATGGGTTATTTGCATTTTCAGCCGATGATTTAGCCATTGGCGTGGTTTTAATTATGTGACTATATTTCATGTCCTCTAGCTGATATAGAGTTGGATGTTATTTTTTAGTTGATATTTATTCGTGTGGTGATTTTGTTCTTCAACTGTGACTTGAATATGGCTTGGTATGATTTAGTTTGGATATTTTAGATTTGGATGCTAAAGTCGATTTGAGTGGTTGGCATTGATATAGACTTATTGTCTTAACTTTGACTTGGTTCCTTAGAATGGTGATTTGGAAGCTATGATAGATTTGGAGTATGAATGCCTACCCATTTATAGGTTCTATTTGGGTAGTTGAGATCGAGCAGTTCCTGAGTGTTGAGATTTTTTCTTGGAGCTATAGAGCTTGCGTACAACCTTTGCTTTAGACTTGTTTCAGTTTGGATTTTGTTTATACGCTGGTTGAGCCTACTCCGTAGTTACCTATTTGTCCTTCTCAACTTCAAATAGATTATAGTTCCTAAGGGGTCAGATGATGGCCCATGGATCCAGTATTGGTTCTTTTAGATATGGGCTTGAGTTTTCAATTTCCTTTGGGAATTTTGGATGATATGCACAGTGAGAGTAACATATTGGAGTTGGATTCAGTATGGCCTCATTCTCGATTGACGGGACATTCTAGAGTGGATGGTTCAGTTATGAGTAGTTACGGTTTGACCTTTTGGATTTCAATTTGATTACAATTTGGACTAGTTGTAGCACTGACATAGAATGCATTTCTTGATTGTTTCCATTTGTGTGCCTAGATAGCACCTTATGGTTTTACTCTCATATTTTTTGTATGGACTTTCAGCGTATTAGCTTCAGATCTTTAATTTCTTTGTGATACGATTGCATGAATAAGACTCAGGTGACTTTCCTCCTGGTTTGGTGTGGATAGCAGGTGTGAAATGGCAAAGGAAGATTATATTTAGATTCAAAATCACTGTTATGACTCATGTCTTGGTGTGTTTTTGGCTTGGGTAAGCCTTTATGTATTTTTTTGAGTATAATGATGGTGTCAATGTGTTGTGGTTCATATTTGCGTGCGTGCGCCTTTTCGGTTTTCTTGGAGGCCAGATAATGGTTGAAGTTAAGTTTTAGCTTTTTGGAAGTAAATTAAGAGTTCTGGTTTAAAAAGGGATAGCTCTGGTAAAATATGTTTTCTCTTTATTGAGGTTATCTGGGAAGTCATGCTCGAAGCATACAGGCCCAGTTCCTCATCGCTTCGTGCTCTTGAGATTTTTTCTATCCGTTGACTTTCGAGGATAAAAGTCCATTTAGTAGTGGATATTGTAATGACCCTTTTGGTAATTTTTCATATTTCTTCTTATTTATTCTATTAAGGTTTCTCCATAGCTTCCCCAAGCCATTTATGACTTTTGGGGACTGACAGTTCGATTACTGAGAAGTTCGTTTGGTTTTTGGAACTAATTTCCTATTTGGAAGTTTTTGTTGCTTCCAAATGGCCATGGGAATAAACTTTACCAAAATGATCTCATATGCAAGTTCCTTTTGCTCCAGCAGATCTAGAATATTGATTTTAGGATAGGTAGACCTTTGGTTCGGGTCCCAATGCACCCAAACTCATTTTGATCTATTGGTCAAAAAGTGAGAAAAATGGCAAGTGTGGGTGTGGGTCCTATATTTGGTCTAAATGACCTCCAATGGAAAATTTGACTTCACCAATATGTTTGAAACATTGAATTTAGTAGGGTTATATAGTTCATTTGCGAAAATCAAAGTCTGAATAAGTCCCAAGGATAAAAAACAAGTTTTGACTTTACTAATTCTGGTGTATGGCGATTGTGATGAGGCTAATGGTGATTTCCCTTGCGTGATAAAGTACCCTAGGATTGTGAACTCAATATCTCCTTACTTGTAGGGGATATATATAGACCCTACAACACATTTGGGGCATTTCCCTTCATTTTTGGTGTATGGTAACTCAAAATTAATCAACTTTGAAAATCTAACCCATTGTCCTAACCAAGACATTAATTAAATTTAACATTTAGGGACTTGAACCTAGTTAGCCAGTTAAACCACCAAGGTTATAATTCAAATCAATTTATGGGAACAAGGACTTCACAAAACCATTTACCAACCATTTACATTATTAGGCCAATACATTAGTGTAATACCCCATTTTTTTTCTAGCTTAAATTTGTTCCTAGAATGTTATGGGATAGCTTCCAAAATAAATAATATTTATTCCCTATTGAATTTTCAATATTTTAACTTTTCATTGTGTGGGAAATTGTATAAGCTTTCTATCGATACGAAATTTGCCTAAATACGACACTCGGTGAAGGAGTTATGGCATTTTTAAGTTGACAGTGTGTCACCTGGAATCTCAGTGCGTCGCGGAGCTAAGCAAATTAGCAGTTGTCAATTTCCAGCGAGACTCCATGATTTCACCATATCGCGGAGGAGTCCCATTTCATATGTCAATTTCCAGTAAGCCTACGCGATAGTGGTGTATCGCGTCAGTGGCCAAAATGGCAAAACTATAGGGAACCGCAATAGCTCCGCATCGTGAAGAAAGCCCAATTCCCACTCATTTTTTTCCAGTGATCCACCACGATTGTGGCGCGTCGCGGTGGCCACCCAAATTAAAAAATGTTATGTTTTTCAGTTCCGTTCAGCAGTTTATACACGGTATTTTGGTCAATTCCCAAGTCCCCAATCTATCTTAAACATGAGATTAGTCATATTTCCAAGAAATTTTTCTCATTATTCATTATTCTCTTCAAAAGCAAAACCCTAGAAACCAAAAGCCCCTTTTCCAAGAAATCAAATTCCACCATAGATTCTCTAAGAAAGCTTTAGATTGAAGATTTCCAAGACAAGATAGTCAAGACCTCATCTTCAAGAACTCAATTAGGAGTCAATAACTCAAAATTCTTCATATAATCATCTACCAAGGTATGTGGGGTTTGAACAAGGATAATTCTTTCATCCTTATGCCCAAAACTTATTTTAATTACAAATTTACTGAATTTTATATGATTTTCCATGGAATTTAAGTTAGGGTTTATACCCATTATCATTATTTGCAAGATTATGAAATTTTCCAAGATTTAGAAGTTGAATTACATGATTATATTTATATGTCCATGCATATTGTTGAAATTTCTAGATTTTAAGTTGATTTATGAATGTTTACATTATTAAGCATGAATTTTAAGATGTTTTAACATGAGATTGATGCATTGGTCACTACGCCCTAATTAAGATTTGCTATTTTCAGATTATTTGTGTTATGAGCACCCTCAGATAAGATTATCCTCATATTTTGATAAATATTTGGCCTTTTGGTCCTAAGCTAAGATAAAGAATCCACTTTGTTCATATTACTTGAGATTTAAAGAAAGAAAAGCATAATTGGTTTTCTTGTAAACCCTTGTACTAATTTTGAAGTGGATTTCTTAAGATTTTAAGCATAAGAATGGGATTAGTATTTAGCACCGAGTTGGGTATGATTCCAGGGTTTCATACCCCAGAACTATATGCCACCGTAGGATTCAGATTATTCCTACTTCTATGGGGATGACTCAGATTATGATCACTTAAGATAGAAGTTCTATTTTGATGGCATGGGTAGAACAACCCTACCTAACTGGGGTCAGACGTGGGACTCCATGGATTCTCACATGGTGTATGTCGGTTGGAAGAACCTCCTAAAAGAAGTCCCTTACTCTTAAAATAGCTTATTGATTCGAAGCCTTAAGATAAAAGCATTTTTCTTTCGGATAATGTGTTTTTCCCTAATAGTAAAGACTTTCAGAAAAGATTTACAGAAAAGCTTTTAGAAAACTAAGTGTTAAGGCTCACAATTTTTACTCAGATTATGCTCTACAGAAAGAAATTAGCCATAGTTTTCAGATTTCAGATTAAGAGTGAGTCCTTTCTACACTTAGATAGTATGATTTAAAGGGAGAATACAAGTACAATTTTAGAACTAAATGTTATGGCTAACAAGATTTATAAAGTATGTTTTGTTTCTTATTGCTACATATTTCAGTTTTTCCTATATTCCAGCTTATGCAAGTCATTTGCATTTAGCATGCATTGTATTACAAATTATAATGATGAGATAATGTTTTACTTATGCATTTCACCCCCATATACTGAGTACATCCTCAAAGTACTGATCCATATATATTTCTACTTGCTACATTGTCTCATAATGTAGGTATCAGCTCAGTTGTAGCACGTATACTATATTCAGACAGTTTGCAGATTCCAGCCAGCAGATGAGGAGTCCTCTTACTTCGAGGACTTTAGTTAGATGTTATTGATCTACTTTATTTTCTTATTCATATGTATTGATTAGTGATAGTTGGAGTCGTGTCCCAGCTATCTATAGTCAGTATAGTAGAGGCTTCACAGATGTCAGTTAGAGTTAGTTAGGTATTTTCAGTCCCTCTTTCAGACTTTATTCGAACATAAAAGTTGTATTGATATTGTATATTTTTTTCTAGATTCCATTGTTATTATGTTTCCGCACCATAAACTAAGTCGTTTTATGCATATCATTTAGTTACTTATGAGTTATGCCAGTAGAAGGGTTAGCTTGGGATCACTTGTAGTCCTAAGCACCATGTGACATCTTGGGATAGATTTTTGAGGCGTTACAATTAGCGATTAGGATAAAGATATACCTAGAAGGCCTACTTGGTTCATTGTGGGATGAAATATAAATGTGTTTAGCTTAGGTCTCACATTCCCTCTTAACGATGTAGTTGTGGGGCTAAGTTAGATAGGTGATTAGAGGATCGAAAGACCATGATCATAAAATCAACCTTGTGAATTAATAACCAAGATAAGCAATCTAATGAATGAAGTTCAATAGCATAGTATGATTGTTTGTAGTGTCTTAACCCTGGGCTTTCATCCCTTGGTTGTCCAGAGTCTTTACTTTTATGCACTGTTACTTTACTTTAAGTTTATAAATTTTCAAAACTCTTTTGGTTACATAACATCAAGTTAATCTCGATTATGAATTGAAATTGAATAGTTGTTAAAACAAGTCTCTGAGGGATCAATACTTGGCTTCTAAAGGGCCACTATACTACTTGGTGAGACCACGTACACTTGCGTGTACACTTGGGTGCAGTAAGTTTTTGGTACCGCTGTTGGGGACTTATAATTTGGCAACTGTTTTATTTGTAGTTTTACTTTTTAGATTTCTATTGTGCTTTACTCTTGGTCTTGGTATTGAATTTGTAGTAAATACGGTTTCAGACCAGTAAGCTAGCAGGGTATAGAGAATTGGTTGAGGAGAGAAGCAATCCTTCTCCCCCGTATCCCACATATTCAAGAAGAACAAGAAAATCCTTCTCTCATGGCTGAAGAACAACTAGCCCATAAGACAGTTCATGAAGTGGCAATCCGACTTCTAACAAATTTGACCTCCTTTTTTCAAAAATTAGCTACTGGAGGTAATTTTAAGCTGAAACAGAATATGGTGTAGTTGTTGATTAATAGTAGACAGTTTATGGGGCTTTCACATGAAGATCCACAAATCCATCTGCAAAACTTTCTAGAGATCAGTGACACATTCATCCCTATGGGTGTGTCAACTGATTATATAAGGATGAAACTATTCTCCTTTTCACTGTTTGGGGAAGAAAAAAGTGGTTGAACACTGAGCCAAAAAATTTAATCACATGGGATGACTTAGCCCAGAAATTCCTCATTCAATTCTTTCTTTCTTGCAAGACTGCAAGACTTCTCAGTGAGATTGTGAGCTTCAAACAGAAGCCAAATGAGAATTTGTACTATGCTTGGAAGCAGTTCAAAGAACTTCTTCGGCACTGTCCACATCATCAGCAGTCCAACGAGGTATTAGCTCACAATTTTATTGAAGCACTTGACCATAACACAAAAAATTTTCTAGATTCAAATGTAGGTGGTCAAGCTTTAGAGTTGACATATGATGAGCTTTATACCTTATTGAACCGGATTACACAAAGGGATCCTGAGTGTCATTTAGACTTAAGAAATACCATAAAGAAGGTTGCAGGAGTATTGGAGGTGGACCAATTTACTTATATATCCACCCAGATTTCTGCACTGCAAAATTTGATAAGCAACATTAAGTTGGGGGTTGTACAACCTGCAGCCATAGTTAATGCAATCCAACAGACTGTAGGTTGGTGTGAGGTTTGTGGTAACAGTGGGCATTTAATAGTTATTTGTGCTGCAAATCGTGAGTCCATGATGTTTGTAGGTAATCTTCATAGGCCGAATTATGGAAACGCCTAAAACCTGAAGTCATAAACTCAACCACTAAATCAATTATAGAACAACCAGGAACAATATCAGCAGTAGCAAGTTCAGAATAACCAAGCCATAACTCAGACTAGAAATGTAGAAGAGATGCTAAAGCAAATTATGGTTGGTCAAGCACAGTTAGCAGCGGATATAAAGAGTCAGCGGGAAGATATGAAAAGACGGCAGGCTGCGACAAGGAACTTAGAGTTGCAGTTAGGGCAGCTACAGCAGGGACAAAATACCAGGCCTCAAGGTGGTTTTATAAGTGATACTGAACCTCTTAAACAAGTCATGGCAATCACTTTGAGGAGTGGTAAAGAGATTAGTAAAGAACCTCTGAAGAAAACTAAGAAGGTAGATGGTGATTTGGTTCCTAAATAGGTAGACGACCAGGCTACTAAAAATTTGAGAAATTCTAAGTACTTGAGAACCAAGGTTTATTAAGAGGTGAAGAAGAGACTACCACCATCATTCCCATAGAAGTTGATACTAAAGGAGGATGCATGCTTCAAGAATTTCTTTGACACATTCAGAGAGCTTCACATTAACTTACCTCTTTTAGATATTTTCAAGGAATGCCTAAGTATGCTAAGTACTTAAGGTATGTGGTAACTAATAAAATTATACTGGAGGATGTGGAGGTAGTAGAACTCACTGAGGAGTGTAGCTCGACAGTGACACAGAAGATTCCCCAAAAGCTCAAGGACCCTGGGTAGTTCACTCTCCCCATTAAAATTGGGAATAGTGAATTGGTCCATGCACTTAGTGATTTGGGGACAACCATCAA
The DNA here is from genome assembly GCA_030864215.1 of Capsicum pubescens. Taxonomy (NCBI): domain Eukaryota; kingdom Viridiplantae; phylum Streptophyta; class Magnoliopsida; order Solanales; family Solanaceae; genus Capsicum; species Capsicum pubescens. The sequence goes on along the minus strand of CM061543.1, from coordinate 164,778,185 downwards.
TTTAATGCCCCTCTCTTTGTTCAACACTTTGGGCTTGGGAAAGCTGAGATCGAGCTATGTGATACTCTCATTGGTCGTCCAAACTCTAGCCTATTTAGAAGGAATCATAGAGGATGTTCTCATCAAGGTTGGTAAGTGTAATATCCCTGCTGACTTTATTGTTTTGGATTTTAAGGTAGATGACAAGGTGCCGATAATCTTGTGATATCCATTTTTGGTGACAGGAGGAGCTTTGATAGAGTTGAGAGAGGTCACACTCACAATGAGGCTAGATAATGAAGAGGTAGTTTTTAAAGTGTATACACCACTTAACACATTGTCCCACTATAAAAACTTGTGCATGATTACTATGATTAAAGGGGATGATAAGTGTGGGATGGTGGAGTGTATTCCAAAAAAGACCTCTTAGAACTTCCTCAATGAGCATCCTAAGACACAAATACCACAACCCAAAATTATGCAGATTAATGATCCTGAAAAGGCCAAAGTTGAGAGAAGTTGTAGACCTTAAGAGTTCACACTAAGAGGTCAGAAATAAATAAAAAGATGGCATCTGAGTGTGAGAAAGAGGATGAAGGAATATGGATAAGCTAGAGATTGGGTCGTACCCTGACACTAAATCAGGCGCTGCTTTGGAGGCAACCCAAATTAAGGTATGTTTTATTTTTAGTATTGTTAGTTTTTACTTCTGTAGTTTTTATTTTTGTTGAGTCACAGGTTGATGGAAAGTTTGAGTACCAAAAACCTGAGCTAAGAAGCATGGAGAAAACTAAGTGTGGGTCCCCATACCCTCTTGATGTATAAAAGATACTACTAGCTAGGCCTAGAGGCCTCATAGAGTATTTCTATTTCTACTTTTAAGTATACTTTAGGGACAAATTAGATTTTCAAGTGTGGGGTAGGGGAAATCCCATTTTTATCCATTTTAATCCATTTTTAGGGTAATTTTAAAAATTTTGTGTTAGGAATAAGTGGGATGTTCTTGTTGGTTCTATGTTTGACTGTATGATGCAACTGTTGTGGTTGTAAAAAGCATGTTGATAGTGTGAATCACTGCTTTTGAGACTCCTAGGCTCATGCTTATGACTCTCATACTTGTGGGCTTAATTATGAATTCACGCTACTATTTAGTTAAGAGTCTATGATGATCCTGCTTGAGTTGAGCATGTGCCATGTGCGTGTAAGATATTTGTATATTCCTTGTTGCATTTGATATCTATAACTTTACTGGTGTGTGTATAAAATAAAATAAAGAGGTAGGTTTAGGAGATGATATAGGCATTTCTTTGGTAGTCTTGTTTCATACCTTCTTTTTACCTTTCCGTGTACATAATACTATTTAGCCTCAATGAACCGCTAGCTTTTTCATCGGCAGCCTCACATGTAACATAATCTCCTTTATTGATAACCTTAATTTGATCCAAAGCTCGTAAGTGCTTAATTGTTAAATTAATTGAGTAAGGAGTTTGAGAAAAAAAAAGAGAAAGATGAAACTAAAGTCTCAAAGTAATAGTTATTGGTGTGTACAATTATTGTGGTAGGGAGTACAAAAAGTTATTTTAAAAAATTCCCATGTTTAGCCTAGTTGTATTACAATGAACCGATTTTTGCCCTAGTCCTCCTTGGACATTGTGCACCTCAACTAAGGCAAATTCTTAAGTTGAGGGTGGCTATCATAGGGGTGTGTAACATAAAATGGGTGTGGAAAAGGGTAAAATTGAATGAGATATACTTAGCATACTCCCACCATAGTGTGTGTGAATGAGATTAATGAGATGGGGCAAAACAAAAGATAGGGGTAAACAAAAGTAGTGTAATTTGGTTGTTAGAGATTGGTTTTAACGGTATAAGGTGATGTATTAAAGTTCTTAAGGAAGATAGTCACTATTACTAGCCAGAATAGATCCTACCAGTCCCTTAGCCTACATTAAAAATATTAAAGACCTATTTGATCTTAAGACTTAACTTTCTAAAATTAGTGGAGTACAACACTAAGGGCAATCCTATGATTCATTATGTGTAACTTATGAATTCCTTGTGAGAGTGAGCATAACTTGATTCTTGTATCCATTAGGTTATAAATTGCATTTTTATGATTGATTATGGGTAACTCTCTTGTTGTGAGGGCATATGTTTGATGATTTTTAGGTGACTTTTATGATGTCTTCGATTGAATAATGTGTATGAGTTTCCCAACGAGGTGAGACAATTCTTGGGGCTAGGATGTTTTGGAGTAGTATTCTTGAACTGTCATTGGTTTTGTAACATGCTTAGTATAGAAAAGTGTAGTCAGTGTAGACATTATAGTGCTAACTTAGGTATCTTGCATATAGTAGAAGTGTAGAGTCTCCTCATATTATGATTTTTAGAGTAAAGAGTTGTTCGAGGATGAACAAGGCTTTAAGTGTGGGGTAGTGATGTTGGGTGTATTTATGCACTTTAGTGTTGTTATCCTAGACTATTTAGCCTTGTTTTGAGGACAATTCGTGTGATTTATCTATTAACTATGAGATAAATAAGAATATAAGTGTTTAATTATGTGATTACAATGTTTAAAAGTGTTTTTAAACAAGTTTTGGTTCAAATCGACCATTTAGAGTCTAGACGAGAAAACTAGTTTTACTAGCTTGAGCTAGGTGTCGTTCTAGCTGATATCGGTGGATTGTAATGTTTCAAAGGAGTTACTAATGGTATTATTGTGTATTTGTGATTGTAAAAACTTGTTTGTAGTGTGCAAAGTTTAGTTGTAACAAGCCAATAGTCGAACAATAAGTTAAAGATTAAAATGAGCGAAACTAGTTCTTAGCTTGAGTTTCTAGCTTATTGTTCTTGATGTTTTGTTGTGTTGATCTCTAATACATGGTGTTTGATGTTATAGGATGCTTGGTGATCTAATTTGTATGATTTTTGTATTATATACAAGTGGAAAATCAAGTGGAAACAACACCATGAGGTTTGGTACGGAAGGAGAAAACCTTGAGACAAGTCTAGACTCAAATTGCAAATTCCAGTGAGGGCAGGCGGTTAGCAGGCGACGCCCCAACCAGCCCGGGGGAATAAGGCCCACGGAGCCTCATTTATCCCAGTGGACTAAGTCAGTTGTAAACCCCTCTAGTATAGTGGTCTAGTTCCCACAATTCCCGGCTATTCCCTACATGGCCAAAGCTCTCCAACTATAAATACAACACTTTAAACACATTGTGAACACTTTTAGATGTCTTGGCATCTTGGAGAGGGCATTGAGAACACTTATTTTAGGGTTTATTTCTCTTTAATTTATATTTTTAATAGATTTAATCAAGTATTAAACTATGTTGATTATGGATATGTCGATTAGTGGATAAACTCCCTCTTTCCGGGGTTAAGGCCAAGAACATGATTACTTTCATTTTGAATTAAATTTGTTTGAATTGCTTATCATATGTGGTTGTTTATTTCTCCTTGTTTGAACTATTTTAAGCAGTAGCTAACCTTAGAATACATATATTATCGACCTTGTGATCTTAATAAGGGGAATATGAAGATAGAACGTGGTGTTAAATAGAGTAGGGTTCTTAGTCTTTTATGAAATAAGGAATTTGAATTAGCGTCTAGGATAGAGATATACCTAGAAGCCCTACTTGCTTCGTTGTGGGATGAAATATAAATGTGTTTAGCTTAGTTCTCACATCCCTGCTCAATGAGGTAGTAGTGGGGTTAAGTTAGATAGGTGATTAGAGGATCGAGATACCATGATCATAAAGTTAACCCCGTGAATCAATAACCAAGATAAGCAGTCTAATGAATGAAGTTCAATAGCGTAGTATGATTGTTTGTAGTGACTTAACCATGGGCTTTCATTCCTTGTCTGTACCGAGTCTTTACTTTTATGCACTGGTTACTTTACTTTAAGTTTATAAATTTTCAAAACTCTTTTGGTTACATTGCATAAATTTAATCTCGATTGTGATGTTGTTAAAACAAGTCTCTGAGGGATTGATACTTCCCTTCCAAAGGGACACTATACTACTTGGTGAGACCACGTACACTTGCGTGTGCGCTTGAGCAAGACACTTGATGATCCAGGTTCCTCACCGGGACCTCCTCATAGTACAAAGAATCTAAAATACCAATGGTTTCTAAGGTTACAACTGACAAAGTTCGCAACATAGACACATGTAATACCAGATGAATGGAACTCATGCTAGAGGGCAAATCCAACTCATATGCAACATTACCAACCCTTCTCAAAACCATATATGGGCCAAAATACCGGGGACTGAGCTTCCCCTTCTTTCCAATCCGCGTTACTCCCTTCATGGGAGACGCCTTTAAAAACACCCCACCTCCAACCTCAAACTCTAAGTCCCTTTGCCTCACGTTCGTATAGGACTTTTGGTGACTTTGGATGGTCTTAAGCCTATCCCGAATTACCTTCACCTTCTCCATAACTTTGTGAAACAAAACCAGACCAAACATCTCTGCTTCATCAACCTTGAATCACCCAATAGAAGACCTACACCTTCTACCATACAATGCCTTAAATGGGGCCATACTAATGCTAGAATGGTAACTATTGTTATAAGCAAATTCAATCAAAGGAAAATGGTCTAACCAACTACCACCATAGTCAATCACATAGTCTCACAGCATATCTTTCAAAGTCTGAATAGTCCTTTTGGCTTTCCCATCCAACTGTGGGTGAAAATCCATATAAGACTCACTTTAGCCCCTAAACCACGCTGAAAAGAGCGCCAGAAATGTGACAAGAACTGAGTACCAAGATCTGAAATAATCGAGATAGGCACACCATGCATCTTTACAACTTCCTGAATGAACAAATTCGTATAATCCTCGGCAGAACAAGTAGTCCTTACTGGCAAGAAGTGAGCAAACTTAGTAATCCTATCCACGATGACCCAAATGGAGCTACACTGATTCTGCTATCGTGAAAGGCCGATTACGATTTCCATATTAATTATCTCCTACTTCCACACTGGTAGTTCAATCTCTTGAGAAATCCCACTGGGCCTCATGTGCCCTACTTTCACTTGATGATACACCATACATTTAGCCACAAAGTCTTCTACATCCCATTTTATGTTATTCCATCAATACATCTCCTTAAGATCATGATATATCCTTGTTGAATTGGGATGAATGTATACTACGATTGATGAGCCTCGGCTAAAATACTGCCTCGCAATCCATCAACATTGGGAACATACAACCTCCCTTTGGACCTCAAGATACCATCACCACTGATCTCGAAGGTCATTACCTTCTACTTACCTACATCATCCTTTATTTTTATCAAGAGAGGATCTAATACCTACTTCTCCTTTATTTTTGAGCCAAAAGATGATTGTGCCACATATTGCACAAACACACCACCATCCTCAGAGTCCAAGAGACAAACTCTAGGGTTAGCCAAACAGTGAATATCCTTTACTAGTTCTCTCTTATCTTCATCCACATGAGCTAGATTCCCCATGGACAACCTACTAACAACATCAGCAACCACATTAGCTTTACCTAGATAGTTGTGAAGACTTATTTCATAGTCCTTCAGCAACTCAAGCCACCTTATTTTCCTTAGATTAAGCTCTTTCTGAGTGACTACTTACTAGAGGCTCTTATGATCAGAAAAGATATCAAGGTAGACCCCATACAGATAGTGACGCAAAATTTTCAATGCAAATACCACATCTAACAACTCTAGGTCATGAGTGAGATAGTTCTTCTCATGAACCTTTAACTGTCTAGAGGCATAAGCAACCAACTTACCTTGCTAACTCAAAACACAGCCCAAACCAATTAAGGATGTATCACAATAGACCACAAATCCCTCTATACCCTCAGGTAGAGTCAAGACCGGAGCTGAATTCAACTTATCTTTTAACTTCTCAAAACTACCCTCTCAAGAGTCTGAACATAAAAAATTCACCTTTTTTCTGAGTCAACTTAGTCAATGGACAAGAAATAGAAGAAAAGCTCTCCACAAACCTCTTATAATACCTGACTAAACCCAAGAAGCTCTGAATATTGATTGGAGTCGTGGGTAGGCCACTTCTTGACCACAACAACTTTTTGAGGATCCACCATAATCCCTTCACTAGACACGACATGTCCCCAAAAAGTTACTATATTCAACCAGAATTCATATTTACAGAACTTAGCATACAACTGTTGATCTTTCAAAGTCTACAACACAAGATGGAGGTGATTTTCATGATCCTCCTTATTCTTAGAGTACAACAAGATGTCATCAATGAAGACAATCACAAATAGATCCAGAAACTGACGAAAAACCTTATTCATCAAATCCATAAATGTCGTAGGGGCATTAGTCAAGCTAAACGACATCACCAAGAACTTAAAATTCCCATACTGGGTACGAAAAGATGTCTTAGGGATATCCACCTCCCTAATCTATAATTGATGATACCCGAATTAAAGATCAATCTTAGAGAAGAATTTAACACCCTAAAGCTGATCAAAGAGATCATCAATTCTTAGGAGAGGGTACTTATTCTTTACCATCACCTTGTTCAACTGTAGGTAATCAATATAGATCTGAAGGGACTTATCCGTCTTATGCACTAATAACACTGATGCACCCCACGGAGACACACTAGGACGGATGAAACCCTTGTCAAAGATATCCTTCAGTTGCTCCTTGAGTTCATTCAACTCAGCTGGAGCCATTCTATATGGAGTAATAAAATTAGACGAGTGTTCGGGACAGGATAAATACCAAAATCAAATCTCTCTATCGGGAGGGACACTATGAAGGTCATCGAGGAAGACCTCAGGAAATTCATTTACCACAGGAAAAGAATGCAGAAAAGGACCTTCCAAGTTGGAATATTTAACTTGGACCAGATGATAGAGACAACCTTTGGAGATCAACTTCTAGGCTCTAAGATATGATATGAATTTCCTGTTGGAGCAAGGGAACCATCCTCCCACTCAATAATTGGTTCATTTGGGAATTTAAACATGATCTTATGGGTCTGATAGTCTAAAGAAGCATAGCACAAGTGCAACAGTCCATCCCCAGAATAACAACAAAGTCAACCATGTTGAGCTCTATCAAGTCTACTAGAGTTTCTTTACTACCAACAAATACCACACACACCCTATAGACTCTTCTAACAACCATAGTCTCCTACTAGGGCAAAAATAGAAAAAGGATCTGACAGACACTCAGGACCGAAACCAAAACACACAGCCACAAATAGGGTCACATAAGAGAGAGTGGACCCCAGATCAAGTAAATAGTACACATCACAGGAAAAGAGTTTAAACATACTAGTAACAATATCCGGAGATGCCTTGGACTATTGATGAGTAGCAAGTGCATACAAATGATTTTGGCTAATGTCGGAGCCAGAAATAACACCCTTTGGTGTAGGAGCTAATGAGGTAGCAATAGGGACCCTGTTGGATCCAAAAGCAACTCTAGAGGGACAATCCTAGTGCATATGCCCAATCTAACCATAGCTTAAACATCGGTTCCTCCCCTTCTCACACTGACCACGGAGGAGTTGACCATAAAATCTATAAGGAGGGTAGGGTGGTGTTGATTGGGCCCCACTGGTCTGAGATTAGGAACCTTATTCCCTAGAATCACCACCACCCTAGAAGAATTAATCTCCTGATGGATTTGAGTAGGGAGCACTAGCTATAGAATAAAAGTTAGGACTCTCCTAACTCTTCTTCTTAGACCACTTATCACTTTATTCTGAATATCGAAATTTCTTACTCTGCCTATCAATAATTTCAATCTACTTCTTTTTCTCCTCTTTGACATGTTGCATATACACAACCAATCTAGAGATGTCTATGTGTTTGATCAATAAGTCATCCTTACTCTCAAGAATCAACTCATGAGACAATCCCAAAGCAAACTTTCTCATCTGAGCCCTCATATTAGATACCAATTCAGAAGTATATCGGGCTAACTAATGGAATTTAAAAGCATACTTCTTGACTGTCATCCTTTGTTTCTTCAAGTTAACAAATTCTTCCACCATTGCCTCCCTAAACTCCTAAGGAAAAAAGTGATCCCAAAATACATTAAAGGAGTCATCCCATAAGAAAGAACCAGAATCCTCACCTCCCGACCATTCCCTCTCTTCGCACTACTGGTATGCTACATCTTTCAATTTGTAGGTAGTAAACTCTACACCTTCAACCTCCAAAGCATGCATAACTCGGAAGATCTTCTTCATCTCATTAATAAAGCTGTAAGGATCTTCCTTAACCTTTATACCAGTATAAATTAGAGGATGCAACCTCATAAATTGGACAACTCTAGTGGCCTTAGACGAACCCATAGCAGCAATAACCAAACAAGACTATTATGACTGAGATGTCACCAGCTAAGTCAATAGGGTAATAGAGTGATAGAACTTAGCATAGTAACCTCACCAAGAGGCAACTGAGTATAAGTAATAACCTCAAATGTAGGATCAGTGGGGATAGGAGGGACTCTACAAGGACAGTCAGATTCATCGATACTTGACCGAGTTTAGACCCTAGAAATTGGATGACCTCCATCCATATTATCCTCTGATGTGACAAAAAGAGTTTGCATGAACATCAGATCTTCTTGGAGGCATGATCTGAAAGATGAGCAAACGAAAATAAAAAAATCCAATACCTTAGACTCTATAGCTTGAACTTAAGACAAAAAAAAAGGAAAACATTCCTAAATGCCTCATAGCCTCTCTCTTCTTATTAGTGTGGCACACCACAACTCATAAAAGAGACTCTACTTGACACGAATTTGTCAGACACCCATTGACACCAAACCTAGGCTCTGGTACCAACTTTTTCATAATCTAAACCAGGGCCCAGCCATGATGGGTACCTCAAGTCCTACATAGACCGAAGATCACCCCCTTCACCTAACCTAGCCAGCTCAACAACCTCAAGTGTCGGATGAATTCCAAATATATAATAAGATAGTGAAAAACAAAACTAATCATATCTCATGAAATGTCTAAACACTAAAACAACACACCCAATTCCACAGTAATCCAACAAAGCCTCTACAATCTAATGTCAATAAAGTATCGGGACATGCCCCCGACAATAGCCAAAACTAAGTATAATCAAAGTCTAAGACATAGAATATAAAGAATATGAAATGATGCTTTCCGAAGTATGGAATATCACCACTTTAATGTCAACTCATGAACCAACTAAAACACCTATTTACTATGTAGGTAAAGTAGAAGAAGCTTTGGTCCCCATATCGCATGGGATATAGAGTTTGGAGATAGTTAGCGGTTGGAATGCTAGCATGTAACTCAGGGATAGAGGAATAAAATAATGCCATCATTAAAAACCAATTCAAACCATCATATGCAATCACATCTATACATATATATATAGTGTTGGGAAAGGGAACAAAGCTTAACATGAACTTTTAAAACCTTAACCTGGAGTGTGCAACACAACCGCCATATAATAAGGCATCCACAAGCTATATGGGGCCATCTCTCCCATAGCTGAAAGGGGCCCAGTGTGTGTAGACACATGAACTAGAGAATGTCCATAACTGTATATGTCATTATAGGTGACTCAAACCTCCCAACATAATCAAGGTGACTTAAGAAACAATATATACAATACGAGGGAGTCAAACCTCCCATTTATATATTCATTTGGTGGACTCAAACTTCCTAGTCATATAGACAACTGCACAGCTAGTGAAGTCCTTCGAACTCCACTTTCACGGCTCGGCTTCACATACCTCTTTAAAGCCCAATTAAAACATTTTTTATACATAAACAATACCATTAATCATTTTACTTACCAAAGAAATCCTGTTGGTATCATCATACCAACCCTACTTGTAAGCATACAACATGCCATAACCATTATTAATCAACTTTGGGACTCAAACCCATTGTCCAAACCAAGACATCAATTCAATTCAACATTTAGGGACTTGAACCCATTTAGCCAATTAAACCACCAAGGTTATAATTCAAATCAATTTATGTCCAACAAGGCCTTCACAAATACATTTATCAACCATTTACATTATTAGGACAATGCCTTAGCTCAAAGCACAATTTATGTGATAAGATTCATCTCATTGACATTTTCACAAACAGGTTGATGGCATACTATAATCAAACCATTATTTAAGCCCACAACTATCAAGTTAGGGTTAACCATGACCCCTTAGTTTAAATCATAATTCCCAAGAACCCACATATGCAAAATTATTGTCAAACATGTATAATCATAATTAGAAACATGAGAACATAATACTCAAATTATGCATTCAAACCCTCAACCATGGATTTTTAAACCACAATTAATGAACCATAAATAATGTTTAAAACACATGATTTTTATGAATTAACAATGAAGGAAGAGTCACATTCCTGAGTTACAAAGATTCACGAAGAGATTTTGATTCTTAAGCCTCTAGATGATCACCCTGAAGAAACCCTAGCCCAATTTTCTTGAGAGGCTTTTAAGAGAGTGTTTAGAGTGTTTTGTCTTCTTATGTGAAGAATAAGGCCAAAAGTGTTATAAGATATGGGCTCTTAAGGGATTGGGGTGGGAATTATCTAAAATACCCTCAGCTTAAAAGCTATAAAAAGAATGCAGGAGGGTATGGTTGGACCCCTCAACTCATATCCATAACATACGAGTGGTATCCTTAACTCATAACTTTAATCAGAAAGTTGGACACCACATTCTGTCCAACATACGACTCCTTAGCCTAAATCGTTACATCACCATACGACTAGTACCTTTAAAGTCATACCCTAAGCAGAACATCCAAGTCTAGACATTAGACAACATATGTTTGGGCACTATACCTCTTGTATCATGAACATATAACTCGTATGGAGTATTCTCATACCTTTAACAGAACTTGGCCAATATGTCACTGACCAATATATGAGTAAGTTCCTAGACCCGTATCCACACCATACGAGTCATATTGCAAGTCGTATGATGATCAGAAGGTTTAAAACTCAAGAAATGTGCAAGGGCCAACATTTGGGGTGTTTCAGTTCAAGTCCACAAAACCCCAAAAATCCTCAAAATTTCCTTTTAACATTTAAAGCACAACTTACCTGGCCCGAGTGGGACTTGTGACCTTCATAAGTTGGTCACAAAGTCCCCTTACTTGGAATATTATAAATGAAGCAATGTATTACCATGTTCCAGGTCGTTCCTCATGCTACTATACCTGCAAAAAAGAAAAATAATTGTAAACACTAAAATAGTGGGTTTCCTCCCACCCAGTGCTTGATTTAACATTGTGACATGATGTGTCTTAGTTGGTTACTTAGACTTCACCAAAATGCCCAATGATTACCTTTTATGCAGTGCTTGATTTAACATTGCGGCATGATTTGGGTGCTATGATTACTCAGAATTCATCAAGGCATCCAAACGAGTAACCTCTAGGATCATCAAAACAATGAATAACCAACACCACCCTCATATCAGTTGGTTGATTCATAGTTGTTTAAATGTTGAATATGACTTCTTCATTATTAACTCTGAACTTGGGCTCACCCTTTTCTATATCAATCATTACTCTACCCATGGCCATATATGGTCTTCCCAATATTATGGGAGTATCAAAGTCAACCTCACAATCCAAAATGACAAAGTCAACCAGAAAAATAAAGTTATTAACTTTCACCAACACATCAAATAATATGCCTAGGAGTTTCTTTACTGCATGGTTTTCCATCAGCAATTGCTTATAGTCATCTCTGTAGGGATTAAGCCTAATTTCTTAAATATAGCCAGCGGCATCAAATTAATGTTGGATCCTAAGTCATATAATGCTCTAGAAAATTTGGATGACCATATAGTATATGGGATCGTGAATGGTCTGGGATCACCCTTCTTTAGGGACAGAGACTTAGAAGTGATTGCATTGTAATGGTGCAGTCAACCAATGTCCTCAAAACTAGCCTCTATCTTCTTCGTCATCAATTCTTTCATAAACCTGGCATTTCTAGGCATCTTCTCTAAAGCCTCAAGAAGAGGGATACTCAAGCTCAAATCTTTCAGCATCTCAATGAATTTCTTAAACTTTCCTTCCTTCTTCATCTATTTCAATATTTTAGGAACAGATAGGGGCAGTCATAGAATTTGCCTCACTATAGGCTCATCGACCTTTCCCTTACCCTTATCCTCACTAACACTAACTTCAACACTTATCACATTATCTGACTCCACGGTAGGTGTCTCATCAACTATAGTGTTATCATTCTTTGGAACATCCACAGTAAGATACAATGGATTAATAGTAGACTTACCACCCCGAGTGGTGATAGCTAGATAATGACCATCATTCTTTGTATTTTGAATTATGTTGCTCAGAAGGGTACCCAACTTTCTCTAATTTAAAATAGCAGACATCTACCCGAACTATTGCTCTAACTACTTAATTATATCCGCAGGATACTCAACCTTCTAGGTTAGACCTGAGATATCATCCTTAATCTCCTTAAGGCATGTTTCTTGATCTTCTTGACCTTTAACCAGTTTGGATAACAATGCCTCCATTCTCAATTCAATATCACGACTACCCTGTATAACATACCTGTCTCCCTTCTCCTTGTAGTCATCCTTTTTTCACAGTCACCATCATTCTCTCTACTATGATCTCTATATCTATCGTAGTTCCGACCTTGGTTTCCTTGCCCCTTGGATAAAAAACCTGCTAATTCTCGATCAAGTTACTTAACCCCCTCTTTCAATTTAGACTCATATGCTCTAGAGGTTGTACCCTGTGAACTTATCATGTTTACCTTCTCAAAATTCAGTATTGTAAAATGCTTCATCAGCAACCCAATATCAGTTCTAAGATGCATAATCTCTTGCACCAAAGAATCATTACCTACTTTATGGTCGTTGGAATCCCCAGTTACATAAATTCTAGCATACCTATCTACCTCTCAAGTATGGCACCCTTGATTAGTGAGATAAATCTAGTCTAGAATATCAAATGCTACTTTCAAGCGTAAAGACATAAAATCTCCTCTAGTGATTGTATCTTCCATGGCTCTAGAACTGATGTTCAAGGCTCTATAAAATATCTCCAGTAAATTTTTCCATGAAATATGATGATTAGGTATCATGCTCAACTTCTTAAACTGGAATCATGCCTCGTACATCGAGTCAGAATATAGCTTCCTGAAGTTGTATATCTCATCTTTTAACTGCAATATTCTATATGAAGGAAACAAATGGTCAAAGAATTATCTATGCAACTCATTCCAAGTGGTAATCGATACTCTAAGAAGTTTCCCCAACCACAAAAGAGCTTCTCCAGTCAATGAAAAGGGAAATAATCTGAGATTGAGTGCCTCCTGGTCTACCATAGGTTTAGTATAAGAAGTGTAAATCCCAATAAAATTAGCATGATCATATTTGCATCATCCCTATCCAAACCCATAAACACATATTTTTTATTTAAAAGCTGGATCACTGAACTACTTAAGTCAAACTTAACTCATGGTAGTAAAGCAGGAGGAATGATAGATCTTCTTTCTGTCGACTCAACATATCACATATCCTCATCATCATTATATGGATGAAAGTACTGGTATGATAGGATCACTTAAGCTCTGCCACCTCAAACTCTATATCGATTACAGTCGAGTACTACTCGACAATCAATTGTTGTTCTCTTACTAGTTAGCTCTGCCTCTTGAGCTACACGCTGAACTTCAACATCCTTTCTAAGATTATCAGCTGTATCTACTAAAAACTATTCTATTTGATGATCAATAATGTCCTAAACTCCAATCAAAGAAGGTGGAGGCATAATATTAGGATCATCCAGAACCCCTTCCAGATAGCCTGTGTGTATTTGTTCCGTCATCGTATAATTGGGAAATAAGATTTTCTCTTGGTTAGGATTTAGTGGGAGTAAGGTATTTCCTTGACTCCTTATGTTAGGAATACACCCATGAACACCTAATTTAAAATAGAAAACAAAAAATCTAAAAACTTTAAAACACCATATTCCCCGGCAACGGCGCCAAATTTTTGATTAATGCATAAACTACACCTTTAATTGAAGATAAAGTTGTCATTGTCAAGTAAGTAACCTAACTCAGGTTAGGGTCGAACCCACAGGGAATACGTGGACTTATCTCTTTAGTTTGTTGGAATCAATGGGAAGTTGGGGGTTTGTAGTAGTAATGTCAAACAAGTAACCAAACTCAAAACCTTTGGTTGTAAATAGTCAAAAATGAACAATGGTCTTGTGTTCCCACTGTCTTCTAACTCGGAAGGCATCTCATGCTCAATCCAACTATCAACTGTTGCGCATGTAAAATCTGGTAAGTTAGGTAACACCAACCTCCTCTCAGCATACTTTGGTAAATTTTACTCATCACCTCTCAGTCTTAGAGTATCACTTTACTAACCCTTACCTTGGACCCCAATTTCAATTATCTTCTCTTGGTCTCAATTTGATTAGATATAAGTTAATCTTCTTAAGTAGATAATACAGGTAAGATTATTTCAGAAATTAACCCTAAATCATTATTATGATCTCTTTTTCCCAATCTTTACCTCCCTCTCAAGTTCATAGTGGATACAGGATGGATCCTAACATTTGCAACTATTAAGAATGCAATAAGTATAAAGAAAACAACAATGCATGCAACATCACTTATCTAGAAGGGTTGAACACTTCCCCTACTTTCTTATTTAGCCAGAGTTACCACAACTGTAGCTAAGGGAATTAGCCACTCATGGTTGTGAAATGATCAAAGGAATTAATAACTAAAGACATTCAAAAAATATCACAATAATCAATGAATAAAACCCAAAGTCTTTAACTGAATAAAAAACAAAATCAATACAAAGAAATCCCAAGATTAAACTTAAATCCTACAATCAAATATATGTTTGTAATTATATAAAATGCGTAAACTAACTAAAAATTCCAAAAAGGTATTTATAGAATATAAGAAACCCCTAGGAAACTATTCTTGAATAAAAGAGGAAAACTAAAGTCGGTGGCCACTTACTAGGCCACCTACAGACCGTAGGTGGTCCCAAGTAGGTGCCCCATTCCTTCAAAGTCTCTTGAACTTTCAGTCTTCGACAACCTATGTAGTCACCTATGGACCTATAGGTGCACTCTGTTACTGACAGGATCTTCTTTTCTGAACTTCTGAGATGATATATCTCTAATTTTTTCCACCTACTTTGTCACCTTTATATCATAGGTAGCACATACGGTCCGTAGGTGCCCACTTTAGTGGATTAAAACTTCAACTTTCACTCCTTTCTTATAGAATAGATCCAAAACCTAATTTCCTACAAAACAGAACACAAAACCCATCATATCTAACAAAACAACCTAAGTCACTTACATCTTTTCATTATTTTAAGTGTCTAAAGTGCTATGAATACATTTCAGTTGAAGAGGTATAATCCAAATGATGTCCATGTGATTTTATGGGATTCCATTGTGTTAGATCATGATATGTTTTGAGGAGGAGCTTATTGATATCCTAGATAGGTAGACTAGTAAGTTGAGGTCTAAGAGTATTGATTCAGTGAAGGTCCAGTAGAGATATCACCCTATTAAGGAGGCTACTTAGGAGGACTAGTCAAACACATGTCATAAATACCCTCAGTTCTTACTTCCTCAAGTACCATTTTTAATTTTTAGTTTGAGGATGAACTAATGCTTTAGTGGTGGATAATGTAACAACATTGACTATGAGCAATTTTCTTTAATGCATTTTAACTATTTTTCCTTTTTCCATAGCTGTTATATGTTGGTTATGAGGTGTGGGGATGTTTGGAATGGTATTCAATTCATTTGGGAGATTTTGATACTCTTAGAGGCTTTATAAACCCTTAGTTTGACTTTGGTCAACACTTTGTGTTTCGAGTGCCAGATGGAGATTTGGACAATTTTATTAGATTTGGAATGTTAATTTTGGGTTAGTAGCGGAGTTGGTTCAAGTTTGGACCCTTTATTTTGTATTTTGACCATTCTTTCTGATAATAGAGGAATGAGCCAAAATGGGGTCCCATGGGCTAAATTGTTAAAAACAATCTTTTTTCAAAAATCTGGCGTTGCCACTGAGTCCATAACATTGAAAAGTCTAGTAGCATATCTAGTTTGTTTCTGTGTCATTCTAAACAAATCTTGAGGGTTCATTTGGAGATATTTTCAACTTGAAAAATTAGAAAAGTTGTTGATGGTCTAACCCATCCTTCATTGGACCCTGGCTATGAATGCGGAGAAAGATAAAATCCTTTATGGTGATTTCGAAGGTCTGTTACTCTGGGTTGGGTTGCCTACTTATTCGTGAATGTCACAAAAACATTGCAAATGAGATGGGTATGGGTTACCATCATTCGCAAATGAGGAGGCTAACTAATTATCTTGGTCAACATTAACCCTCGCAAATGTAAAGGGTTGACCATATTCGTAAGGTACTGTTCACAGAACAATTAAATACTATATTTTTGTGATTTTTCACCATATTTGGACCTCAGAGATTTGGGAAAGGGTGATTCTTAGGATTTTCTTCACCATTCGAGCTTGGGTAAGATAAAAACTCTTATTCCCATTTAAATAGCTTTAAAACCTTGATTTCAAATTGGATTTTGGAGGGGTTTGCCAGTAAAGATTTACAATAGTTTTTCTTTGATTTGATCTTTGTTTTAACTTCTTTTGTGTGGGTTTTCAACTATAGACTTCAATAATCTTCATAAAATTCTAGTTTACCTCTTTTATTTTTGAACCCTTTTAATGAATTATTTTTGGACCCATTTCAATTATAACTAATATGTCTATCATTAGCTTTTTTAACACGGATTATATATTTGATATTTTAAGCTTATTCCAAAATCATTCGAAAAGTATTATGGCTTTGAAGGTTCCAGTCTTGGATTTGGATAATTCGTGGTAGGTTATGAATTAACTTTCTTCAGACTGGGCTAGGTAGTTAACAAACATAAAAAGTATGCTATAGATTGGGTAATTAGCCATGGTAACTATATTTTGAGGTTATTATTATTATAATGCTTTCGTCTGAGTGCTTAATTGTATATTATTATACACTTGAGATAATTTATAGTGTATTTCCCGTGAGGGCTTTATTTAATATCATACGCCTTATTTGTGCATTAAATGTCATGTTGCTTTTTGTGATGCCCGTGCGGGGGCTTGAATATATATTACAGTCCCTCTTTAAGCATTAATTGCCTTAATCATGATAGTAATACCCAAGAGAGGGGTTTTAAAATGATATTTTAATATCTCACATGATTATTTATCTTGGTAGGGACTAGTAAGGGCCTATATCATAAATCATTGACATTTGATTATCATCTTCATACAGATTGGTTGTGAGCATTTCATCCTCATTTGCTATATATACGCTTCATGAGATATTTATACCACTGAGAAATACTTTATAAAAGCCCTTGACCTGTGAATAATAGCTGGAGAGGTAAGTTAAATACTTTATAAAACTCTTGATCTATAACATTAGTGTCACGACCCAAAATTCAAGGGTCATGATGGCATTTGTCACGACGAACCTTAACAAGTAAGCCTATCATCCAAACCTATACACAAGGGGGAAAAGACAAAAATGGCCCCAAGGCGAGGCTTCTTGAATGAAGACAAACCAACTAATTATAACAAATGCGGAAAGAAACATACTCAATAATACCAAATCCCAAAAACTGGTGTCACAGTGTAAGAACATAACTAGTACAGCTCAAAATCAAATACAAAAGACATCCAAAATAGTATATAACTTTGTCTCTAAAATACAATAAGGACACAGTATAATAAGGAAAGATAGAAGTAGAGTCCGAACGCCTGAAATCAATGACTACCTTGAAAAACTCAAAATGAGGCCCGAAATCATACACTTAGAGGCACACCCAAACCTGAATCACACCGAAAGGGTGCAGTAGGAATGAGTGCGGTCCACTTGTACTAAGTAGGTATGATAGGCCGACCAAGCAAAGTAGAAAATAAAACATACAAAATACACACTAAGGGCATGTCATTTGCAATAAGAAAATGTCCCATAACGGTAGCCCACGTCGCTTGAATTTATAGTTCTATAATATCCACATATAATACAACAAAACACCAGAAAGGAATACAAGTATACATTTATACCACATATAAGCAAGGAAAAATGACAACATATACGATAATATCAGGTACAAGTAAGGGAAGATAGAACAATAGATAGGTAACAAGTCAAATAGAATATACAATCACATCACAAGAATAATGAAGTAAAAATAATAAGAATGTTGACAACGATGATGACTATGTAATGCACGAGGTTTTCGCACAACCTCTGAGACCGTTGCACAATCTTCGTACACACCTATGGATCTAAAGCTACAAGACGTAGGACCCATAGGGGGTTCATCAACCCATATACAATCCATATATATCCGTATCTCCTCCTCGACATATTCCTCGGGAAGGGTTTTAGAAGATGCTCCATTTTCTATTAGAAAAAGGTATTGCTAGTGTTTCTCAATATTTCCACAGTGGTACCAATGTTTCTAGAATGAGTATGAGGATGTAATGCTCACAACCAACCATAATGAGTATTTCTATAACCAACCACAATGAGTATTTCACAACCAACCAATATACAATCACGCGAGCCAAATATCCACTCATTATTTCCAACCATCCATGAAATCCAGTATAATTCATATGCCAAATGAGTATGAATACATCACAACACACAATTGGTACCACAATACGCTTATTATCAAACAAGATACAATTATCATCATGCATACAAGGCTATCAGTATCACATAGGACCCCACACATCCAGACATAGCAAATAATGTTCCAAAACCACAACCTAACATTACATATAGGCCCCCACATGAGCACAACACAATAAGATAGCCATTTTTATGATTAGTTTCCACACCCTTAACATGTTTTTGTACCAAAATTAACTACCCAACCTAGTCTGAAAGATGTTAAGCCATAACCTACCTCAAATGTTGAAAATAAGAATAAAAAACTTTAACCTGCAATCTAACTCCTCGCGAACGGACCTAGAATCAACTAAAACATGGAAATATTGAATTTACACATCAAAATAAAGCCATCGATACTCATATTGCATAATTTCAAGTCGGGGTCAAAATGAATCCCCGGAAAGGGATTTTTAAAAAAAATAGCAAAATTAGAATTTTATATGAAAAATATGTTCTCCATATTTTTAGGAGTCTACATTTGAAACTCAAGCGAAAACGAGTTAAAAACGAGGTGCAAATCAAAGAAAACCCATTTTCAAGCTTTACTGGGTAAAAATACCCAAAATCCATTTTAAAATAAAAAATTGAAGTTGTTTTAAAGATGAAATTGAGAGAAAATTAATAATTATGAGGTTAGAAACTCATCCAAGTGAAAAGGGTATAAATTAGGGTTTATTCGAGAATTATAATTTTTAGTCCTTATGGGCCAAAATTCTAAAATTCTATACTTAATAAAGTTTAAAACAAGAATTAGATGATAAAAATTGAAGAAAATGATTGAAATGGGTGTTATGGAGCTTAACCAAGCTTGGAAGTGGAAGAAATAGCTCAAAATCATGAAACCCTAAGCTCCCAAGTTTTAAAAATAGTGAAAAATGGAGAAAACCAGGTATCTATACATCCAAGCATTGGAATCGCGAACTAGGGTCATGATTGTGGTACCTAGATTGTCAAGGGTATCGCGATCATGGATAAGTGTCGCGATTGCGACATATGTTTAAAGGCCCCAATCGCAATCGCGATAGGAGCATCACGATCGTGGGTCCACCAGCTCTTGGTGCATTCCAAGTCTCTGCGGGTGCCTCCATATTGATCTGGAATCTCGTGACGCAAAAGAACTATGCTACCCTATCAAATTCGGCGCTTCGGAGTAAATAGTAATATTAGATTTTTTAAAAGATGTTATTTTCACAAAGTTGACCCCCAAAACTCAAAATCCCAACTTTCCAAATCGAGGGTCGAAATGATATTTAAAAGCCAAAAAATGATACCAACCATGTTACCACCCTAAAATTGACGTTCCGGATCTGCTGGCACAGTTCGTTTTGCCATCCATCGTATAGATCAAAAGATGTTGACTGAAGTTAACTATAGGGCTCTCGAAGCAACCAAAAACCACAATATCACATAAATTCAATCAAAAATCATGCCAATTATCCCCACACCTCAGAAATTACACAATGCAACCACAGGGGGGAGGAGGGGTAAAACCGTTAAATCATACAGAAACATATATTTCTTGAAAATTCAGGTTGTTATATCATCCACCACTACAAATATAGTTTGTCCTCGAACTAAGGAAAAGGAAATACCTTAATAAAAAAAATTAGGGATAAGAACTACGCATATCAAACTCGGCCTCCCAAGTTGCCTCATCTACAGGTCGATGCCTCCACTGGACCTTAACCACAGGAATAACTCTAGAGTGTAACCGTCTAACATTCCTAGCCAATATAGAGACCGACTTCTCAATAAAAGACAACCTTTCATCTAACTGAACTGACTCCCAACGAATGACATGAAATTCATCCGGAATGTGACTCTGAAGCATGGAAACATGAAAAGCTAGATGAACAGCTGATAAAATTGGGGGCAAAGCTAACTCATAAGCCATATTACCAACAGCCTAAAGAATCTCAAATGGGATAATATACCTGGGGTTAAGCTTGTCCCTTTTCCCAAACCTCATCACACCCTTCATGGGTGAAACTCAAAGAAAAACACGATCACCAACACCAAATCTCAAGGCGCAAATTCTATGATCTGCGTAGCACTTCTTCCTACTTTGAGCCACTCGAAGCCTTTCCTGAATGATCTGAACTCTATCCAAAGACTCACGAAGAAAGTTCGTACATCAAAGTCTAACCTCAGAAACATCAAACCAGCCTGCTGGAGAGCGAAAATGCCTACCATACAAATCCTCAAAAGGAGCCATTTAGATACTGGAATGATAGCTATTATAATATGTAAACTCTGCCAAGTCTAAATACTGCTCCCACTGGCCACCAAAGTCTATCATACAAGTGCAGAGCATATCCTCCAAAACTTGAATAGTCCACTCTAAATATCCATTAATCTGAGGGTGAAAAGTTACACTAAGATCAACCCGAGTACCCAAATTATCCCTAAAAGTCTTCCAAAGGTGAGATGTGAACACAAAAACTCGGTCTGAAATGATAGACATAGTACCCCATGAAAATACACAATCTCATGAATGTAGATACTGGCCAACCTCTCGGCACTGAAAGAGACCTGCACCAAAATGAAATAAGCAAACTTAGTTACTCGATCTACAATGACCCAAACACTATCAGAACCATGCAAAGTGTAAGGCAATCCGATCATGAAGTCCATAGTTATACCTTCCCACTTCCACTTGGGAATAGGTAATCTCATAAGCAATCCACCAGGTCTCAAATGCTCGGCCTTAACCAGTTGGCAACAAAGGAAACGAGCTACAAAATCTGCCATGTTCTTCCTCAAACCACCCCACCAGTAATGTTGTCTCAAGTCATGATACATCTTAGTCACTCCTAGGTGGATGGAATACGTGGAACAATAGGCCTTTTCTAAGATCAATCTAATCCAATCACCCACTCTCGGCACACAAACTCGACCCCCAATCCTCAGAACATCATCGGAATTAAGTAAGGCTTCCTCAGCCTCACCACTCAACACCTTATCCCGAATCAACCACAACCCCATATCATCAAACTGATGAGCTCAAATTTGATCCATCAAAGAAAACCTAGACTCCATAAATGCCAAAACATACCCAAGTGTCGAAATATCAGTCTAACCATCTGGTTAGATAAAGACTGGACCTCTTAGTCCAAAGGCCTCTCCTAGGTTAAAATATGCGCCAAGTTATTCAAGCAAGTTGACTTTTGGCTCAAGGCATCCACAATCACATTAGCCTTACTCGGATAATAGTGAATAGTCAAGTCATAATCCATAAGCAACTTAAGCCAATAAAGCTGCCTCATATTAAGATCTCGCTAGGTGAAGAAGTGCTAAAGGCTATGATGATCTAAGAAAATTTCACAACGAACTCTGTACAAGTAGTTCCTCCATAATTTAAAAGCAAAAACAACCGCGCACAACTCCAATCATGGGAAGGATAATTCTTCTCATGGAGCTTTAACTAATGAGAAGTATAAGAAATTACCTTACCCTCCTGCATCGACACCGCACCTAATTCAACACCTGAAGCATCACAAAAGAAGATAAAATCCACACCCTCCTTAGGAAAAGTCAAGATAGGAGTTTAAGTCAACAAATCCTTGAGCTTTTAGAATCTCACCTCACAAGCATTAGACCACTATAAGGAAATCTTCTTCTGAGTCAACTTGGTCAATGGAGCTACAATGGATGAGAAACCCTCAGTAAAATACTGATAATAACCTACCAAACCAATAAAACTCTAAATCTCGGTGAGCGAAGTAGTCCTAGACCAATCACAAACCACTGCAATCTTGGTTGGATCAAATATAATACCCTCCTTAGTCACCACATAACCCAAGAAAGAAAGAAGCTCTAACTAAAACTCACACTTGGAGAACTTGGCAAACAACTTCTCATCCATCTATCTCTAAAGTAAAATCTACAAATATTCCTCATGATCAATCTTACTCTTGGAATAAACCAAGATATCACCTATAAATACAATAACAAATAAGTCAAGATATGGTCAAAATAATTGGTTCATCAACCCTATGAATGCGGCTGGGACATTGGTCAACCCAAAGGACATGACCAAGAACTCATAATGAACATATTGAGTTCAAAAAGATGTCTTTGAAATATCTAAATCTCTAATCCTCAATGGTGATACTCGGACCTCAAATCAATCTTCAAAAACACTGCGGCACCCTGAAGAAGATTAAGAAAATCATCAATATGAGAAAGAGGATACGTATTCTTAATTGTCACCTTATTCAACTGTAAATAATCAATACACATTTGCATAGACCCATCCTTCTTATTCACAAACAAGACAAGCACACTCCAAGGTGATACACTAGGTTTGATAAATCCTTTATCGAAAAACTCCTGCAACTGATCCTTTAATTTCTTTAACTCAGCTAGGGCCATCCTATAAGGAGGAATAGAAATAGGCTTAGTGCCAAGCTCAACATCAATATAAAAATCAATATCACAATTTGGAGGCACACAAGGAAAATTCATACGGAATACATCCATAAACTCGTTAACAACACGAACAAAATCTGAAGAAGGAGGTAAAACAACACTAGTATCACAAATATGATCCAAGTAAGACAAATATCCATTCTCAACCAATCAATGAGCCTGAACATAAGATATAACCCTCTTATGGACGGAATAAACCGCACTATTCCAAGCTATCCTCGGTACACCCGGAAAACCTAAAGTCATGATCATAGAATAACAATCTAGAACTGCATGGTCAAGAACCAACCAATCCATACCTAAGATAACGTCAAAATCAACCATATCTAACATAATCAAGTCTACCCAAGTCTCATGCCCATAAAAAGTCATAATACAAGATCGGTACATCTAATCCACCACTAAAAAATCTCCTACTAGGGTAGATATATGAATAGGCATGGCAAGATATTTACTAACAAAATCAAAACCCGAAGTAAAATATGTAGACATATAGGAGAAAGTTGATCCCAGATCAAATAACATAGAATCAAATCTAAAACAAAAGGGGAAATGATAACTGTGATCATAATATTAGAAGCCTCTACTTCTGGTCTGGCGGGTATAGCATAGCACTATCCCTATTCACCAACTGGCTGAGTGGCCCTACGACTACTACCATGGGTACCACTACATTTTCCCCTCGCACCTCTAGTAGATCCCCTAACTCTCACAACTAAATAAGAGTAGATCTAAGAATATGACGGTGATACTCCTTGGATACATGGCCAATCTCATCACACACAAAGCAACCTCGACGGCCTAACTATATAGGAGAAGGCACCACTAGGCTCGGATGGCCACCCTAAATTGCTGGACTAGAAGATCCACTACCCAAACTCTACAAGGTTACTTGCACTGGTCTACCATGATACCCACGAGAGCTTTTAAAATATTTGCCTAGAGAATCCTGACCTCTGATCTCACCAAAATGGGGCACCTTCTTGGTGTTTCCCTGAGATACTCACAGAATACTCTCAGTCATCTTAGCAAGATTTACTAAACTCTAAAAAGAGTCTCCAAATACAACCATCTAAGACATATCTAACTAAAGAGAGTCCAACACTTTTATAAACTTCTAAATCTTTTCAGACTTTGTGGAAATACTGGCATAAGAATATCTAGACAAGGCATGGAAACGTGCCTCATACTCTACAATAGTTATGAAGCCCTGCTCCAGGTGATCAAACTCAACTCTCATTCGATCCCTTAGACATAAGGCACAAATCTCTCCAAAAAGGCATTGTCAAAATTATTCCAAGTCATCTCAGGAGAATCAAGAAGTCTGCAATAAACAAGTGACTCAACCAATCTCTACCAATATCTCTCAACTGATAAGTATATAAGCAACCCCATTTAACTCAAGAGTACCCAAATTATACAACTTCTCCTAACAATCAATAAAGAACTCGTAGGTATCCTCACACACAGCACCACTAAATCTAGGAGGACCCAAATGAGTAAATCTGTTAAACCTCTTCTAATCCTCAGAAGAAAAAACTATACTTGTAGCAAGAGGAGGCATGATGAATCTGGTGGGCTGAGATCCTATCTAGGGAGGTAACATAGATAAAGGTTGAACTCCTGATCTCAGAGTACCATACTCAGATATTGACACTAAAATAGGAATAGTACTAAGGGTTTGAGGAGTACCAAGAGTGAAAGTAGGTGTAACTAGAAGATCCATACAAGGAACGGGAGGAACAACAAGTGCATCCAAAAGAGCACCCTCCAAATGGGTCAACAAGTGAACCAACAACCCCTCTAAGACTGAGGTAGAAGAACTGGTAAAACTAAAGTAGGACCCACACCTCCAATATGCTTAAAACGAGGATTAGGGGTAAATCCTCTCGCACTACTCCTAGATGGGGTAGATCTACGTGCCTGTCCACTACTTCAAGTTAGTCTACAACTTGCAACTCGCCCTCTAGACTGGGATCTCTCCTCAGATAAAGTCTCCGTATCTCTAACCTCTCGAGATCTAGTCATCACTATCTGCATAGAAAAAGAGTGAAATATGACTTAGAATGCAAGGTATGAAAGAAATTTACACGATAAGAAACAAAATGAGAGAAATTTCCTAAACACATCCTATAGCCTTTCAAAGATAGACACGAACGTCTATGTACCAATTTGTGAGACTCTATTAGATATCATATTCTTACACCATTGATACCAATGAACCTGGCTGCTCTGATACCAATTTGTCAGGACCCAAATTCCAAGGGTCATGATGGCACTTTTCATGGCGAACCTTAACAAGTAAGCCTATCATCCAAACCGATACATAAGGAGGAAAATACAAACATAACCCTAAGGCAAGGCTTCTAGAGTGAAGATGAACCATACAATTATAAAAATATGAAAAGAAACATACTCAATAATACCAAATCCCAAAACCTGGTGTCATAGTCTAAGAACATAACTAGTACAACTCAAAGTCAAATACAAAAGACATCCAAAATAGGATATAACTCGATCTCTAAAATACAATAAAGACATAATCCAACAAGGAAAGATAGAAGTAGACTTCGGATGCCTAAAATCAACCACTACCTTGAAAATCTCTAAATGATGCCTAAAATCAAACACAAAGAAGTGTAGCCGAATCTAAATCTGCACTAAAAGGGTAAAGTAGGAGTGAGTACAGTCCACTTGTACTCAGTAGGTATCATAGGCCGATCGAGCAAAGTAGAAAATAAAACATACAAAATACACACTAAAGGGGACATCACCTGTAGTAAAAAAAGGACCAACAATGGTAACCCACACCACTTGCACTAATAGTTCTATAATATCCACATATAACACAACAAAACACCAGAAAGGAATACAGGTATACATTTATACCACATATAAGCAAGAAAAAAAGACAACATATATGGAAATATCAAGTACATATAAGGGAAGATAGAATAATGGATAAGTAAAAATTCAAATAATATATACAATCATATCACAAGAATAATGAAGTAAATATAATAAGAATATTGATGATGATGATGATGATGAAGATGTAATGCATGAGGCTATCACACAACCACTGAGATCGTCGCACAGTCTTTGTATACACTTATGGAGCTAAAAGATACAAGACGTAGGACCTATGTAGGGGTCGTCAACTCGCATAAAATCGACATATATCCATATCTCCTCCCCGACACATCCCTCAGGGAAGGTTTTATAAGATGTCATATTTTCTATCAGAAAAAGGTGTTATTAGTGTTTCCCAATATTTCTATGGTGGTACCAATGTTTCAAGAATGAGTATGAGGATGTAATGCTCACAACCAACCACAATGAGTATTTCTAGAACTAACCAATATACTATCACGTGATCCAAATATCCACTCATTATTTTTAACCATCTATGAAATTCAGCATGATTCATATGCCAATAGAATATGAGTACATCACAACACATAATTTGTACTACAACACATTTTTTATCAAACAAGATACAATTATCATCATGTATACAAGGCTATCAATATCACATAGACCCTACATGGCCACAAATAGCACATAATGCTCCAAAACCACAACCTAACATCACATATAGGCCCCACACGAGCACAACACATTAAGATAGCCATTTTCATAATTAGTCCACACACCCTTAACATATTTTTGTACCAAAATTAACTACCCAACCCAGTCTGAAAGAAGTTAAGCCATAATCTACCTCGAATGTCAAAAACCAAAATAAAAGCCTTCAATCCATAATATTAATCCTCACAAATGGACACAAGATCAACTAAAATATAGAAACATAGAATCTACACATTAAAAAAGCCAATGATACCCAGATTTTCTATTTTTAAATTGAGATCAAAATGGATCCTTAAAATGAGTGTTTTGAAAAAAAAATTGGCAAAGTTGTAATTTTATATCAAAAACATGTTTCCCATATTTTTAGGAGTTTGCATCTTAAAACCTAAGCAAAAATAAGTTAAAAATGAGTTTCAAATTAAAGAAAAACCATTTTCAAGATTTATCGGATAAAAATCCCCAAAATCAATTTTAAAATCAAGAATCAAAGTTGTTTTAGAAATGAAATTGAGGGGAAATTGATAATTATGAGGTTAGAAACCCATGCAAGTAAAAAGGGTAGAAACTGGAGTTTAAATTTCAGAATTACAATTTTTAGGCCTTACGGGCCAAAATCCCTAAATTCTATACTTAATTCAAGTATAAAACAAGAATTAGATGATAAAGATTGAAGAAAATGATTGAAATGGGTGTTATGGAGCTTACCCAAACTTAGAAGTGGAAGAAACAACCCAAAATCATGAAACCTAAACTCAAAGTCTCAAAAATAGTGAAAATAGCAACAACCAGATATTTATACACCCAGGCATTGCAATCACGGACTAGGATCGTGATCGTTGTACCTGGCCTATCAAGGGAATCATGATCGTGGATAAGTGTCGCGATCATAACATATGTTTGGAGGCCCCAATCGCAATTACGATAATAGTATCGCGATCCCAGGTGCACCAACTGGGAACTAGGTGCATTCCAAGTCTCCATGGGGCCCTTAAGATACATTTGAAATCCTGTGAATACAAATTAACTATGCTAGCCTATCAACTTCAATGCTCTAAAATCAATGGTGATATCAAATTTTTGAAAAGATGTCATTTTCACAAAATTGATTCCCAAAACTCAAAAGCACAACTTTTCGGACTGAGTATCAAAATGAGATTTAAATGCCAAAAAACTACACCAACAATGTTACCACCCTAAGATTGACTTTCTAGATCTTCTGGTATAGTCTATTTTGCCATCCATCGCACAGATCAAAAGATGTTAACTGAAGTTAACCATAAGGATCTTGAAGCCACAAAAAACCACAATATCACATAAATCACATCAAAATACATCAGAAATTATGTCAATCGTCCCCATACCCCAAAACTAACACAATAGAACCACGAGGAGGTGTAAAATGGTCAAATCACACAGAAACACATATTTCATCAAAATTTAGGTCGTTATATCATCCACCACTAAAATCTAGTTCGTCCTCAAACTAAGAAAAAGAAATACTTGAATCATAAGAAAACTGGGGATAAGAACTACGCATATTAGACTCGACCTCCCAAGTTGCCTCATCTATAGGTTGATACCTCCACTGGACCTTAAGTATATGAATAACTCTAGAGCATGATGTGTGAGCAGATACTAATACATTTGAGGCTTTTAAATGAGAATAATTGCAAGGTCTTAAGCAACTTTTGTCATTTTTGATTATTTTCTCTTTGATTTTGCAGTAAAGGTCAAGATGCAAGAGAACCAACAATGATGGAAGTAAAAGAGTTGAAATCTGAATCAAATAGAAGAAAAGTATGGCTGACGACATTCCTGATAAGTCGTCAGCACTCTGATAGGTTATCAGCTTCATCGTCAGCCTTAAACAGAGAATGGGATTCATCTAGAAGAAGTGACGATAATATGCGATAAGCCATCAGCCTTGTGATAAGCCGTTAGAGTCATTGTCAGCCTTAGACAGAACATGGGAGCTGAGGTGGATAAGTGACAACAATGTATGATATGTCATCACAGTTTTGATAAGTCATTAGGATTCACCATCAGCCTTAAGTAGAAATTGTCAAAATTAAAGAGGAGCTGACGACATCCATGATAAGTCATCAGCCCCCTGATAAGGCATCACGCATATCATCACCTAATCCTAGAAAAAAACTGCACTCTGTGATTTTATTTCCATAATTAGGCTGAAGTATTTAAGGCATATTTTAAGGTTTTTTAAGGGGGACTATTCTTCTGAACCTATTTTTAGAATGCACGTATTTTTGCTATTTTCTTTCTAGTTTCTTGGCTTAAATAAGGCAATTAACTTTGAAGAGATTATCATCAATATTTTGGGATTTCTACTTTGATCTAATCTGAGAAACACTCATTGTTATTCATCTTGCTGTAAGTTCATATTTCAAATTATGAATTCAACTTGTTTTATCAATTATTACATTATGAGAGGCTAAATCCCTTGAACCCGAATTATGGGATCTATGGTTTAGGTCTTGGTAAGTTGCTAAGTGTTCAAGATTCTAAAGGTAATAGGACTCCTTGATAATTCTGAGGTTTTAATTATTGTCTATTGGTTGCAAATGATAGATAGAACCTGCTTTGATTTGCTTGAGATAA
This sequence comes from Capsicum pubescens, assembly GCA_030864215.1. Lineage (NCBI taxonomy): Eukaryota > Viridiplantae > Streptophyta > Magnoliopsida > Solanales > Solanaceae > Capsicum > Capsicum pubescens. The sequence continues at coordinate 164,748,768 of CM061543.1, read as the reverse complement.
GAAATCAACTATAGTAGGAAGTGAATTATTGACAGGTACTAAGAAGCTACCAACCTTCCATTTAATAATTGACGTTGTAACAAGGTTAATTAACCTGAGGTGAAGTCTGGTCAGTGAATATAAATTCCCTAAGTCCAAGAGGATTAGGTAATTAAATGCTTAAGTAGGTCGAGAGACATTTAGGCATAACTTTGATAAAGACAATCTGTTGTTCCTACCTATCGTGAGAATCTTGAATCAGTATTAGCATCTGTCAAGTACCAAAACCCATAGTGAACATAATTTTGGTTTGCCATAAAATCTTGATTACAAACACTGAAACTAAAGTGACCAACAATTATTTGCTAAATTCTCATAACCCTCAATTTACCGAAAACTACTAACTCAGTTGATTAACTCGCATACAACTCAGATTCACACCATATTCCCTGTGGCATTTGACCCCAACCTAGTTGGGTTATATATTGACAACGATCGCTTATATGTGAAGCTATATATCCCTCCTAGATATCGTGAGGCTAGTTATAAAGATAGGAAGCAGGGAAATTGGAGGAGCAATAATGATAGGAGTGAGCTATATGTCCCTCCTAGAAATCATGAGGCTACTATAATAAGTTCTGAAAAGATGTCCATGGAAGACATGATGGCTAAATTTTTAAAGGGAGTGGAGGCTACCAATTCATGAGTGACTACCATGAAGACCGATCTGTCATCTATTAGTTAGTTGGTAAACTCGCACTCTACTTCGATCAAGCAGCTGGAACAACAAATGAGCCAACTCTCCACAGCACTGAATCAGAGGAAGAATGGAACATTACCTAGTGATACAGTCTAAAATCCGTGGAATAATAGGTCATGTATGGCGATTACCACTAAAAGTGGTAAGATATTACCTTGCCCTTCTGTGGGCAAAAATATAGTTGATGAGGTAGTTGATGATGAACCGGAAGAAGGTGTTCCAGTAGAGTCTGAGAAGTTGGATGGTTCTAATGATGCTCTGAAAAAAAGGAAAGAGAAAGAATAGAAGGTAGTGGTAAAAACTCTCCCAAGAACACCACCTTCCTTTCCTCAATGATTGTAGAAAAACACTGATGATACAAAGTTTAGCAAGTTCATGAAGATGTTGAAGCAGTTAATAATACATGTTCCTTTGGAGGAGGCACTTGAGCAAATGCCAGGATACGCTAAGTTTATGAAAGACCTTGTCACGAAGAAACGGAAGGTTAGCCATGAGCTGGAGGACAATCTCCATCATTATGGTGCTATCTCCACAAGGTCTTTAGTGCAGAAAAAGGCAAAGCCGGGAGAATTTACTATCCCATGCACTATTGGATCCCTGAATTTTACAAAAACTCTATGCGATTTGGGAGCCAGTATAAACCCAATGCCACTTGTTGTGTACAAGAAGCTGGGTTTGGGGGATCCTACCCCGACAAGCATGCGGTTGGGGATGGCGGATAGGTCTATAAAGCGGTCAGTGGGCATATTACATGATGTTTTGGTAAAGGTGGCCGACTTTATACTACCTGCTGATTTTATAGTCCTAGACTGTGAGGTAGACTTCAAAGTACCCATCATCCTGGGTAGACTATTCCTTGCAACTGGGAGAGTGATAATGGACATAGAGTTGAATGAGATGAAGTTCAGGCTCAATGACAAAGAAGAAAGATTCAAAATACACTCATCCATGACCCAGCAAAAGGAGATGAGTGTTTTCTCAATTGTGGATATATTCTATGAAGATGGTAAAGAGATATCAGCAGGGTGTCTTGACGATGTCTGAGTAGTCAAGATAACCAAGTCGTGTCGTGACATTAGATCAGGCGCTAATGAGAAGCAACCCAAAATTTTTATGTTCCAGCAAAGTATTTATTTTTGTAGTTAGGTTCTAGTTCAAAGAAGGTGGAATCGATGTTTCCACCTAAGTATTCCTAATGACATATTTGACGGGTTGTCATAATTGTGATAAGCCGTCAGATTCGTTGTCAGAGAAATCAAACCTGAGCCATGTTCGGTTAAGGCTGACGACATTCGTGATAGGATATCACAAGTGTGATAAGCCGTCAGCCTTTGTCATTAGAAAGACTAAAAGAGTAGCTGAAATTTTGGGCCAAATTAAAAAGATCCAACCCAATCCACAACTTTGTCTTTCCACCTTCCCGCGTATTTTCTTTTTCTTCTTTAAATTTTATTTCCTTCCATATTTAGTTTATTTTATTCCCTTTCTAAAGTATTTCAAATTAAAAAAAAAAACTTCCTTCCTTGTGAGTGTGGGTTGAAGTCAAAATCAAGAATTCTTCTATCATCTACTTCCTCTTACTCGTGTAACCAAGTTGAAGGCACTTATCAGGTATGATCAAAACCTAACTCTTCTCTTCAGTTGGTAAGTAATAAACTGATGTGAACCAAGGTTCCCAAGAATATTGAGTCAAGTTTAGCTTACCAATGTGTAAAAATTGGGAACTAGGGTTTGCTATGCAAGCTTAGGACTTAAAGCTCAACTCAAAAATGTGAATCGATGGGATTTTAAGAAGAAATTGGATTAAAAATCAAGTTAGAGTTGAGTTGGGGTTGTGTACTGAGATGAAGACAGGAATGATAAGTTATCACATTAGAGCTGACAACATTCATGATAAGCTATCACAACTGTGACAGTTTATCAGACATGTCGTCACACCTTTGACCTGAAGCATTAATAAGCCCTTTCAAGGGGTGTGGAACTTCAATGACTGATGTGTTTGTGTTTATACTCCGGAGTGTCGACTAATGGTTTTCCTCTTGCTACAGGTCTTATAATGGAACCCAAAGGAAGGAACCCAAAATCTACAAAGAAAGGGACCAAGGAAAGTGTACCTCGGATACTCTTCGATGAGGGCTCCGATTATGAGGAGGAGGATCCACTGCTCAAGAAGCAAAAGAAAAAAAAAGCCCAAAAAATCCTACACCACCTACACTAGCTGAGGTAGAGGAGAGTGAAGAGAGTGATACTGAACCAACAATATCTGAAAATACAACTTTTGAGCAGACGACCTCTAAGCAACAAGAGTCTGAACATGCTGAATCTGAAGAGCATGATTTTGTAACGCCCCAAGAACCTATCCCGAGACATCACACGATTCTTAAGGACATACACAACCTTAAGCTAACCCTCTGAGCCTATCTTTACTCCTATAATTCACCATGATAATAATTGAGCGGTAATAAGGAAGAATAATCATGCCATGAACATACTGAGATACAAAGTAATATTGTCCTGTACAATCAAAATACTAACGTTCTGTACATACTGGTACTCTAGTCTGACAAAGCCTCTACTACATAAGACTGAAGAGCCATTAGGACAGATCCCCAACTGGCTCATACTGAACGGAAAAATAAACAACCATCAATTATCAAGAAAAAAATCATAAACATAGGTCCTCGAACCATGAGGACTCACCAACTGCAAGAATGTAGATAGAGGTACTCGTAGATCACTGTCATGGCTGAGACTGAGCACCTGAACCTATATCATGAGGAAATATAGAATACAAAAGAGTATGAGAGTCAGTACTTAGGAATTTACTGAGTATGTAGGGGTGGATGCATCATTTTAAATAATATCATAAATGTATAAGAAAATTATGCATTCTAACAATAACAACTCTCTTCGCTTGAATTATCTAAAATATCATTTCCGAAAGTCATCAGTAATAACATATGCTTCATAAATCTCGTAAATCATTTAACTCAACTCAAACTCTTTGACTCATAACTTAGAGTGGCTTGGTAACTCATGGTACTTAGATCATTATGGACGTGGGAGTTTCTTATAACCGACATAACTACACTATGTGAGCCGCATGGAGTCCAACGTTTTGCCCTTCTAAGGAGAGAACCCCACATTGGCAGGGCTGTCGTACTCTTGCCAGGGTGTACAACCTCAATCTCATCATCATAATCTCATACTCAGACTTTGGCCCAAAACTATCAACATCAATCCTAAGATGGCACGTAGTTCTAGGGAAATAACAAATTTCCCACTCGGTGCTAAATATTCCTCTCAGACTCAGCTCAGGAACGCGTTAGGAAATCCACCTCAATCAATATAAACTCATGGGTCTATCATGTTGGCCAAAAGAATAGTATATCTCATCGATAAATCATATACGACTGTGGATTCCTAACTCGACTCAAATTCAAACAATGTTTCTCAATATCAAGTACATTTACTTATCAAATCATTTCAAATGCCAAAGCTTCAAGGAAACATCATCAAACTCATTCTTGACTTTTGATTCAAATATCGATATATATATTCAATAGTCAAATTTCTCATAGAAAAACACAAATCTTGACACTTATCATAAATCACTTAGAAATCATCAATATATAATGACAATATACATCTCATGGAATAAATACTCAATTTAAGAAGCATGATGGTGAAATAACCATAAATATCAATCTTATTCAAATCAAGTCTCATAAATAATACATAAATAAATTTGGGTGTAAACTCACTTGCAAAATCATGTAAATCAATAATAGAAAGTAAATCTTTAGGCACAAGAACGAAAGGAGTGTTCTTGTTGAAACCCTACATACCTTGGATTTTGATTTGAAGATGTGGAAACTTGTTTGGAGCTCTTCTCACACTTTTAGGACAATATTCTTGATACCTTTGACTTGGGAAACTTAGTTCTTGAACAACTTGGAGAAATTCATGGAAGATTCTCTAAATTTCTTGGAAGAGGATTTAGATTTTGGATCTTGTAGAAACTCTAGTTTCTAGGAGATTATTGGAAGATTGGAAGAGAAATGAGAAGGAAATGAGTGGATCTTCTCCACTTTGATATATATATATATAAGACCACATGGGGAGGAAATGACCAAAATGCCCTTTTTTGAAAATGCTGAAATTTTTTGATCAGGGCCTGTGATGGTCGATCTGACGGTCCGTCAAGTCTCCTGACGGTCCACCAGATATTCCGTCACTCGAGCGCCAAAAATAAAAATTTATTCCTCGACGTGATGGTTGAAGTGATGGTCCATCAGGAAACTGACGGTCCACAAAGTCATCCATCACTCGAGGGTCAGAAATGAGATATTCTGTCTCGACCTGACAGACCCCTTGATGGTCCTTCAACTTTTTGATGGTCCACCAACTTTTCCATCGCACGATGGACTGAAAAATGAGTCACTTCCTCGGCTTGACGGTCCACCAGGGACCTGAAGGTCCACCAGGTCGACCGTCAAACCTGGGCGATCCGATACCGTTGAGTAAAACGGCCATAACTCACTCATCCGATGTCGGATTTTGATAAAATTGGTATAGATGGAAAGCTTATTCAATACTATACATGAAAAAAAGTATAAATTAGAGAAATACAACATGGTTTAAAAATCAATCACTTTGGAAGTCATACATATCCACTCAAAAGATGTATTTAGACTTAAGAAACGATCGAGGTATTATAATATCTCCCCCTTGGACACATTTATCCTCGAATGTTCCAATTGGCCAAGAACAAGAGAAAATGAGGACGTATAGCTGGAATGACTCACATCTAAGGGCTCACTTTACTCTAAACTTTTGAGTACTTCACCAAATGCACGAATCGTAGAGGGAATAACCATATAGCTGAATACATTAGATTAGTAGGAAACTGAATTAAGGGAATAGTACCTTCAGCTTGATTCGAACTCATAGAGAAAAGATCAGGGTAACTGGCTCGCATATAGGTTTCTTCTTCCCAAGTGGCACCCTCTACTGATTGATTTCGCCACAGAAGTTTAACCAAGGGAACTTCCTTGTTCCTCAGTCTACGGACTTGATAATCTAGGGTTTCAACCAAGATTTCATCATACGAAAGGCTATCCTGAACATCACAACCTTCCAACGGATCAACAACAACAGAGTCTACAATATGCTTTTTGAGCATAGAAACATGAAACACAGGATGGACAACTGACAATTCTGCAGGTAACTCAACCTCATAAGTTGCTTTCCTAACACGATCCAAAACTCTATAAGGGCCAACATATCTGGGACTCAGCTTCTCTTTCTTTCCAAATATTTTCACCCCTTTCATGGGTGAGATTTTCAAATACACCAAATCATCGACTTCAAACTCAAGAGCTCTTCTTCTCACGTCTGCATACGACTTCTGACGACTCTAGGTTGTCTTTAACCTCTCCCGAATTAACTTAACTTTCTCCATATCCTCAAATACAACATCAGGTCCAATCACAGCAGCTTCACCCACTTCAAACCAACCTATGGGAGATCTACATCTTCTCCTATACAAAGCTTCAAATGGAGCCATTCCAATGCTAGCATGAAAACTATTATTGTAAGCAAATTCAATCAACGGTAAATGTTCATCCCAACTTTCTTTGAAATCAAGAACACAAGCCCTCAATATATCCTCCAAAGTCTAAATAGTATTCTCAGCCTGACCATCTATCTGCCGATGAAAAAATGGAGCTAAGATGAACTTGGGTGCGAAGACCCTTCTGGAAGGCTCTCCAAAACTGAGAAGTAAATTGAGTACCTCTATCGTAGATGATAGACAAAGGAACTCCATACAACCTGACTAACTCTCGAATATACAGCTTAGCATAGTCCTCCATGGTAAAAGATGTATGTACTGGCAGAAAATGTGCTGACTTAGTCGACCTGTCTACAACGACCCAAATAGAATCATGATGACGATGAGACAGAGGTAAACCGGTCACGAAATCCATTTTCACCACTTCCCACTTCTAAATAGGAATGTTAAATTCTTGCATCACACCACCGGGTCTCTGGTGCTCTATCTTTACCTGCTGGCAAGTTGCACACTTTTCTATGAACTTTGCTATATCCTTTTTCATACCATTCCACCAATAAATTTCTCGCAAATCGCGGTACATCTTGGTAGCATCGGGATGAATAGAATATCGCGCGCCATGCGTCTTAGCCATAATTCTCTGCCTTAGATCATCAACATCAGGCATACATAATTTATTCTAAAATTTCAATACACCATCTTTCCTTGGGAGAAAACCTCCACCTTTTGGTCTTTAACTGATTCTTTCAGTTCGACCAAACGAGAATCTGTATCCTGCTTCTCCTTCACTTCAGAAACTAGGGAGGATTCGGAACTACTTTGGACCCAAGCATTACCCTCAGCTGAGTCAAGCAATCTAATACCTAACCTTTCCAAACGATGCACTTCATGAGCTAAGTCCCTCTTATCTTCCTCAACATATGCTACACTACCCATGGACAACCTGCTAAGAGCATCTTTCATTATATTGGCCTTGCCCGGGTGATATAACACACTTATATCGTAATCCTTTAGTAATTATAACCATCTCCTCTGCTAAAGATTCAACTCTCTTTGAGTGAACACCTACTGTAAACTCTTATGATCCATAAAGACATCAACATGAACACCGTAGAAATAATGTCTCCAAATTTTCAAAGCAAAAACCAGTGTAGCTAACTCAAGGTCATGGGTCGGATAATTTTTCTCATGAGGTTTCAACTGTCGGGAGGCATAGGCTATAACTTTACCCTTCTGCATCAACACACAACCCAAACCAATTCTGGAAGCATCACAATATACCACAAAATCATCTACACCATTAGGCAGGGTCATCACAGGGGCTGAAGTGAGTTGAGTCTTCAACTCCTGAAAACTCTTCTCGCAAGAATCTGACCACTGGAATTTAACCTTCTTTTGGGTTAATCGGGTCAAAGAAACAACAATGGAAGAGAAACCTTCGGCAAAATGATGGTAATACCCAGCTAGACCCAAGAAACTCCTAATATCAGATGGGGAAATAGTTCTAGGCCAATTCTTCACAGCTTTTACCTTTTGAGGATCAACTCGAATTCCATCAGAAGAAACAATATGACCCAGAAAAGCAACTGACCTTAGCCAGAATTCACACTTGCTAAATTTGGCAAACAACTATTGATCCCTAAGGGTCTGTAAGACAATTCGAAGATGATCTGCATGGTCATTCTCACTTCGGGAGTATACAAGAATATCATCTAGGAACACAATAATGAACATATCTAGGTACTGTCTGAACACTCAATTCATGAGGTCCATAAAAGTTGTCGGGGCATTTCTTAGCCCGAAGGACATGACCAAGAATTCAAAATGACCATAACAAGTGCGGAAAGCCATCTTTGGAATATCACACTCTCTAACTTTAAGTTGGTGATAACCGGATCTCAAATCTATTTTTGATAAGTAGCTGGCACCTTGAAGCTGATCAAATAGGTCATTAATTCTAGGAAGAGGGTACTTGTTCTTAACTGTAACCTTGTTAAGCTGACGATAGTCAATGCACATGCGCAATGAACCATCTTTCTTTTTCACGAATAGAATGGGTGCACCCCAGGGAGACACACTAGGCCTTATAAAACCCTTATCAAGAAGATCTTTGATTTGCTCTTTCAACTCCTTAAGTTCTGCGGGGGCCATACGATATGGAGGAATAGAAATAGGATAAGCATCAGGGAGAAGATCAATTCCGAATTCTATCTCTCTATCGACAGGTACCCCTGGGAGATCTTCCAGGAAAACATCAGGAAACTCATTGACAACACTAAGAGACTGAATAGTTGGAGTCTCAGACTTAGTGTCCTTAACTCGAACTAAATGATAGATACAACCCTTGGATATCAATTTCCAAGATTTTAGATAGGATATGAAATAAATTTTAGGAGATACAAAATTTTTGGACCACTCAAAGACTGGCTCATTGGGAAACTGAAACTTGACTACCCAGGTATGACAGTCTATAGACGCATAACAAGAGTGTAGCCAATCCATACCCCGAATAATATCAAAATCAACCATGTCTAGCTCAATTAGATCTGCAAACATGACTCTTTTAAGAACAGTGATAGGATACTTCTTATATATTTGCTTAGAAAAAATAGATTCACCTACTGGTGTAGAGACTAGAAAAGGCTCGAAAATCTTTTTAGCACTAATTTCAAAATTCACAGCCACCAATGGAGTCACATAAGAAAGACTTGACTCAGGGTCCATAAACACATACACATCAAAATAAAATACACAGAGCATACCAGTAACAACATCTGGTGAATCATCATACTCCTGACAGGGTGGTATAGCATAAAAGCGATTCTAGCGCTGACCACCTGCAGTACTAGATGAGGCACCCTAAGGAGGAGTAGGACGAACTACAGAGGCTAGACCATTAATAGTCTGACTCTGAGGACGAACATCGCGACTCCCCTGTCTAGCATAAGGGCAATCCCTGAACTTGTGGCCTAACTTACCACAACCAAAGCAACCCCTCTGACTGATTAAGCACTCCCCGGGATGGTATCTACCGTAATTTCGACATGGGGGAGGACGAGGTCTGTTACTTACACTGTCCTGGGACCTGGACATAATAGGCCTATTACCCTGCTTCGGCCTTATTCTGAATGCAGGAGTACTGGCTGATGAAAGCGCTGGCATAAGAGAACGGCTCTAGAACTGAGGGTGGATCCCTCCAGAAAATCTAGCCTGACTATACCCCTGCTGCTCCGATCTAACTCTTTCATTCCCTCTCACTATCTCTCTCTCCTTCACTTTTTCTGCTTCAATCTACTGAGCATGAATCATTAGTCTTGAAAGGTCCATGTCCCTATTAAGCATAGCACATCTACACTCTTTCATAACATAACCAGATACACCAGCCAAGAACTTACTCATACTAGTTCTAGAATCAGCCATCATACTGGGAGCATACTTAGATAACTGATTAAACTTATGGAAATACTCCTTAACTGTCATGGGGCCCTATCTCAAGTTCATAAATTCTTCTAATTTTTCTTCCCTCAGCTTCGGGGGAAAGAATCTATCTAAGAAGGCATCTTGGAATAATTGCCAAGTCACAGGATCATTATTCTCCCCTCTACTTTTCCTCCACATCTCCACCCAATCATAAGCAACATCTTTCATTCGATAGGAAGCCAATTCAACACTCTCCTCCTCAGTCACGTGCATAATCTGAGTGATCTTTCTCACTTCATCTAAGTATATTTACGGGTCTTCACCTACTTTTGACCCAAAGAACTCAGGTGGATTCATTAGCATAAAGTCACGAACCCGGGCTACAGCAAAAGTATTCCCTTGCGGAGGTGAAACAGTAGCCTGGGTGTTGGATTGAGCGTTGGCGGTAACAACTTGGGCTAGCGCTTGGAAAATTTTCTGGAATTCAGCATGGGACACTGTCTCACCTAAAGGATCAACGGGTTGAGGTCATTCGTTGTTTCTGTGAGCTCTATAAGGAGGCATTTTCTGTCATAAGAGAGCATGAATTAACCAAAGAGAGAAACAGTCATACGCATGATAGACTCTTGAAACAAAGAAAGAAACAACTTTTCCTAAAATGTCTCGTAGCCTCTTGCTTATAGATGTGGTGCACTACACACCGATGATCAAGACTCTACGTAACGTGGCTTGTCAGACTCTCTAGGACTCCTTGAACCTTAGGCTCTGATACCAAGCTTGTAACACCCCAAGAACCTATCCCGAGACGTCACACGGTGCTTAAGGCCACACACAGCCTTAAGCTAACCCTCTGAGCCTATCTTTACTCCTATAATTCACCATGACAATAATCAAGTGGTAATAAGGAAGAATAATCATGCTATGAACATACTGGTATACAAACTAATATTGTCCTGTACAATCAAAATACTAACGTTTTGTACATACTGGTACTCTAGTCTGACAAAGCCTCTACTACATAAGACTGAAGAGTCATTGGGACAGATCCTCAACTGGCTAATACTGAACGGAAAAATAAACAACCATCAATTAAAAAGACAAAAATCATGAACATAGGTCCTCTAACCATGAGGAATCACCAACTGTAGGAATGTAGATGAAGGTACTCGTAGATCACTGTCTCAGCTGATACTGAGCACCTGAACCTATATCACGAGAAAATATAGAATATAAAAGATTATGGGAGTCAGTACTTGGGAATGTACTAAGTAAGTGTGGGTGGATGTATCATTTTAAATAATATCATAAATGTATAAGAAAATCATGCATGCTAACAATAACAACTCTTTTCGCTTAAATTATCTAAAACATTATTTTCGGAAGTCATCAGTAATAACATATATTTTATAAATCTCGTAAATCATTTAACTCAACTCAAACTCTTTGAATCATGACATAGAGTGGCTCAGTAACTCATGGTACTTAGATCATTATGGACGTGGGAGTTTCTTATAACCGACATAACTACACTATGTGAGCCTCATGGAGTCCAACGATTTTCCCTCCTAAGGAGAGAACCCCACATTAGCAGGGGTGTCCTACTCTTACCAGAGAGTACAACCTCAATCTCATCATCACAATCTTATACTCATCCTTTTTCCCACAACTATCAACATCAATCCTACGGTGGCACATAGTTCTGGGGAAATACCAAATTTCCCGCTCGGTGCTAAATACTCCTCCCAAACTCTGCTCAGAACGCGTTAGAAAATCCACCTCAATCAATATCAACTCATGGGTCTATCATGATGACAAAAAAAATAGTATATCTCATCGGTAAATCATATACAATTGTAGATTCCTAACTCGACTCAAATTCAAACAATGTTTCTCAACATCAAGTACATTTGCTTATCAAATCATTTCAAATGCCAAAGCTTCAAGGAAATATCATCAAACTCATTCTTGACTTTCGATTCAAATATCAATATATATATATATATTCAATAGTCAAATTTCTCTTAGAAAAACATAAATCTTGACACTTATCATAAATCACTTAGAAATCATCAATATATAATGACAATATACATCTTATGGAATAAATACTCAATTTAAGAAGCATGATGGTGAAATAACCATAAATATCAAGCTTATTCAACTCAAGTCTCATAAATCGGACATAAGGAAATTTGGGTGTAAACCCACTTGCAAAATCATATAAATCAATAATAGAAAGTAAATCTTTAGGCATAAGAATGAAAGGAGTGTTCTTATTGAAACCCCACATACATTGGATTTTGATTTAAAGATGTGGAAACTTGTTTGGAACTCTTCTCACACTTTTAGGCCAATATTCTTGATGCCTTTGACTTGGGAAACTTAGTTATTGAACAACTTTGAGATATTCATGGAAGATTCTCTGAATTTCTTGGAAGAAGATTTGGATTTTGGATCTTGTAGAAACCCTAGTTTCTAGGATATTCTTAGAAGATTGGAAGAGAAAGGAGAAGGACATAAGGGAATCTTCTCCACTTTGATATATATATACGACTACATAGAGAGGAAATGACCAAAATACCCTTTTTTGAAAATGCTGAAATTTGCTGATCGGGGCCTGTGACGGTCGATCTGACGGTCCGTTAAGTTTCCTGACGGTCCACCAGATCTTTCGTCACTCGAGTGCCAAAAATAGAAATTTATTCCTCGATGTGATGGTCAATGTGATGGTCCATCAGGAAACTGACGGTCTACCAAGTCTTCCATCACTCGAGGGCCAGAAATGAGACATTCTATCTCGACCTGACAGACCCCTTGACGGTCCGTCAACTTTTTGATAGTCCACAAACTAGGCCGTTGCACGATGGAATGAAAAAGAAGTTACTGACTCAGCTTGACGGGGAACTTGATGGTCCACCAGGGACCTGACGGTCCACCAGGTCGACAGTCAAACCTGGGCGATCCGATACCGTTGAGTAAAATTGCCATAACTCACTCATCTGATGTCGGATTTTGATGAATTTGGTATCGATGGAAATCTTATTCAATTCTCTACATGAAAAAAAGTAGAAATTGTAGAAATAAAACATGGTTTAAATATAAATCACTTTGGAATTCATACATACCCACTCAAAAGATGGATTTAGGCTTAAGAAACAATCAGGGTATTACAGATTCAGATCATCCCAATTTTGAGGAACATAAGTCTAAGAAATATGAATCTGAGGGACCATCATCTGAGTCCCCTTCTTCTAAGAAACAAGATGATGAAGAGTCTCCAATTCGGGGAACTATGGTTAAATGCAAGAACCCTGAGGTTCGAGATAGTGCTAGGTGGTAAATTCCCAAGGCACAAAAAATCTTCTATGATGGGCTTCTCAGAACTAAAATAAGAACCGTTAAAAGGACCATCTTTTAAGAAAAGAGGATCTTCATTACTGGGTTGAGCAAATACCCTGAAGTGGAGCAAAAATTTTGAGACTCTGACTTAGGATGGATCGTGAAAGGAGAAAGCTCATTTTGCCCTACACTAGTTCGGGAGTTCTATGCAAACTATTAGGCTCGATTGGAGAACATGTGAAAAGAAGGAGAGAAATCAGTGGATCAACCTTTGTTGGACAAAGTTCCAGTACAGGGTGTGGTGGTGGATATCTCAGAAACAACAATCAACATATTTCTTCATGGACCAGAATTCACTCCTCAGGCTACTTCACCTACATTCTATACTCTACTAAAGCATTATGCAAATCAACGATCTTAGTTAGCCACATCATAGCTAAAGGGAAACTTGAATGGCTGACCAAGCTAAATAAAAGGATTTTCAAGGCTTTCCTGACTCAAGAGGTAAGGTTCTGGTGGGGTGTAGTGCGCACCCATTTGATGCCTACTGAGGGAGATAACATCATTGGAGATGACAGAGCAATATTGATCGCAAGTCTTGTGGCTAAGCTCAAGTTGAACTTCGAGGAAACCATTGCTGAGGAGATGAAAATTTGAGTCTCAAGGCCCGACACGACATATCCTTTTCTTTTTCTAATTACAAGGTTATGTAAGGCAACCCATGTATTTAAGGTTGTAGGGTTGGATGAAGAACTATTTGCCAAGAAGACCCGCAACCCCATCTGATATGATGAAAATCAGTCGAGACTGACACTTGATAGAGAAGCAAGGGTTCAAACAGACCCACCAGTTACAGGTACCAGCTCAGCACCCAATGTAGCGGTGCAGGATTCTGAGGCTGCAACACCGACCTCCTCAGCAATAGCAGATTCAATGCCTAGAAATGAAATAAATCCTTCAGTTGCTATGTCTACCACAAAATTTGCCTTCAACCCTATGAATTTTAGGAGAGTAGAAAAACTAGCCAAGTGGTTCAAGGCTCAGCTGCAACTTTTTGCCAAGTAATTTGCCTCTGCGGTAGACAAAAGGATTAAGGTAGCACTGGAGCCCTTCCGAGACTTTCCCGGTCGAATTGATGAATTAGAAAATCATTTTGATACACGGGTAAGAGAAATATAGCTTTCATACCTTTCACAATTTCGAGCAGCCCTGGAAAAGGTGAAGGTAGATGTTGGGGTATTACCATAACACCAACTTATAGTGTCGACAGGTCCGACTGTTGATGAGTCTGGGGGTGAAATCCCATTGCTTGATCTCATGGGGGAACCAATGAAGAAAAAAAGAATAAGGGCGAGAAGAAAGATAAGGTTAAGAGAAAGGCCTGATAGTGATGAAGAAAAAAAAAAGAGGTCAAGAAAGAAGGCTAAAATGTAGGAGACGAGTAAGGCGATGATCAAGTCACTAGCTGACAATGAAAAATGAGAGGAGTCCCTGCGAGTGAGAGTCGTGGGTGTCTCAACCAGTAGGACTCCAACAACTGCTAAACTAGATGTGTCTGAACGGGGGGGACTCCCGATGGAGATAAAGAAGCTGAGAATACAGCAATAGGGTCAGGGACCCACGATCCCCGTGCTTGTTCTACTCCAGGTATACCTTAACCCTTGGTTTAGTTTTTCTTTGATTTTAAGTTGAGGGTGTAGGGTGAGTTGTTGTTGTAATATTTTGTAGTAGACTTGGAGAAATACAAGTACCTGAGGCAGTTAACATGATTTTTTTATTTTGTGAACACCTCTCAAGTGGTCTAATTCTTTAACTGTGTGATTTGCATCTAATTATGACCACTGTTCATCTTTGTATGGTATTAGCTCTAGTAACTTGATAACCATTTCTAAACAATTGCATAAACCGGATAAGTAGTAACTTATGATATACTTCTATGCCATGTGTGTGTGAGATTTTACTTAATTCCCTTTGTATGTTGGATTCAGAACTTGCCTGATTAGTCTTACCTAGGTTGAAGGATAGGGGTTAGGAAAGGATCATAGGCCATTTTGATATTAGCCCACTTTAGCCTAAATGACATTCCCTGTATGAATAATATCCCTTGATCCCTATTTTGAGCCTGAATAGCCTATTTCTTTTTATGATACCTATCACCGTCCCATTTTTATATCATAATGAACCTGTTTTATCCCTGGTCCTCCTTGGGCACTATGCACCTTCACTTAGACAAATAGCCTAAGTTGATGGTGTCTATCATAGGGGTGCGTGATGTAAAATGAGTATGAAGAAAGGTAGAGTAAAAGAAAAGAATAAAAACTTGGGTACGGTGGAAAAGAGCAAGAAAAGAAAAGTTGTGAAAAAAAAGAAGTAATTGTAGAAAAGAACCGCACCCATCCTGAACAAGTGTAATCAAGAAAAGAGAAGAATATAAAAAGGTGAATGAGTGAGATCCCAACAACTAGTGTAGTATCAAGGAGGCCTAGTCACTTTAATTATCATCGAGTATCATACCAGCCCTTATCCTACATTACAAGCTAAAGAAAAGACCTATAGTGATCCTAGTTGACCTATCTGAAAGTCTTGGTAATGAAAATAAGGGCAAGCCTATGGTATTCGGCATACATTGATTGGAACTTCATTCTAAAAGTTAGTGTCTGGTGATTTTCCCTATGGTTACATATGTAATGTCTGATATAAGTGAAGTAGGACTTCTTTGTAGTGAGGGAACACTGGTTACGTTGCTAGTTGCTAACTTTTTTGGATAGTGTAAGCTTGATACATGTATGGTTGTTGTTGCTTAATTGATGCCATATCTTGAATCCTGTGTGTCCCATTGTTGTTCTTCAGTAGCATACACAGTTGATTTGGAATTAATTGAACTTAGAGAAGGTAAAGATGGTTTTGAGATAATATAGATGATTGACTACCAAATGTACTTTGTATTCTCTTGGTTGTGTTCTAGTTGCTTTAGGACAAGCAATTGATTTAAGTTGAGGGTGTTGATGTATGAGAAGATGCTAACACATTTGAGGATTTTAACTGAGAATAATTGCAAAGTGTTAAGAAACTTTTGTCGTTTTTGATTGTTTTATCTTTGATTTTGTAGTGGAAGTCAAGATGCATAAGAACCAACAATGATGGAAGTAAAAGAGTTGAAATCTGAAGCAAAGAAAAGAGAAGTGTGGATGATGACATTCCTAATAAGTTGTCAGCACTCTGATAGGTTATCAGCTTCATCGTTAGCCTTAAATAGAGAATGGGATTCAGCTGGAAGAAGTGACGACGACATGTGATAAGTTGTCAGCCTTGTGGCAATCCATCAGAGTCGCCGTCAGCCTTAGACAAAACATGGGAGCTACGGTGGAGAAGTGACGACATTGTCTGATATGTCATCATAGTTTTGATAAGCCATCAAGATTCACCGTCAGCCTTAAGCAGAAATTGTCAAAATTAAAGAGGATCATACGAAATTCGTGATAAGTCGCCAGCCTCCTGATAAGGCGTCACACATGTCGTCACCTAATCTGAGAAAAACATTGCACTCTGTGATTTTGTTTCCATAATTAGCCTAAAGTATTTAAGGCATAGTTTAGGGTTTTCTAAGGGGGATTATACTTCTGAACCTATTTTTGGAACGCACGTATTTTTGTTATTTTCTCTCTAGTTTCTTGGCTTTAACAAAACAATTAACTTTGAAGAGATTATCATCAATATTTTGGGATTTCTACTTTGATCTAATCTGAGAAACACTCATTGCTATTCATCTTGCTATAAGTTCATCTTTCAAATTATGAATTCAACTTGTTGTACCGATTATTACATTATGAGTGGCTAAATCACTTTAACCCGAATTATGGGATATATGGGTTAGGTCTTGGTAAGTTGCTAAGTGTTCAAGATTATAAAGGTAATAGGACTCCTTGATAATTCTGAGATTTTAATTATTGTCTATTGGTTGCAAATGATAGATAGCACCTACTTTGATTTGCTTGAGATAAGAAATCAACTATAGTAGGAAGTGAATTATTGACAGGGACTTGGAAGCTACCAACCTTCCGTTTAATAATTGACGTTGTAACAAGGTTAATTAACCTGAGGTGAAGTCTGGTCAGTGAATATAAATTCCCTATGTCTGATAGGATTCGGTAATTAAATGCTTAAGTAGGTCAAGACACATTTAGGCATAACTTCGATAAAGACAATCTGTTGTTCCTACCTATCGTAAGAATCTTGAATCACTATTAGCATCTGTCAAGTACCAAAACCCATAGTGAACATAATTCTGGTTTTCCATAAACTCTTGATTACAAACACTGAAACTAAAGTGACCAATAATTATTTGCTAAATTCTCATAACCCCCAATTTATCGAAAACTACTAACTATCAGTTGATTAACTCGCACACAACTCAGATTCACACCATATTCCCTGTGGGATTTGACCTCAACCTAGTTGGGTTATATATTGACAACGATTACTTACATTCTCATATGTGGAGTCCAGTTTGAGAATTATCAGAGCATAACCATCTAGCATCCCTAGCCAATATGGAGACCGACTCTTTAACATAATACAACCTTTCATCTAACTGAACTGACTCCCAAATAAAGCCACGAGACTCATCTGGAATGTGACAGCGAAGTATGGGATCATAAAAATCTTGATGAACAACTGATAAAATTGGGGGCAAAGCTAACTCATAAGCCAAATCAGAAACAGTCCAAATAATCAGAAATGGGCCAATATACCTGGGGCTAAACTTTTCCGTCTTCCAAAACCTCATCACACCCTTCCTGGGTAAAACTCAAAGAAGAACATGATCACTAATACCAAATCTCAAGGAACAAAGTCTACGGTCCACATAGCACTTCTGCCTACTCTGAGTTGCTCGAAGCCTTTGCTGAATGATCCAAACTCTATCCAAAGACTTATGAAGCATGTTCGTACCTCGAGGTCTAACATCTATATAATAATAATGATGAAGTAATGCATAAGGTTGTCGCATAATCTTCAAGACCATCGTACAGCCTTCGAGACCATTCTACAGCATTTTTATACACCTACGGAGATAAATATACAAGGCATAAGACCCACATAGGGTTCATCAATCAGTATACAATCAACATATATCTATATATCCTCCCCGGCACACCCCTAGAGAAAGGTTTTATAAGATGCCATATTTTCAATCAGAAAAAGGTGCTGCCAGTGTTTATTAATATTTCTATCGTGGTATCAATGTTTCATGAATGAGTATGAGGATTTAATGCTCACAACCAACCACAATGAGTATTTTCATAACCAATAAATATACTATCATATGAGCCAAATATTCACTCATTACTTCCAACAATTCATGAAATCCAACATGATTGATATGCCAATAGAATATAAATAAATCACAACACGTAATTGGTACCACAACACACTTTTTATCAAATAAGATACAATTATCATTATGTATACAAGGCTAAAAACCACATAGGACCCCCATACGAGCACACATAGCACATAATATTCCAAACCACCACCTAACATCACATATAGGCCCCCTCATGGGCAAAACACATTAAGATAGTCATTTTGATGATTAGTTCTCACACTCTTAACATGCTTTTATATCAAAATTAACTATCCTGCCCAGTCTAAAAGAAGTTAAGCCATAACCTACCTCAAATGCCAAAAACCAGAATAAAATGCTTTAATCCACATTATTACTCCTCACGATTAGACCCAGAATCAGCTAAAACATGAAATATAAAATCTACGCATCAAAATAAAGCCAACAATACCCATATTACCTAATTTCAAGTCGGGGTAAAAACAAATCCCCGAAATGAATTTTTGAAAAAAAGGACAAAATTATAATTTTATTTGAAAAACATGTTCCCCGTATTTTTAGAAGTATACATCTGAAAACACAAGAAAAAAGATCTTAAAAATGAGGTCCAAATCGAAAAACATATTTTCAAGTATTACCGGGTAAAAATCCTCGAACTCCATTTTAAAATCAAGAATTGAAGTTGTTTTAAAGATGAAATTGAGGTAAAACTAATAATTATGAGGTTAGAATTTCATCCAAGTGAAATGGGTAGAAATTGGGGTTTAAATTTGAGAATTACAATTTTTGAGCCTTACGGACCAAAATTCCCAAATTCTATACTTCATTCAAGTTTAAAACAAGAATCAGATGATAGAGATTAAAGAAATAATTAAAATGGGTGTTATGGACCTTACCCAAGCTTAGAAGTAGAATAAATATCTCAAAATTATGAAACTCTAAGCTTCAAGTTTCAAAAATGATGATAAATGGCGAAAACTAGGTATTTATATACCCAAGCATCGTGATTACAGACCAGGGTCGCGATCGCACTACTCGGTCTGTCAAGATTATCACAATCATAGACAAATATCACAATCGCAACATATGTTTGCAAGACCCCATCATGATCATGATAGGAGCATTGTGATCACGGGTGCACTAGCCGAGTGGTGCACCAGCTGAGGACTTAGTGCATTCCAAGTCTCCGCATGCCCCTCGGAATTCATCCAAATCTCTTGAATGCAAAAGAACTATGCTACGCTATCCAAATTAATGCTCTAGACTCAGTGGCGATATTCGACTTTTGAAAAGACATCATTTTCCCAAAGTTAACCCCCAAAATCCAAAATTACAACTTTCTGAACCGAGGGTCGAAATGAAATTTAAAATCCATAAAACTACACTAACCATGTCACCATCCTAAAATCAATGTTTCGGATCTACATGTGCAATCCATTTTGCCATCCAGTGCACAGATAAAAAGATGTTGATTGAAGTCAATTATAAGGCTCTCAAAGCCACCAAAAACTATAATATCACATAAATCATACCGAAATACCTCAAAAACTATGCCAATCATCTCCATACTATATAAATATCACAATGCAACTATGAGAAGGGATAAAATAGTCAAATCATACTGAAATACATATTTCATCAAAATTCAGGTCACTACGATTAGTCAGAGAGGTGAATTAAGATATGAGAAAATATACGGGTTGCAGACCATCCATGGATCCTATATTGAGGCGCAGATGCTCAAAAGGTATGTTCTATAAGTCATTCAATAGATTATTTTCATTATCATCATTGCATTACATTGTATTCTTTATATTGTTGTGTATTCCCTTATGTGTTGTGTAGTTAGTTTCCTTTATTGTCCTTATATCCTAGAACTGTTAGTGGAGACAGTGTGATCTACCTATTGAAAACTTCTCTATTTGCATATGACATGCTCATAGTATATTTTATTTGTATTATTTAATATTTTACTCAGTAGACCTATGATACCTACTGAGTATAAGTGGATCATACTCACTCCTACTGAGCCCTTTTGGTGTAAATTTTAATTTGAGTATGACTCACAGTAGCTAATTCTGTGGTGATTGCTAATCTTTGAAGTATCTGGATAGCTTCTTGTTTGGATCCTTGGTCCTCCATCTATCCTTATCTTGTCTTAATTAGTATTCAGAGACAGTCTTTGTATTTTTAGTTTTTGTACTATGTATTAGTTGTTCTTCTTCTTATGACACCATTTTTGTGGATGATGTACTTTGTTTAGTTTTCTCTATGTTATACATTATTGCTGGACTTCATTTTAGAGGTCTCGTGTTTTAGGTTTTATTTTCTATTTTGCTTGTCTTTTATCATGTAGGATTTGGCTTACCTACTAAGGCTAATACTAAGGTAGGTGTCATCATGACCTCAACTTTTGGATCGTGACAACCGTTAAGGCTATTGTTGGAGTTAACAGTTATATGAAATTAATCATAAATTAATTTTCAATAAACATCAGTCAAAGCTCATGATTAGAATATGTTACCAAATAATATCAAAATTTATTTTTTAGCTATCAAATAATTTTTCTAAGAATTCTCAACAAATGTATAGAGTCGCATTTGAAAGAACTCTTAACATATTCAGAAAAAAAAAACATGAGAGGAAGAAATGGCATCCAATTAAACCATCTTAATATAAATGAATACAGAAAGATGATTATAATAAATAAAACATAGACATCAAAAAAACGTAAACATCGAATATAGGACTAAGAACTTTATTAAATAATTCCTTAAGAAAAAGACCTTAAGAGAAAGACAAATTTATTTGTTATTAGTAGTGTACGGATACCACAAACTTTATCAAAAAATTATTCTTCCATATCGGAAAGGAGCCCCTTATTTATTAGCCAACAACCCAAGCTACTAAGAGTCTTAAAATATCATTTAGCATCGGAATCTTCCTAAATTACTTTATCCAAAATTTTCAACTACTAAGAGTGTTATAGAAATTTTACCTTGTGAAAAATGTTTTAAAATTTTCAGTCAAGAAATTCCAAACTTCTTTTGAGCCTTTGAGGGTTCTCTCAAGTATGAAAATGTTACCCTCACTGGTGGGCTAATGGAAGCATATATATGAGATTGATTTGAGTGAGTCTTTGGTTGAGGACCGTTGTGGTCTTAGTAGATAAGTTGCATTAAAAAGGCATCAAAAGATGCAGAGTACTTAATTTCTACAATTTAAACAACACATTATCCAAAATTCAAAATTTACAAATAGAAAAGACCTTTAGGCATCTTCTACCAACACAAATACAAAAGAATATCTCTAATTTTTGTCATGAACAGTTAGCTTCTAGGATTTCATATAGGGTCTACCCTATACCTTTTTCCACTTAGGTACCAGACTTTTTTTTGAAACATAATTTGAAAATATGCAGATCTTGGACACATCAATCGATATGCTCGACTTCAAAAAAGTTAGTTTCTAAAATATCAAGTCAAAATTTTATACCTTAATACCATTATAACCAACACATTCTTTCCCCACTCTAAGATTCAAACTTTTCATAATGAATAGACCTTTTAGCATCGTCTAAAAAACTAAAATACAAAACTAATAGACCTATGCTACAAAGGGCATAGGAGTTGGAAAATTGAAATTCAGATAAGGTTTAACCTGGAAATAGTATGAATTTTTTAATAACAAAAAATGGCAATGGATAGTCTTGGGAAGATTCTAGGTTGTAATATGGCGCATTAGAGGTTAAGGGTCGCCATCATTTCATTGGGACTATTAGGTCTTGAGGATAGGTATCGTTTGGTCTTTTTGTTGAAAGAAAGAGAAGAGGAAAGGAATAAAGGGGCCTAAGCCAGGTCAATATTGTATTGGGTTTTTTTATCGTCTGCTAAAAGTATTTGTCAAAAGGAAGAGGCCCAATTAAATGATTTAGACAAATTGATTTGATAATATGGCCAATTATTTAAGGGTAAAGGAAAAAATTAGCTACTCACCTGAAACAAATGACATGCGAATTTTCAAGGATTCAAAATCCTAATTCTAGCCATTTCATTGGCTATTGATGGTAGTCACTGACTCCTTTTTTTTTTTGGGTGCTTGGTGCCTTTTTCTAAAATAAAATACTCTATATTATTTCTTTTAATTCTAGAAATAAAAATTCGCTCTATTTTTTTTAATTCTACCTAAAAACAATCACATAAAATTTGTAGTTTTTTAAACAACTAATTACAAGCTTGTAAGATTGTAATTGTTACTTTTTTATCAATAAAAAGAGTGTATTTTCATTTGTTATATAAAAATAACATATTTTATACAGCAACGATATATTTTTCTACACAAATTCATATACAAAAAGCATATTCTATACAACAATGATATAATCTCTATATACATTCTATACAATAATTATGCAGTTTCTTTACACAATTTATACAACCTTTAGCTGCAATTATTATTTAGATATATATTTTATACAATAATTATAGAATTTATATACACATTCTACATAGTTTCTATATCTATCTTACATGGATATGCATTTTATGCAACAACTATACAATTTATACATATTTTACACAACACTTGTACATTTTCTATACAATTGTATTTAATTATTAGTTTTTAAAAAATAGATTTTTAGCCTAAAAAAATATAGAGAAACAAAAAAAATTAAACTACCTTAGGGTCAAAATAGCCCCAAATCGAAAATGGCTAGTCCATGAAATTAAAAGAGTTGATGGGCCATTTATTGGATTACTTTGAAATGACTATTTTTGGTGGAAATATTTCCCAAAGGGCTTTTGAGTGATCTTTTCCCATTATTTAATTAGATAAAATCTGGCTAATCGAAATAGAGATAAATTAAATTTAGGATTAATTGATTGAGCTTCTAATTTTAACAATTCAAAATAAACATTTTAATACAACGGAATTTTAAAAAAAATCAATTATACCAATTTAATCTCTACTTCAAATGATTTGAAGGGAAATAAAGGTATAATCATACTAAACATCATTTTCAGTTAGAATTCATTCTTTAAATATTTTTATTAAATAAGACCACATAATTCCATATATTTGAATATGGAAATATATTTTTACTTAAAAAAATTAGCTTGAAAAAGCACCTTAAATTTGTAAGAAAAAATATTTTAAATTTGAAAACTGTTTTAAAAATGAAGAAGCTCAAAATTGATTCGAAATCTTGAGGACAAAAAATTAGGTGCCAGCAACTGCTCCCTTCTTTGGGCATGATCGATCTAATAGATCCTGGACAAATAATATTAACAGATCCAATTTAATCTGACCACTAATTCATCTCCTAGAAATAGTTAGATTTCTTGGCATGAATTTCAAAGTATCATGGTTGTACCCCAGTATCGAGTTTCCTATATATCGCAGCTTACATGAGAATTTAGGCCACTTGTACTTCAAGATACTTTATTTTATGCATGATCTTCAATGATTTCAACAACTATTTTATAACGATCTGAACCAGGGCCTGACCGTGATGGGTATCTCAAGTCCACCGTGGATCGGAGACCACCCCTATCCCCTAACCTCATGAGCACAAAATTATGATAATAACAATGCGGAAGCTAATTAGACAGTAATGAATGATAGATAAAAAACCAAGATAAGGGTTCTAAGAGTTCAACAATACCCAATCCATAGTTGTTCACAAAAGCCTTTAATAACCGCATATCAACCTAGGTCGGGACATGCCCCGACTGTAGCCAAAAAAGAACCCAAAGAGATAGTCTAGAGCATAAAAAAAATGCCCCAACTGCAGACAAAAAGGAACCCAAAGAGATAGTCTAGAGCATAAAAAGAAACTATGAAATGGCAGGCCTTCAGGAGGATGAAAGCTCACCACATCAAGTAACTCAATAGACGTTCTAATCCACCTAACATTGCATAAGGGTAAAAGAAGTGTCTTTAGATCCAACATTATGAAATAATGTAGTGTCCTAGGATGGTTTAAGGGGTGAGGGCTAGCATGTAACTCGGGATAAGGGGTAAGATAATGCCATGATTAAATAAGTCCAAAATTATTCAAAACTGTATGCATATATTTTATACATATATTTATGTATATATATATATATAAAAGATGTCAGGATGGGAAACAAGGTTTAGCATGAGAGTTAAAACATTCACCTGGACTGTGTAGCTTCAACCATCATAAAGGTACCCACGAGCTATTGGGTCCAGCTTCTCCACCGAAAGTGATGCGACCCGAACCAGGGAATTGTCATAATGGTCAATCCCAAGCCCAACTAGGATCGGGAACCACCCCTGATGATGTTATGTCTTTTGATGTAATATTTTGGACCTTTTTCTTAGGATAATTGTGTGTTTTCAAAAAACTACTATTGTATTTAGTATGGTGTTTTAGTGTTTTCAGGATAAGAACTGAGTACAAGGACAACTTGGATAAACTGGACAAAACAAAGGAGAATTGATCAGCGACGGCTTAGGCGATGGGTCATCGACCTAGTGATGCACCGTCGGCCGAAACCGTTTCCCAAAAATTAAAAGACAGTGATACTAGACAGCCTGCAATGGTACAGACGATGGACTGTCGACTCTGTGATGAACCATCGGACTAAACTGTCACCAAGAAATAAAATAAGGAAACACTATATATCATGTGACTATCCAGGCGATGAACCGTTGTCCCTGTGATGAACCGTCACCCTACCCGTCACCCAGAAATAGAACATAGACTCAGTGGTGCTCCAGCGATGGTGTATGCGATGGACCATCGCCTTATTGATGAACCATCACTTGACCCATCGAGTATAAAGCGGCAACTCTGAGTTCAAATTTTAAAATTCCAGTTCTGTAAACATATAAATACCAAGTATTAGGGTTTATTACACATCTTTGTCATTTGTTTCATATTTTTTCCTCTTTTGGAGAGCTTTGTAACACTTGTCATTGAGATTTGAATCTATAGATTGAGATCTGATTATTAGTTTATATTTTTTCCATTGAAGATTAAGAAGAACAATATTGTGACTTTTGTAAGTACTCTCTTGAAGTCATTTATGAACATCAATATATCTTTGATTTCTTACATGGAGATGAGTAGCTAAAATCCCATAACTAGTGTTATAGGAGCCTTGATGTAGAGAACTAGTTTAGGGTTGTGAATAAGTTTGATTTCTAATATCTATTAAAATTGCAAGAATCTTTCTTCATTATAATGACATCTCTTGGTTGCAAACTTGAGAAGTGAGCCCATGAACACCACTTGTCTGACAAGAAAGTGGATGTTGGAAAAAGAATTGATTCACAAGGACACCATAGGTTTGCCCTTTGGGTTAACGGGTTGATGCCTTAACAGGATCAACACTCATGAGAGTGTTATTGAATAATGTATGAATCCTTTAAGTTCGAGAGATGTAAAGGGTAAAACACTCATTAAGTTGAGAAACACATGAGTAATTCTTAGAATTCAATAATTCTTGCAATTGAATACATAAGTTAGAATTCAAGCACAAATTCACAACCCTAACTGTTTGAATATCTTGGTGAGCATAACTTTAGTCAATTCATTCTTATTAAAATCACATCTACATTACCTCTCATTAGCTGGACCTTATGTGATACAAATACAAAATAATATTGTCAACATATCTAAACCCTATTTTACCCAGGAATCTTAGATCAATAGTCTAATAACAGTCATATACTTAGTGAACACAGTATTCTCTATAGGATTCGACACCCAACCCAGTTGGGTTCTATATTTGACAACAACCACTTACTCTCTCGTAGGAGAGGTGTAATTTGGGCGTATCAAATTTTGGCACCGTTGTCGGGGAATACGGTTGTCAATTAAGGTTGTGCTTGTTAATTGACCTTTGGTAAAGTTTCCCAAATCTTACTTTTGTTTGTTGTTTTTATTATGTGTAAGGTAATTATTGTGTATGCCAAGTACACGGAGATCGGGTGCACCATTATTACCAATACATCCAGAACTGCAACTAATTGGCAGAATGGCAGATCCCCAAGATGCTGAAAGACTAGCCATTTTGGCTAGAGCTCAACTAAATCAGCAGAAAAATAGTCAGTAGGTATGTTATCCTAATCCTGATGACAATGATTTAGGGGATGAAAACTTGTTAGATCCTGTTACTTGAAGGCTTGCAGAGAATGTACCTGCACCAGTGAACAGAAATGTAAACAAAAATTGTCCTTTCAGAGAGAGACCTGGTCGCCAAGTTGTGCAATTTGATCTTAATAATGATAAGGTTGGAATGGATGGATTTGGTGCCATTGGATCTATTATTGCTCCACCTCTAGCACCAGGATCAAAGTTCAATATTACCAGTACAATGATTCAACTCCTTCATTTGAAGGGGTTGTTCGGTGGACTCCCGAGAGATGATCCCAATATGCATTTAGTGAACTTTGTCACTATTTGTAAGTCCTTTGATAACTCGAGAGTGGGAAAAAATGCTATCCACCTACGTTTATTTACATTGTCTCTGTCTAGGGAGGCAACATTGTGGCTTAATGAGTTGACGCCTGATTCTATAACCAACTGGAAGCAGTTGAAAGAGGCTTTCCTAGAAAGGTTCTTTCCACCTTACAAGAGGGTACAGTTGAGGGATGAGATAAGAAACTTTAGGCATCTCCCAACCAAAGCCCTTCACGAGACATGGGATAGGTTCAAAAAGAAGTTGACGTAGTGCCCGAACCATAATATAATAGATATTCATCTGATGGAGACTCTTTATCGGTATTTGAACTCTACTACAAAGCCAATTATTGATAATGTTGCGGTGGGATCATTTGCGGATCTCACTTTTAAAGATGCCTCAAAAATACTTGATCGAATGACCAAACAAAGTAGAGCTTGGCATACCAGGGATTTTGTGGTAGCAATCCCTACCGTGTCTATTGGCATGAATACAGAACAACGTAAGAAAGAGAAAAAACGTGATCAATACATGGCACACTTGAAGACGCAGATGGATTTGTTGACCAAGCATTTATTATTTGCAAAGAGTGAAAAAGTAAAAGTTATTGCATCCCAAGGTAGAGATGATTTTGATCCGAAAGAAGAGGCTAACTATTTGAATAACCAGGGGGGTTTTGAGGTAATATCCAATTAAATCAAGGTCAGAACTACTACGACAAGGCTAGTTACAAGGATAGGGATCAAGGAACTAGAAAAGCAAGAATGATAGTAGCGGGCTATATGTACCTCCCGGAAGTAAAGATAATGCTGCAACTAAATCTAGCAAGATATCCATGGAGGACATGATAGAGAAATTATTAAAGGGAGTTGAGGCTACCAACTCTGGGGTGACTACCACGAAGAGCGATTTGTCTTCTATGAGTAAGTTGGTAAACTCGCACTCCACTTCGATCAAACAGTTGGAACAGTAAATGAGCCAACTTTCTATAGTATTAAATCAGAGGAAGAGTGGAATTCTACCAAGTGATATAATTCAGAACCCTTGGATGATGGCTCGTTCATGGCTATTACCATATGGAGTGGTAAGATTTTATGAGGCCCTTCTTTGGGCAAAGTTATGAATGATGAGGTGATCGAGGAAGATGTTAAACTTGGAGAAGGTAATCCAGTGAGTATGAAAAGCTAGATGACATTGATATTTCTTGTAATCATCAGTAGGTAGATGAGTTAGAAAAGGGGAAAGATAAGACGAAGGAAGAAGTGGTGAATACTCTCCCAAAACCACCGTCTCTTTTTCCTCAGAGATTGAAGAAGAAGGCTGATGACACAAAATTTAGTAAATTTGTGGCAATGTTGAAGTAGTTGATAGTGAATGTGCCTCTGGTAGAGGCACTCGAGCAAATGCTAGGATACGCTAAATTTATGAAGGATCTTGTAACGAAGAAAAGAGCGGTAAGCTATGAACCAGTGGTTAATCTCCATCACTATAGTGCTATATCTACAAAGTCCTTGGTGCAGAAAAAGGCAGACCCAGGAGCATTCAATATTCCTTGTACGATTGGGTCACTGAAATTTGCTAAGGCCTTATGTGATCTGGGAGCGAGCATTAATTCGATATTGTTAGCTGTTTATAAAAAATTAGTTTAGGAGACCCCACACCCACCAACATGCAACTTGTGATGGTAGATAGGTCAGTAAAATTACCTAGTGGTATTTTGTATTATGTGCTGGTGAAGGTGGCTAGCTTCATATTTCCTACGGATTTCGTCATTCTAGATTATGAGGTGAACTTCGAGGTGTCCATAATCTTGGATCGACCTTTCCTCACAATCAGAAGTGTGTTGATTAATTTACGAGCTAATGAGCTCTTATTTAGGCTGAATAATGAAGTGGTACGATTTGATGTGTACCAATCGATGAAGCAAGATAAAAAATGAGTGCGTTCTCAATTGTTGATGTATATTATGAAGATGGGCAGGAGGTGCCGATAGAAGAGAAATTTTCCGTTGAGCCTCTAGCTACAGTGCTGATAAATTTTGATCGTGAAGGCATTGAGGAGTATGAAGACACTGTTTGTTCTTTGACAGGAATGGGATCATATTCTTATGCTCCTAAGAAGCTAGATCTTGATCATAAAAATTGACCAACACCACCGGCTAAGCCATCTATTGAAGAGCCACAGGTGTTGGAATTAAAAGAGCTGCCAGGGCATTTAAGGTATGTGTTTCTAAGAAATGGAAACACTCTACCCATTATTATTACAGCTGATTTGGGAGAGCAGCAGGTGAAGGCACTTATTTCGGTGCTTTAGAGGTACAAAAGAGCAATAGGCTGGACTATTGTAGATATTATTTGTATTCTCTTTGGCATCTACACTCATAAGATACAAATTAAGGAAAATTGTACTCCAACCATCGAGTATCAATGTTGTCTTAACCCACCGATGCAAGAGGTGGTTAAGAAGAAAATTATTAAGTGGCTAGACGTAGGAGTGGTTTATCCTATTTTTGATAGTAAATGGGTAAGCCCAGTTTAATGTATGCCCAAGAAAGGGAGCATGACTGTTGTTTTAAATTAAAAGAATGAGTTAATTCCCCTCAGGACTGTGACTGGGTAGAGAGTTTGCATGGACTATTTCAAACTAAACTCATGGACTTTGAAATACAACTTCACAATGCCCTTTTATAGATCAAATGCTTGATCGATTGGCGGGAAGGGGGTGGTATTATTTCCTGGATGGATATACTAGCTATAACCAGATTTGTATTGCTCCTGAAGATCAGGAGAAAAGGACATTCACGTGCCCTTATGGAACTTTTCTATTCAAGTGGATATCATTTGGGTTATGTAATGCACTCGCTACCTTTCAAAGGTGCATAATGTATATTTTCTCAGATATGGTGGAAGACACCCTGGAGGTGTTCATGGATAATTTTTCTATGGTAGGAGATTCGTTTGAGTTGTTTTGGTGAACCTGAGTTGAGCCTTGCAACGGTGTGTGGAATTCAATTTAGTGCTTAACTGGGAGAAATGCCACTTCATGGTGAAGGAGGCCATTGTTCTAGAGCAAAAAATTTCAGCAAAAGGGATAGAGGTTGATCGAGCCAAGGTAGAGGTTATTGAGAAGCTACCACCTTCGATCTCAGTGAAGGGAGTTCAAAGTTTCCTTGGTCATGCTGGCTTTTATCGAGGGTTTATAAGGGACTTCTCCAAGATTTCAAATCCACTTTTCAAACTCTTGGAGAAGGAAGCTAAGTTCTCTTTTGATGATGATTGTTTGAAGGTATTTGAATGCCTTAAAAGGAAGCTAGTTGAGGCCCCTATCATTGTTGCACCGGATTGGTCAAAACCATTTGAGATCATGTGGTATGTAAGCGGTGTTTCCCTAGGAGATGTGCTGGGACAAAAGAAAGACAAATTGTTTTATCTAATCTATTATGCCAGCAAAGAGCTAACTGGAGCTCAAAAGAACTACACTGTCATAGAACAGGAACCCCTTGCAGTTGTATATGCCTTTGAAAAGTTTAGAGCTTATTTTCAAGGAACCAAGGTGGTGGTCCACGCTGACCATGCAACCTTGAGATATCTGATGGCAAAAAAAGATTCAAAGTCAAGGCTGATTAGATGGGTGCTGCTGCTTCAAGAATTTGACTTTGAAGTCAAAGATAGAAAGGGGTACAAAAACCAAGTTGTGGTTCATCTGTCCAGGATGGAAAGTGAACAAGCAGTTAGAGATGAATTTGAGATCAATGATGCATTTAAAGATGAGGGAATCTTGGCTGCTGTTATGGAGAAAATACCTTGGTATGCTGATTTTTCAAATTATGTGGTGAGTGAGGTGATACTGGAGAATCTTTTCTTTCATCAAAGGAAAAAGTTTCTCCATGATGTGACCCATTATTTTTGGGATGAGACATATATTTTTTAGCAATGTGCGGATGGTATTATTAGACGATGCATCCCAGAAGTAGATATGTTGAGTTTACTGGAAGCCAGCTATGCGTCCCTAGTTGGAGGTCACCATCCAGGTGATTGGACTGCAAGGAAAGTGCTTCAGAGTGGATACTATTGGCCCTCTTTGTTCAAGGATGTGTATGAGTTCATGAAGAGATTTGACCAATGTCAAAAGCAAGGGTACATCTCAACGCACTATGAGATGCCAATGTCAAAAATGCTGGAGGGGAAATACTTGTGGTGCCTCTTATTCATCTGAGGCATCTGTGAAGTGCGATGAGGATGTTGTGTCCTCACCCAGTGCTATGTTCACCCCCATCTTGGTGGGAGTACTCACAATCTCGCTCTCCGAAATTGGGGGTACCACATCTCTAGCAGGATCTACAGTTTGCCTTCTAGTTGGGGAAGAACTGGTAGACACTCCAGCTGCTTTATCCTCTACTCTCTTCCTTCTTCTCTCTTCATCTTTCCTTGATTTTCTTCTTGATTTGTTCATACTATGATTCTCTCACTCCTCTGACGACATGGCTATAAGTCTCTTTCTTTTAGCAGCTTTCCATGCAGCTTTTTCATCAGTCTCTACTACTTTCTTACCCTTATCTTTGATCGGTCGCCCGAATTTGTCTAAATTCCTCCATCAATTTTGCAAAATCTAGAATTGACATGGAATCCAACTTCTTATTAATTTGCTCATCCATGTTGTCCATTCTTATCTGCATGTTCTTGAAAGGTCTCACTGCTTCCTCCACAATTCTTTCAACAAATGTCTTGAAATCTGCTCCCCATATAGTCAACTGCTTTTCAAACCTCTTCTATGCTCGGATTGTCTTTGCAAAGTTCTCTTGGTTCAGCCTATACTCAGAATATTGGGGTAGTACTGATGCAGAATTTGTGGTACCACCCATGTGCATCGAATCTGAACCTGCAGATATGGTCGGAGGTACATATGTATCAAGAGGTAATGGAATACCTAAAGGGAATTCTGATAACTCAGGAATTGATGCTGAATGAGTTTGTTGAGCTTGGGTTCTGTTGACTCGCATCTCGAACTTTGAGTCATCTCTACTCTTTTCAATATTTTGCTTGTGTATTTCCGAGACCGCATTATCTATTCCTCTGATCAAAGGTACTTTCGCTTGCTTGCATAATTTTTTGATAAGGCATGGAAATGGCAGTGCAGTCTGAGTCTTGTGAGCGCGGTAAAACAACTCGTCAGAAATGATGTGGCCAAAATACATGGTCAACCCCTCAATCAAAGAAGCGACAATCATAGCTCTAGTAAGTTCTAGGCGACCATCCCCACCTGTTGGCATCAACCTCAGCCTCACAACTGCCCACCAAAACTTTGCCCTAAATCTTAGGGATGACTTGGATATCTTTTCGTGAGGATTGTGTAGCCATGCAGGCTCTCCTCCATCTGTCAATATTTTGGCTAACCACGGCTTTTGTTAAGTCTGCGTGAACAACCGATGTTCCAATTCTGGTATTGCACCAGGTATCTGATATTCATCCCCAAACAAGAATTTGTTCAACGTACGCTCTGAGATGTCTCTGTTAACTCCACGAACAAGAACTGTGTCCATCTTGTTCATGTCAGCAGCTGATTTTTCTGGGAGACAATTCTTCTCCAGCAATTCCAAGTAAACTGAGAAAAACTCAAGTACCAAATTTGGTTGATAGGATCCAAGTAGTCTGCTCATCCATCCCAACTAGTATCTATTGAATCGGCATTCAATCTCTGGGTACTCGGGAAAATTTGTTGTCCCAATCTAATGTTCTTCAAAAATAGACCTCTTTATGGCTACCCTGTCTGTTGGTGCCAACCCTTTGTAGAAATGCTCTCGAGCACCCTCAACCTGCCATCTTATAGCTTCCCGTACTTGTGGTTCCTTGCGTCGAACCAAATTGGGGTTCCCTTGTTCTGGACTCTCCTCTTGGTTGGGATTAGATACCTCAAACCCTTCCTCAAGTGGACTTGAACTTGAGTTGTTGCTGCTATTGCTTTCACCCTCCTTTTCAAACTGGGAGGATGAAGAAATGACTTGACGATTTTGTTGGGTATTGTGCGCCGGGGCATCTGCTTCTTGTGATAGCCCTTTTCTGGCCCCTTGGCCTCTACCTCTACCCCTGGTGGTTGGTAATTTGTTTGTCATGATACCTGCAAGAAAAAACTAATAACCAAAACCAATTGTAATAATCCAACATATGTATACAGATATATATATAACATAAACCATCCATACCATACCCAAGTCCACAGTTGTCCATACAAAGCCTCTAGACTAAACCAAAGAGTGCCTAGTTGGAACATGCCCCCGACCATAGCCAAAACCAAAGTCTAAGAAAGATGAGAAATACGTAAAGTAAACCATGATATGTAATAGATGTCTTCCGAACTATGAAAGCTCACAACTTCAATCCAACATCGACTGTCCCCGAATCTGATCACTAAGCAAGAGAAGTAGAATGGTCGGTTCCTACATAGCATGGGTATAGAGCCGCCAGTAAACGAGTTAGCGGGTGAACTCTAGCATGCACTCAGGATAAGGATAAGATAATGTTATTTACAAAGCCAAGTAAAACCATCCATAATGCATACAACCATACATATATATAACCATGTCGGGAAAGGGAACCGGGTTTAGCATGCCTTTAAAACCTTTACCTGGGTTATGTAGCTTTGCCGTCCTCAACCACCCACGGGCTATATGGGTTCAACTCTTCCTTCTGAAAGGGACCCAGTGCGTGTAGCCACCCGACCTAGGAAAAAACCCATGGGATGACTAGTACATCCCCTAAAATATAGTATGACAGCATGCACACGGTCACCAAGACCAACCTCATATCGGCAAATATGAGTTTCAAATTTTGGTCCCCCCCCCAGGACCTCCACCTTCCATGACTTTGCTACATACCCCACCATTATATCCCAATTAAAACCAATTTCCAAATAACCAAACCATTAACCATTTATTAACTAAGGCCATTAATATTGGTATCATTATACCAATCCTTATTTGCAAGTATTATCCACAGCAAACCATATATAGGTTTAATGGGACTTTCAAGTGACCTTAAATTTACCATATTAAACCACTTGGGGGACTTCCATGTTCCCCAAAAGCATAACCATTTAGCTTTTTACCCTTCCAAACTATTTAAACCAATTCCATCAATGCATTCACTTGAGGGATCTCCATGTATCTCATAAGGTTTTCAAAATAGACAAACCATGACCACCAAAACCTTTACCCTTTAAACCATTCCAATCCATTTTAGACCATGCCAAGCATTTAAAGAATTTATATCAATTAAAACATTTAAACCATCCAAAACCATTTAGAGTTACATTACCAAACCAAACTATGCAAGAGTCCTAATGGAAGTTCAACAATAGAGTAAAAACATTCTTTGAGGCATTTTATCAAACATGGTGAGGGCATACCTTTACCAAGACCAGAACTAATGCATAAATCACCATAATTAGGGTTACTCAAGACCCATTTATTAAACCATGACCAACCAATAACCACATATGGAAACCATTACCAAAAATATGTAAAAACATAGTTTAAACCAATACCAAACCATATGCATCAAGACCCTCAACATATATTCCGAAAACCACCATTCATGATCCATAAATAAATGTTTAAAACACAATACATATGCTTTTAGTTGGAACTAATAATGAGGGAAGGAGTACATGTCGTATACATGAAGATTCACAGACGGAATCTTGACCTTTGAGCCCTTTGAAGAACACTTTAGAAAACCTAGCATCCAATCTTTCAAGAGTGAGTTTAAGAGAGTATTTGAGGTGTTTTAATCCTTTAACAAGTGTTATAGAAGGATACCAAAGGTTATATTACATGAGGACATAAGTTCTTAAGAGTAGGAAATGTCCAAACTAACCTTGACTTAAAATTTAAAACAAGTCACGTCTAGGGGTATGACTCCCCCTTACCATCTGTATCTTAGGGTACGAGTGGTACCCCAACTGGTACCCAAGACCATGCCAAGACCCTACCTACTGGTTTCTATACGATTCATACCTCCATAGTCGTACCTTAAGGGTACGAGTGACACCCCCAATCATACCCACCAACTGCATCTAGGGCAGACTCCACAAGGCAACACATTAGGCAATATACTACTAGGCCTTACACCCCTTGTATCCCTCTATAAGACTCGTACCAAGAGGAGTCATATCTTGGGAAGTATCCAAGTTAAGCACACTGCATAGGGTATGATTAAACCCTCGAGGAAGACCCTAACTCATATCCAAAGGGTACGAGTGGTATCCTTGAGTTGTACCAAGGCTAGTGAGTCCAAAACCATAGAAATTTTGCAAGGGTCCAAGACATGGGGTGTTTCATTCTCCCCCACTAGGATCATTTGTCATCGAATGATAGGTAAGGGTACAGAAAAGCACAACATAACACCTTAACACACATTAAACTTTCCTCCAACCAAAATAGAGAAAAAGAATACAAACCAAGATAAGAAGATCACCACACATCCCAAGCTCAATTTACACCCCAACACTTTCATTTTTACCCATGACTAAGTTAGAAAACAAAGATGCAAGAGGAATTATTCCTCACCTTTAACCAAGTTATAAAACAAAGATGTATTAAAGAACATTAACCTAACGCATGAGTTTTTGGAACAAAGAACCAACACGGATCCTTGGACTCCATGTCTTCTCCCACATCCCAATGACTTTCTCGGACTTTTGGTTCCGCAATGGAACCTTTACCAAAGCCATTCCTTGCTTGAAAATAGAATACCAAGAAAGTGAAATACTTCTAATTCCTTATAGCCTTTCGCTCATGAATATGGTGCACTACACACTCCTAAAACAGACTCTACTCCATCTTACCCAACCCAACCACCATTAGTATACCTTGAGTCAGCTGAGTACCAAACAAATAGTAAGATAGCATATTTGGACAAGGACTAACTTTAGGATAGGTCTATTCCTAGACCAACCCTATTAAGTCATCCCGTCACACCAAACAATATCAACCAAACCACCAAGCAAAACCACTATCAAAATAAGATCCATAAACCAGGCGAAAACCAAATGAGTTCCAAAACATAATATGATTAATCTCGAAATGAAATACGACGGAATAGTGAGGAATTATGTCCAATGATGTCATCCCCAATTCCAATGCCAATATTAAGGCTGACTCCAATACCAATATCTCCCATTTCAACCTATAGAAGCACCTCGTAAAGCCTCTAACCAAAAGAGTAAGAATGTCCGGTTGGGACATTCCCCCAACAATAGCCAAGACCAATATCCAGAAATAAGTTAAAATGTCTAAAAATATCCATAACATGAAATGGAGCCTTCCATAAAGAAGGAAGCTCACCACTTCAATGCAATAGCTACCCCCGAGTCAATCACTATATAGGAGGAGTAGAATGGTTGGTTCCTACATATCGTAGGTATACAGCTGCTCAAAGATGAGTTAGCGAGTGATTGCTAACATGTACTCAAGATAAGGATAAAATAATGTCATTTATAAAACCAAGTAAAACCATCCATATGCACACAACTACACACATATATATACATATATAACCATATCGAGAAAGGAAATTGGGTTTAGTATGCCATTAAAACCTTTACCTGTGTTGTGTAGCTTTGCCTTACTAAACCACCCACGGGCTATATGGGTTCAGCTCTCCCTGCTGAAAGGGACCTATTGCATGAGCCGCACGACCAGGGAATAAAAATCTGGGATGACTAGTAAATCCCCCAACTATAAAGTGTGACATCATGCACATAGTCACCAAAACCAAACCTCATATCGGCAAATATAAGTTTCCAATTTTGGTCCTCCTGGGACCTCCACCTTCTACGAATTTGCTACACACCCTGCCATTATTTCATAATTAAAACCATTACCAAGCAGCCAACCAATCCATTAACCATTTATTAACAAAGGCCATCAATAGTGGTATCGTCATACCAACAATAACTTGTAAGTTTTATCCATAGCCAACCATATATATGTTTAAAGGATTCCATGTACCCTTTATGATTTCCAATTAACCAAAACCATGGCCACCAAGGCCTTTTTAATCCAGTTAAAATCATTTAAACCATTCATATCATTTAGTGTTTTATTATCAAGTTTAAATCATGCTTAAGTTCCATTGAAAAACTAATATTATAATAAAAACATGAGAAAATACATAAAGTCCCCCCTCAACTTGTCCGACATTTTCAAAAAGACACCTAAACTATACTTCTGACCTATTACCCCATTAAATTAATCCTAATCTTAATAAGTACACACTTTTACATCAGTGATATTCTCAGTTGTGTGTGTGTATCTCACTCTCCAATTAAATTTATTTTTCTCTCTTTTAAATATAAAATTCCAACCCATTAATATTTTAACCCATTTCACTCTCCCTTTTCTATTCTTTTTTGGTGAACTCTCATTCTCTCCTCTTTTTTTCCTCCGGCGAACACCTGTTCTCTCCTGTTTTCTTCCTCCGGCAAATTTCATTGGTAAAGAAATTAAAATTTATAGTTTTAATATAATTTTTTGGAAAATTTTGAATATTTTCCATTTCTTTTCCATGTTGAGAGCTTAAGATGGGGGTTAAAAAAATGGCTACATACACTTTTTCATATATGTCACGACTAAGGATGGATGGTCGATTCTTTGATCAAGTTTTTCAAATTTTGATAATGGAAAAGTACACACTGAACTTTTTGAATTCAGCTCAATTGTTGTTGTAATTGATGTTGTTGTTGTTGTAATTGATTTTGTTGTTGAGTTATGGCGATGAAAAAGAAGCAGTCAATAGAGAATAAGGAATTTTTAAATTACTTAGCAAATAAATTACACGTGGCAACTTTTAATTGATAATTTAAGTCAAATTTTAAACAAATTAAGAAGAAATTAAAGTAAATACATGATTTTTTATCCCACTAGTCTATTCATTGAGGAGGGTTTTTTTTTTGAAATTTTAGAACTTAAATGGTTGTTAATGGAGAATTGGGGAAGTAGAAGAGAAAAGGGTAGTTTAGCACTTTACACGTGGCATTTTCTAATTCGTAAGAGAGTTGAACACTTTACACATGGAATTTTCGAATTTGTTGTTGAAATATTTTTTTCTCATTCATGCGTCTTAATTGTGTGATAACACGCATGGGCTAAAAATGGTGTATTTACAACGGTTTAAGAAAGAATCATGGGGTAATAGGTCGGAAGTATAGTTTAGGTGTCTTTTTAAAAAAGTCGAACAAGTTCAGAGGGTACTTTATGTATTTTCTCTAAAAACATTGTTAAAGACATTTTACCAAACACATTGGGGGCATAGTATTTCCAAAACCAAAGTCCATTACCAAAGAACCATTCCCATGCAACCAATTATCCAAAACAACCATTAATGCATACAAAGGTATAATTAAAACATGGAAAAACCATAACTAAGCATTTAAAACCAAAAACCCCAAATCATAGTTAAAACTCAAAATCATATAACAATGAAATCATAAAAACATTGTATAAAACCATGCCTTTAGTTAGAACTAACAATGAGGAAAGATAACATGCCTTAATTGACAAGGTATATGGAGAGAAACCACCAACAAGATCCTCAAATTAGTCCTCTAGTTGAAACCCTATCTCTCCTTGCCCAAAAGCTTTTGAGATAATTTTAGTGTGTTTAGGAAGAGCTTCTAAGTATTAATGAATAGAATAATAGGGTAAATAGACTCCCAAGTGAGTTAGAAGTCATGGGACCTTATTAGAATAAGAAGGGAAATATCCAGAATACCCCTACTTAAGTTGCACAAAATCCCGCCATAAGGGTATGATATCATTTGATATGAGTGCTACCTACCACTCATATCCTAAGACTTAATCCTTGGACCTAGAACTATCCAGTGTACTACCCAAGTTGTATTGACAACATACGATTTGTTTCGTTCACCCGTATCTCTTGCAAGATAAAATCAAAGAAGGTTTGAACATTATCCACCATACGAGTCCTGGGTACGACTCGTACCCTGGGTTACGGATCCTGGTGATCCACTCGTAGTCAGATCCAACTTAAGTTACCAAGTCTAAGATTAAGTGAAGGAACCAAACTATCTGTATCCAACCATACGACTCGTACCATCAAGTCATACCCATTCTAGTGACCAAAATCCATCCCACTAACCAATACTGGCCAGCATATAATTGGACCATACCATTCATACCCAAACATACGGCATGTACCCATGAGTCGTATTGAGTTCAGAGACCAAAATACTAAAAAAAATTCTAAGGTTCAGAAACCAGGGTGTTTCAATTGGTAATATTGTGTATGAGTTGGAGTTGCCTTCTAGTTTGAGCTTTATTCATCCGATATTCCATGT
The DNA here is from genome assembly GCA_030864215.1 of Capsicum pubescens. Classification (NCBI taxonomy): domain Eukaryota; kingdom Viridiplantae; phylum Streptophyta; class Magnoliopsida; order Solanales; family Solanaceae; genus Capsicum; species Capsicum pubescens. The sequence continues at coordinate 164,709,562 of CM061543.1, read as the reverse complement.
CTCCATGTTAAGAAAGTGTATGGGTGATCTATCTCAAATTGTGCCTATCAAGGATATTGGTATTTTGAATTCTCTGTCTTATAAAAAGATCCCGATTGAGATCTTAGATCAACAGGTTTATTGGTTGTGGACTAAAGACGTGGCCTCGATAAAGGTTCTATGGAGGAACCACAAGGTTGAAGAGGTTACTTGTGAAGCTGAAGAGGACATGAATTCCAAGTATCCATTTCTATTTTCTAACTCAGAAATTCATGCAGAAGGTATGTGTTCTTTATAACGTCTTTGTTTTGAAACTTTTTTAAAGCAAAGATTAACTTCCTTGGTGTCTTTGTTTTCTAACTTGGTTAAAAGTAAGGGTAGAGACATTTGGGTTTTAAATCATGCAAGTCATGCATCATTCTATCATTCAAGGGCGAATGATATAAGTAGGGGAGAATTGAAACTCCCTAAGTTATGGACCTTAGATATTTCCTGAGTTTGAGTCTTCTGATCATCATACGTTTCAGGCTTACTTGTCATATGATGTGGGTATATTTTAGGGGTCTGGGTATTATGTTACTCAATGTGGTTTTGGTTTTTTTGTCCAAGGCACAATAATACTCCATACGAGTCGTATGTACATAATACGAGAAGTATAGTACCAAACCGTATGTTGTCCAGTGTCTAACCTAGATGTTTTCTGCTTAGGGTATAATTTGAGGGTACTAGTCTTATAGTAGAGTACGATTTAGGCTAATGAGTCATAAGTTGGACAGAATGTGATGTCCAACATTCTGATCAACATATGAGTGGAGGGTACCACTCGTATGATGTGGGTACGAGTGAGGGGTCCAAATCGTACCCACCTGCGGGAATTTTTACAGTGTAAGTTAGGGGTATTCTGGATATTTTTTTTCTTAGTTTCATTTTACCCCACGACTTAAAACACTGTTTGGACTTCATTTACCCTATTATTCTCATTCAAAAACACTTTAAATACTCTCAAATCTTTCTTAAGCTTTTGGTTCAAGAAAGGGCTAGGGTTTCCTCAAGAGGCTTTCAAGAGCATATCTCGTTGTCTTTTTTGGTATCTAAGGCATATTACTCCTCCTTCATTGTTAGTTCAAACTAAAAGCATGTTTTAATGAATGGTTTTCATGGTTTAATTATGGGTTTGTTCGGTTTCGAACTATATGTTGGGGGTTTTGGTTGTTAATGGATGAATATTGTTTTTCCATGTTTTTCTTATGGTTTTCATGTTAAAATTATGGAATTGAACATATGGTTTCATGGGAATGGTCAATTGTTCTTGGTTTGGGTTTTGGAGACTATATGTCTTCAACATGTTTGTTAAAATACCTATAAGAATGGTTTTATCACATAGTTTGACTTTTATTGAAACTATTGCATTGCATAATATGGTAATATAACTTAAATTGATTTGGTTGGTTTTAAATGATTTGGAAAGGCCTTGGTGGCCATGGTTTTGGTTTAATTGGTAATCATGTGGGGTACATGGGAATCCCCTAAGGGTCAGCTAATGACATTGCTTGCAAGCTATAGTCGGTATGATGATACCACTTCATAATGACTTGGTAATTAACTCGGGAATTGGTGGTTTTGTTATGTGCTAAAGGTTTTAATTAGGCAATATTGGCGGGTTGTGATAGCTAACCGTGAAGGTGTGAGTCCAATTAACGAACACTGGAAACTCATGTTTGCTTACATGAGGGTTATTCATGGTGACCATATACTTGTAGGGTACACGGGAATCCCCTAGGTTATACTTGTATTTATGTATCATGGAGGGCGAAGGGTACATGGAAATCCCTGCCCCTATGATATCTCTGATTCGTGCAGCTACACGCACTAAGCCCATTCAGGGGGTAACACTGGACCCATATAACCCGTGGATGGTTTTAGGACGGTCAAGCTACATAGCCCAGGTTAAAGTTTTAAATGCATGTTAAACTTGATTCCCTTTCACAGCATAGTATATATGTATATATGTATGTGATTGTATATGGTTATTTACTTTGGTTTTGAATGATGGCATTATTTTATCCTTATTCCTGAGTACATGCTAGCGTTCACCTGCTAACCTGTATTCGGGTGTTGTATCCCTACGCAATGCAGAAACCGACCATACTACTACTCCTGCTAAGTGATCTTAGATTCGGGAACAGCTTGTGTTGGACTAAAGTGGTGAGCTTACATACTCCAAAAGACTCTATTTCATGTTATGGATATCATTTCATACTTTTGTTTATTTCTTAGACTTTGGTTTTGTCTATGGTCAGGGGCATGTCCCGATCAAATATTCTTTATTTTCGGTTAGAGGTTTTGTGTGACTATTTTGGGCATGGGAGGTGTCGGTATTGGTGTCAGCCTTGACATTGGTATTGGTATTGGTATTGGGGATGACATCGGTTGGATAATTGATTGTTTTATTGGTTGGTTATGGTTATGGATTATTTTATTGTCTTTGAATATTAATTATCTTATCCCGTTATATGTTTGGAATCTATCCAACATAGGGTACAGGGCGGTTATGGTTGGGTATTGGGGTGGTCTTCGGTCCTAGTTGGACTTGAGGAACCTGACATGACTAGACCCTAGTTTGGATCATGTCACATTTAAAGTTTATCCCTCTTTTGAACCCTGCCCTCCTTGAACTTGAAAAATGAAACTTGAGGCCAAATGCCTAAGTTGGGGGTGGTAACTTTTGGAAGAAGTGACCTTGGGCCATGATATTATAAATGGATGCCTAAAAAGCTAAGAAAAAAAAGAAAGAGAAAAGTGAAAAAGAAAGGAATCATCAAAATAAGGAATAAGATGGATTAAAAAAGAAATAGTTGAAAAGAATATGCTTTCAAGTAGATGGGTAAATCAAGGTAGCAAAGTAGGCATGTGTGAATTTTAAAAACAAATGAAGTGGTCCATGGTCAAAAGTTTGGTTAATTAGTGTGATGTAGATGTTCAAGGAAGGTGTAGTCACTTTGTACCCAAATGATATCATACCCTTTCTCGAACCTACGTTACAAGCATAAAAAAAAGCCCTTCGAGATCTTCAACCAAATGTATTCATTTTAGTGGCAAATAAAAAAAAGGGCTAGCATATGGTGTGGCACATGTTAGCATTAAGAGAGTCTTTATGAGAGTGAGTGTTTTCACTTAAATCCCTTGTTACATAATAGATAATTTGGTGTGTGGAATTTTCTTCTCGTAAGGAGGCATGTAGACTAATTGAGGTGGGTGAAATTGTTATCTTTCAAAAAATAAGGCAAAGGAGTATAGTTGAGTTGCTATCGATAGGGATCCACTTCTAAAGAGTTGGTGATTCTTGCATTGATTGTTCTTTAAAGTATTTTTCATCCTTGAAAAATTGAGTTTCATGTTGAGAGGAGTCATGAGAATAGCTTTGCCCATTCTTGAGAGCTATTTGTTAGTGTTAATCAAGTCTGAAGCCATTATGATCATTTGGTCATTTAAATGGGCTTACAATTGCATAGTCTCATTGAGTAAGGAGTTGTGTTGCTTGAGGACAAGCAAAGGTCTAAGTTGGGGTGTTGATGAGTGGTAAATTTACCACTTATTGATGCCCAAATTCATGCACACTACTATGATTTAAAGGTATTAATAAGACGAATTTATCATTTAAATGTACTAGTTCTCATGTTTTGCAGGTATATAGGTGATGGGAAGAAAAGAAGTGAAATGAGCTAAAAAGAGATCAAAAAGGGAAGAGTTAGGGCAAAAGATGGAAAAATCAGGAGCAGAAAGTGACCCTCAGTTACCGCGATTACGGTTTGAGGATCACGACCGTGACAAGTCAAGATTAGTCAAGATTAGTCAAGATGGAGATCGCGATAGGCTCACCGCAATCGCAAGAGTCGCGATCACGATCAAGATCCGGCAATTGCGATTGAGCGGAAAATAGCCCAGGGGCAGATTTGTCATTTCCCACAGTTGGTTCCAATTAAGAAAACTCTTTCATTTTTTTGGACATCTCCAACTAGATTTTGAAGTTTTTGCTTTGTAAAACCCTACTAATTTGGACAGGAATATTGTGTTTAATTTTTCAATTGAGTTTAATTGTAATTAGAGTTAAATTGAAGAATACTCTTGCTTGTATTTTCAATGGAATCTTTGAATAATCATTTTGATATATTTATTTCCTAAACTTCACGAGTAGCTAAACATCTATCTTGACATTATGTTAAAATAGGGTGCAATTATGTGTGGGTTTTGATTATTAGTGTAGAATCTTGGTTAATGATGTTGGATTTACTAATACTTATTTGTTGAGTGGAATTTGTGGGTGAAAATCCCAGATTCTCAAAATCACACATCATCCTTGAAAGAGGAATGTGGGTATGCTTATGGATCCTATATTTTTCTTGCTCGGATGCTCGAGTTGCTAGCTCTGATGGGGCTAGAAGTGGCATTAGCCTCATCGCAAAAAACTATATTCCTTCAATCCCGCCGACGGGAGCAAAGGAAGGTCTCTTTCGCCTACCCACCCCCCGAGTATATGCTTCAACAGGAATCACACAAGGGTATATTAGAAACCTCTGGTAAAATGCTAAATCGTCCACACTAACAATCCATCCTTCCCCTCCAAAAGGGGATTTTAGTAAATAACCAAATATGATACTCAGGCTAAGGGTCAAGTTGGTAATTTTTCAAAATAAGACTTACGGATAACAATCAGACCTTACCAGGGACAAGGACCAGACTATAGAGCCTAATTAAAAAGAATTTGGGCGATCACTGGGAGGCTTTTTGTCCTATCTTGAGGTTGGTTATAGTCCCATTCTATTAGTGGGATCCATAGCCCGCGGGTCTTTCCCAAGCCAGCAAAGAAGAAGGTAGTCTAGGACTACCCTAAGCCTAGAAGAGAAGTAGGCAGGACTTTCAGTTATCGACATTCTATAAGCGACTTAACCGAGTCTACGAAGCTTTGCTTTTCTTGTAGTCGGCCCGTAATGCCTCCCTTCTCTCCTCTTCTTCCAAAGTGTGGATTTGGTTTAGGAGCTGTTGAACGCGTAGTTCCACCAGCACCGGAAAAAGAGCGGGCCTTGAAAGAGGGATATAGGTGACAAGGTATTAGTGAACAATAATTAGACATTTAACTTATTTATTTACATTATCTTAGAAATAGGGATGGATTGTGAATTTACTATGTCTTTGGCATCTTTCTAGAAATGGGGACGACCAATTGAGGTTTTGGGTCGATTTGTTTGCCACACCCATGAGGTATCCGAAAGGGTTTATGGGTGATATTTTTGGTGGTTGGCTGAAGAACTAGCATCAAAACCTCTAACCTAGCCTACCCACATAGTCATTAACTAGAATTTGCATTTCATTATCATGAACTCATGCATTATTTTCCCCTAGGAAAACATAATCCCAAGACTTTTCTCATATTGAAATCTTATCCACTTTTGTTGCTCTTATTTGGTAGTTTGAATAGATTTTGTCAAAACAACCTTACAAACCATACCCTCCTCCCCTCCCCTCCCCCCAATTTTAATTCTTATTTTACTTTATGTCTACATTACGGGTATATCCTTAGTAGCTTTCGACGCTCGTAATATTTGAATACTAATTTCACTCCTCAAGGATTTGACCCCAACTCGAGTTGGATTATTATATTTGATTGATAATGATTGCATTGCCCATAAATCATGGAGTAAGTTGAGCGTGATCAGGAACTCAGATGGAGATGTGATTGAGACTTGTTGACCGACCCGGTGAGGTTGGCTAGTGACGGAACCAGTCATGTTGGTATTCGAAGTAATTTGTTTTAGGGTTACCAGGCGGCAGCGCATATGCTAGGATTGAAGATGCGTTGAATTGAGGAAGTTTTGACAGTTTACCGTCACTTGATTCAACTGCCTATAATCAATACACATACACATAAAGCCATTCTTCTTCACAAACAAGACTACAATTGGGTTTGAAATATTAGAGAAGTTGAAGAATTCAATAGTGGTGGCTTGGTGATTAAATTTTATTTTCTTGTTGAACACAAGAAAGGAAGAGTCTATTGGTCCTCACTGAGAACATATCTATGTGATCATCTTCTTTAGCTATTCAATCTAATAAGGTATGTGACGATATCGTGTGCATATTATATAAATTTGTCTGTAACATGCCCCTCAGTATATGTAAAAGAAGATTTGGGTGAATCATAATCCCGCTAAGCAAAATAAATTTAATTAAGCGGATGATATAATAATTATGGTTATTTATCTAACGATCTTATAGTCAATGTGAGAGATTGGGTATTAGACTTTGGTACTGGTGTGCACATTTATGCTAACTAAAATTATTTTGTGTTCTATACTCAAGTTGAAGGAGAAGAATTTAATTTATTTTGTTGATTCAAGAACTACTCTAAGTTCATTGAAAGGGAAAAAATTTCTCTCTCACATGTGAAAATATTGAAATTTAATTGAGGTGGTATAGACGTACTAATATTTGAACCAACTTGATGTTTATGAAAACATTTGAAAAATTTGGTGAAAATTTGATTTGAGTTTAATAAGACGTTATCCAAAGTTATTGATTTTGTGGACAATGAATCATTAAGATTCCCAACACTAGCTAACTCCAGTTGCAAAAAAGTGTCTGTATGAACAGGGCATGCTATTTTTCCATATCTGTATCAAATTCTATCCGAAAAAGTGATTTAGAAAAATAGAGGAGAAATTTCCAATGGCTAAAATGATTCAAGTCCTTCGTGGACTAAAGTTAAGTGTTGCCAAAAAAAAGTTAGTTTTTTGAATGTTACTTTTATGCTTATCTATATTAGAGGTTCCACAACTTAGTTTTTTGAATGTTACTTTTATGCTTATCTATATTAGAGGTTCCATAACTTTTATTAACATATTATATGTTCATAATTCTTCTTAGGCTAAAAATTTAGTGTTTTGAATGTTACTTTTCTGCTTTCTATATTAGAGATTCCACAACTTTTATTAACATATTATATGTTCATAATTCTTCTAGGCTAAAAATTTCAGTATTCTTTAATTCTCAAGTGATTTTGGACACGTTGTTCTTAAGCCACCAAGGCTTGATTTCCACAATTCAATATATCAGTCGATTACTTTATTGCTAGAATATTTATTTGTTTTTCCTTTGTTGCGATCCATTTTAATATTATTATCTCATTTCAAGATCAGTCTAATAATTTTTCTCAAATCACTTTGATAAATTTAACTATACGATTTTACGGGTAAACATAAACGTTGGTAAACACCACTAGCAATATCATAAAAGATGTCACTGAAAATAAACATTATGGACAAAAAAGATCCAAAATATGTCATTGAAGTATTCAAAATTTAGTAAATATGGCTTTGTTTAATATATGAGCTTATGCTTTTCCCATTTAATAATTGATCCAAATATTTCCTTAATTTAATTGAAGCCTCAAATTAACCTTATTAGGCTAATTAATAAGCAAAAAAGAGTCAAATTTGCCCTAAAATATGCAATGTGTAGATATGCCCTTCGTTAATAAGTAATATTCATTAATGATACTTCATAAAATATAACTATCTCTCATTTAATCAGGTTGAAAAAAAAATAGTCTTTTGACTTCCGAACCATTGCAAATCAACTCTTGAGAATTGTTATTATTCCAAAACTTATTGATTTAGACACTGCAATTAAACTTTTTAAATGCAAGTTTCAATGCATTTAATTTTTGTGAGGGTTAATTATGTTATTACTTTTGTAATATGACTCAATTTTAGATTCACCTTCTATATTTTAAAATTGAAAACCTGCACCACATGTATTATGAAAATCTTACAATTACCCCTACGAGGTTTAGCTGTAGCTTAGAATGTTAATAATAACTATTAAACGACAAAGTAAAACTATAAATAAAATAATTTTACAAAGTTATTTTTTATGAAATTAAAAAAAAAATAGTCTATTACCCCCTCAACCTTTAGTCAAAATCCCAACTACACACTCAATCTTTAAAGGTGACTTATTACCCCCCTGAACTATTTTAAAGTGAAATTATTACCCCCCCTGAACGCTGACATGGCAAGAGAGTGAGGACGATTTTTTATATTAAAAAATTATTTTTAATATTTCTTTATTTTCTTTATTTATTTTTAATTATTCTTTTTCTTTATTCATTTTCTTTCTTTCTTTGTTCTTCATCTTCTTCTTACAAACAATGACATCCAACAACTCATTAATGGCATCGAAAATTAATTTATCATTTTTCTTATCTCCAAGCACAAAATCAATTGGTTTCGATTTCAAATTCGTCGAAAATTTCAAAATGGGTATTGTTCATTGTTTCCAACTTCAAGATTGTCGGGAATTTTAAAATCGCTATTGTCCATTATTTACGACTTCAAAGTCATCGTAAATTTTAAAATGGGTATTGTCTATTGTTTCCGACTTGAAGGTCGTTGAAAATTTCAAAATTCTCTATTGTTTCCGACTTTAAGGTTATTGAAAATTTTAAATTCGGTATTATTCATTGTTTCTGGCTTCAAGGTCGTCAAAAATTTTAAAATTGGTATTCTTCGTTGTTTTCAGATTTTAGATCGTCGAAAATTTAAAACTTGATATTGTTCATTGTTTCCCACTTCAAGGTTATTGAAAATTTTAAATTCGATCTTTTTATTATTTTCGACTTCAAGATCATCAAAAATTTTAAAATCGATATTGTCCATTATTTTCGACTTCAAGGTCGTCAAAAATTTCAAAATTCTGTATTGTTTCCGACTTTAAGGTCATCGAAAATTTTAAATTCGGTATTGTTCATTGTTTTCGGTTTCAAGGTCGTTGAAAATTTTGAAATTGGTATTGTTCGTTGTTTTCGGATTTAAGATCGTCGAAAATTTAATAATTGATATGGTCATTGTTTCCCACTTTAAGGTTGTCGAAAATTTTCAAATTCGATGTTGTTTATTATTTTCGACTTCATCACACAGTTCATAACTAAAGAATCGACAACAAACCAACATGAGCAATTATTCACCGACAACAAAGATCAAACAGCACACAAACATTCAATCTCAACATCGCATGTCACTCCTCATTTTTCCGAATAATTTTTCGACAGCCCCATCAACACTAAAAAACATGAGCTTCGTAAAGGGATATCTTCAAATCGTCGATGTTGATGATTTTTTTACCATAGCACCGCTAAAATTAATTAAAATGACTTTTCCGATATGTGAGAACAAACCCACCAACCATCAAGTTGATGAACTTTACTGTCATTAATGGAGAAAAAATCATAACAAAGTGCAAACATCAATCAAATTTTTTTATGTCAACATAATTAAATCAAAATTAACATTTGTTTTTCCCCGCACCTTCATCCTAGATAACTTCTTCAATTTTTTTTAAAAACTGAAATGGAACTTAGATATATTTCTTCGTTGTCTTCTTCACTTTTGTGTTCATTGTTGGGGAAAGTTAAAGAGATCAAGGCAATTCAAGAATGAGTTATGAAAGGCAAGGATTAAAGAGAATTTGGTAAAAGAAAAGAGAATGAAATGGAAAAGGAAAGAAAAAATAACGAGAAAGCATAATAAATAAAAAATGGTCTATTACAATTGTTGGACCAAAATGGCTTTTGAGATTGAAGAAAGAGAAGAAGATGAAGAGAAAGGAGAAAGATGAATAGAAAGGGAAATGAAGAAGGAAATGTAGAAGGAAAGATGAATAAAATAATGAAATAATAATTGTAGAAGGGAATGAATAAAAAATTGATTAAAAAAAATTAAATATATTTTACACGTGTCAAAAACGTGTGTATCTCACCTCTCAACATAAAAGTGGTTGTGAATTTTTAGGGGTGTTATAATTTCTATTTTAAATAGTTCAAGGGGTCATAAATTCAGTAAAAAAGGTTCAGGGGGTAATAGGCCACATTTAAAGGTTGAGTGCGTAGTTGAAATTTCGACTAAAGGTTGGAGGGGTAATAGACTATTTTCTCAAAAAAAAAAAAGACAACTTTTAAAACCAACCCCCCCCCCCCCACACACACACACACACAAAACCAAAAAAAAACACTATTCATGCCTTTGACCAAAAAAAAGCCAATAAATATTTTTGAAATATTTACCTTTTGAAAACTCACAGATAGAAAATGAACACAGATTATTTTAATCTAATATATAGAAGAGTGAAGGAAGTCGTCATGTCTGCTTCCTTTGTGATTTTATTATATCATTCTTAATTAATTAGTATAAGTTATTTATATATTAAAAAATTAATTATATTTAATAAAATAATAAAATAGATATTTATGACATGTCTGTTTCAGTTGCTTCAACCGTTACTATTTTACTCTTAATTAATTACTTAAGTCATTTAAGTATTAAAAGAATTAATAATATTTAATAATAAAAAAAATAGATAAAAATGATAAATTAACTATTGATATTTTAAATTAACTTGACATTTTATATGAGGTCCACTTAAATTTTTAGTGAAGGAAGCATGTGAAGGTCGTCATACTTGCTTCCTCCGTGATTTTACTATATCACTCCTAATTAATTATTATATATCATTTATATATTAAAAATTAAAGATATTTAATAAAATAATAAAATGGACATGTATGACATATCTGCTCCAGCTGCTTCAACCGTAATTTGACTATTTCACCCCTAATTAATTACTTAAGTCATTTAAGTATTGAAAATTAATAATATTTAATAAAAAAGATAAAATAAATTTTAAAAAATAATAAATTAACTATTGATGTTTTAACTTGGCATCTTATAAGAGACCCACTTAAATTTTTTTCACAACTAATTTTTATAGTAATTTTGCTATATCACTTTTAATAATTCATTATGAGTTATTTTTGACATGTTTGTTTCGCTACTTCAATCGTGATATTTGATTGACTGTCGAAATTATATGTGTCACTTAAATTGGAATAAAAGAAAAAATATTATAAATCACAATAATTAAAACTTAAATTGTTTTAAAATATAATTGACTATGAATGCAACAAAAGTTTGGACAAGGAGAGTATTATAAGTTACAATAGCTAACAGCTTAAAATAGTAAATGCCAAAAAATATTATAAATTACAATAGCTTACATCTTAAAAAATCTAAAATTCATATTAAAAATATAATTGATTATCTAAATTTTATTTGTGTCACATAAATTGACACCAAAAAATAACATATATTGTTAGTACTATATAGAAGTGCGATAAAGCAGGCACCTCTCCATCCTCGTGTTTGTTTGCTCCGTGATTTTACTATATCACACCTAATTAATTATTAAATGTCATTTACGTATTACAAAATTAATATTAATTATTTAAGTATTAAAAATGTTAATAATATTTAATAAAAAAAAAAGATAAAATAGGTTAAAAAATGATAAATTAAATATTGATGTTTTAAATTAACTTGACATCTTATATGAGACCCACTTAAACTTTTTTCACAACTATTTTTTATAGTAATTTTTCTATATCACTTCTAACAAGTTATTACGATTAATTTAAGACATGTTTATTTCGCTACTTCAATCGTGATATTTGATTGATTGTCGAAATTATATGTATCACTTAAATTGGAATAGAAGAAAAAGTATTCTAAATCACAATAATTAAAAACTTAAATTATTTTTAAAATATAATTAACTATGAATGCCACAAAAGTTTAGCCAATGAGGGTATTATAAATTATAATAGCTAACAGCTTAAAATAGTAAATTACAATTTCGAAAAAATATTATAAATTACGATAGCTAAGATCTTAAAATATCTAAAAATATATTTAATTATCTAAATTTTATTTGTATCACATAAATTGAGATAAAAAAATAACATATAGTACGTGCCCTTTGATATGTAGTATAATAAAATATACCTACTATTAGCAATAACTTTTTTGCATATTAGTAACTTATTTTTACTTTTGTTTAAGTTATAATATTTAATTATGTAGAAATTTCTCTTTTCTCTTTTAGTTTACAAAAATAGAGGGTTTATTTGCAATTGAGTCATAGTATAAGGGTATTTAGTGTAATTAATCTTTTTTATAGTAGCATGATAACATGTTAGGAAAAATTACATATTTAACTACTTTTTATAAATTATTTACTATTTTTAAATATTTTTTAATTTAGTACCTAGATATCCTATATTTAGAAAATATTTACCATCTATAACAATTGTACTATGTATTAAAATTGAATTATATATGCAATATAAATGTATTAAAAGTGTATTAAAATAAATTCTACTTGTTTTGATTAAAAAATACATTATATGTTAAAAATGAATTATGCACGCAATATAGATGTCTTACACTATGTACAAAAAATAAATTACGCATGCAATATAGATTTATTATAAATGTTTAAATATATTATGCTTGTTTTGATAAAAAAATCTACACTATACATTCAAAATGACCTATGCATATTTTAAAATTGTATAGCTATAAATGATAAATATTTTCTAAATATCATATATCTAGGTAAGTTTTCCTAAATATTATCTCATCCTTAGTATAGGACGCAATTATGGTGCAGAGAATATGTGAATAAATTATAGAAGAAAAATCAGGAATCTGAAAAATAATATCACATTTATAAGAAAAAATTTCATAATTAGAAGTTTCATAGAAACTGTTTCATAATTACGAAAAATAGCAAGTTGTATTTTGGATTTTAGATAATGTTTGCTATTTAAATACATATACAAATGAAATAACAGTTTCTTTTTGTAACTCAAATCAGTTGAGTTAAATAAGGAATAAATAGTCCCTTAATTTATGTCATGTATTTAATTGTGAAGATTCTTTTTTCTTAAATGGCTCTTTTTAATTACAATCACTTAATTCAAAATTCAAAAGGAGATTTTCCTGATCAACAATTCAAATCAATTTCAAAAACAGATTGAAGAATCTGGAGTTGATGAGCGTCTAAATTTTTTAAAAAAAATTGCGAGTACAGGTACTAAAAAAATGAGTTTGCATTTGAATTTCAACATTTTTTTTGCGAATTAGTTGATGAACTTGTAATTTTCAAGATAAAAAAATAACACTGCACTTACAGGTATTGAATCAAAAATTTGCATTCGTATATGAAATTTAAACAAATTTAGAATAGTCGATTGTTTTGCGCGAAATAATTTTTTTCAACATAGAAGTTTTTCTTCTTGATGTTTATTTTAAAAAATTGATCTAAATCTATTATCCGTTCAATTTGAACGTTATTCGATCTTAATTCATATTTGATCAAAATTATGGTTTTGATCGGTATGCGTTTACCAGTAATGTAATTTTTTTAGATTGTATTTATATATTCGAAACAGTGTAATTATTTTTGTCATGAACATAGTGTTAACTTATGAGTTTATTTGAACAAGAATATATAAATACAATCCAAAAAATGAATATAAATGAGTTTATCTGAATTGTAGTTGCATTTGTATTTTATTTTGATATTTTTATTTTATGAGTATAATTGTATGTTGTATGTTGTAGTTGCATTTGTAATTGTATGTTGTGTTGTAGTTGCATTTGTATATTTAATAAATGTAATTGTATTTTGTTTTGGCATTTGTATTTTATGAGTTTAATTGTATGTTGTAGTTTCATTTGTATATTTAATAAATGTAATTATACTTTATTTTGGCATTTGTATATTATGACTTATTTTACTCCTTTAACAGAATGAATATTAAATATTTATTAATTTATTTATTAATTTACTCTTTTGACAGAATGTATATATGTATTTGATTTCAGTGAAAAATGTGTTTTCATTTGTGTTATGAAAGATATATGTATAGTTCTACATAAAATGCATATACAAATCTAAAAGAGCTGGAAAATACATGTAAAGACCTGTAAATACATATGCAGACCTGTAAATATATATGTGGATCTGACAAATACATGTGCAAAACTGAAAAATACAAATGTCCAACTGAATTTGAGTTTTTTTAACTAATTTTCTGTAAAAAAATTCAGATTGTACCAGTTACTGAATGTCTATACAGTATATTGTACTGCACAAGCATATATAATGTATGTTATCTCGTTCAACTGAAATGCATGACAAAAATATTTTTTTTAATTTATCCTTTACCACACAAAGATGACTGGGTAATTCCACATAGCATATTGGATGAGGTAGTTCTGCCCCCAAAATACAAGCGGTTCCCTGACAAACCTCCAAAGAAAGATTGTGAAAAATCAGAAAGAGATATGTTCGAAAAGAAAAACATCAATTCTTGTAGTGCATGTGGATATATGGGTCGCAATATGCGTTCATGTATTTTATATAGTAAATGATACGCTTGTTGATATATTCAATAAAAAAAGATTGTCAAATTTTTTTATTGACAATTATGTGAGTCATACAGTTGAACTCATTTGCATAATATGTGACTAATTTTTTCATTGACAATTATTTTTCATGTATTTGAATTTCTTAAGTCATAAAGTTGTTGCAATTATGATACTGAACTTGCAAGTTTTCTTAGTTCATTATGAATAAATGAATATAATTGATTCTATATTTATTGTGTGAATGTGAAAAAAATACTGAAAATAAGATCATTTTTGAAGTATTGTATGTAAATAACAATACATATTTGGGTAAATTTATAATCAGAAAAAAAGATATAATTACATTACAAATATACATGTGCATTTACGTATATGTACTTGCTAATAATTCTATGTAAATATATATGTATTTAATTTCAATAAAAAATCTATTTTCAAATGTGTTATGAAGGATATATGTATAGATCTGCATAAAATACATATATAAAGTTTAAAAATATGAAAAATACATATAACGACCTATGAATACATATGCAGACCTGTAAAATATATATGCCGAATAGAAAAATACATATGCATAAACTGAAAAATACAGTTAAAATACATATGCAGACTTGTAATGTCCAACTGAATTTGAGTTTTTTAAATAATATTTTTTAAAATTCAGCTATTATAAATGGGATATTAAACAAACTAAAATTGAAACATTCAATTAATTTGATTCAACATCAACAATCAAAATATAATTGACAAGTTCTAAAAAACTTTCGACTTGCTACCTAAAAGTAATATGTAAAACTTAAAAACTATTCAACGACGTCTCTGTCAACCTACAATTAACGTTGTCAAATACAAAATATTAAAAAAACATCAAACTTCTAGCACTCCAATGTCTTCTATTATCCCGATTTTTCTAGCAGGCCTTATTGGTTCTTCATCATCACGTTGTGCCTTAACTTCTTCTTCTCTCAAACTATAATTCCACAAAAGTGAAGCATATCTTGTGCGAAGAAGGTCTGGGTCGAAGTCAACATAAGGAACACCCTCACCATAAGTAAGGCACTCAGCATATGTCTTAATATACAATCCACAATCCCTGCAAAATACGTTCTTCAATATCGTTGATCGTGTGACACCATATATGTGGTGCAAACTTTGAAAGTACTCTTGCCATGAATATTTAATCACGTCACACCTATAGACAAAAAAATTATTGAAATCTATATTACATGTTCTTCTCACAAAAAAAATAATACAAAATACATAGTATGCATATATTTTCTACAACAGCATATATATTACATTGCAACAAATACATATATCACTGCATATGTATTTTCAGAATACATGTTTGTTCTAGAATACATAAATAAACTCATATGTATTTACAAAATACATATCATAGTAATATTGAACAAACAAATACAAATGCATATCAAATACATATCTTAACATTGACAAATACAACTCCTGTCCTGATGTCTTAACAGTAACAAATACATATCTTAATAGTAACAAAAATAATTACATATCTTAATTGTAGCAAATACATATCTTAATAGTAACATATACAATTTCATATCTTAACAGTAACAAATACAACTCCATCCATATACATATGACTGAACAATACAAAATACATACTACATATTTTCAATAAAAAAAAACTACAAATACATATGTTACCAACTAAAAAATAAATATAAGCATAATCATATGTATATTAAAAAATACATATACCCGCATATGACTCATAATCTATAAAAATACAAATTCAGATATCTTTTTTACTTTTTCTTCTTCATATTCATATTCATATGAATTTTGATCCACAGGACTTGGTATTTTACTTGACTCTCCAATTTCGTCTGACTTTTTTTTTTACAGATATTTTCATTTTTTAGGGTTTTGATGTGAAGGTTTTCTCAATCCTTTCTGCTTCATACTTTTTACAATCTTCTCCGGATCGTTACGATGCTTCGATCTCACCTCTTCTATGTTCACTTGTGTTAAAAAATACAAAAATTCACAAAACGCAACATACAATCCGAAAGAGATACAAAAAAAACTCCCAAAAAAATTCTGAAGAGATTGTTCGCAACAATTTTTCGTTAACGCTAAAAATTAACTGCAAGCAAAAATAAAATAAACAGAAAGAATAATTTTATATAAATGAATTTTGCGGGTACAATTCCGTTATTCTCTCGATTCTTCTCTCCTGAGTTTTTTCGTGATTCAAGGGCCTTTGCAGCGTGATTCTCGAATGTAGGATGATTTGAGCCTCCTAGAAATATGTTTGGATCTCCAGGAATTGTCTGACAGCACTTCGTCTTGTCGAGTTGATCTCCGGGCAGAACTCCGTTAGTCAATTCGTTGAAGAGTTGTGTAGTCAATGCAGAAGCTTCCTCCAATGCTTGCAGAATGTCCTCCTTTTTCTTTTCTCCCCTTTAGAATGTTACGTTACTCTCCTATTTATAGTTGTAGGGGGTAGGCCTAGTTGCTTGTAATTGTCCGAAACATGTCACTTTGCCACTTGGCGCCTTTTGACTGGTTGTTGAATTTGAATGAGATTTTCACATCATTTGTACATATGGTGGCGTCTCATTGGTCTTGAATTTGACTGGGATGCCACGTCACTTGATGAGTTTGGGCTTCAAGGTGAGACGGACCTTGATGAGGAATACAATAGGCTTATTATTTTTTTAAGCCCAAAATAAGTTTAAACCCAATAAAATGTGGATCAAATTTAAATTTTATATGAATTTGATCCAATAAATTTTATGTGTCCACAAATATACAAACGCAACATACAAAAAAAATCTCTGGATCGTTACAAAACGTAAAATTCACAATCCTCGCCCCCCCCCCAAAAAAAAAAATGGAAGAACAAGGTTGAAGAAAAAAATACAAAAAATATAAAATATATAAATTTTATGGAAGAGATAGCAGGCAATAACTATAAATATGAATTTACCTTATTTGATAGAGTACAATATTTATCAACAATTAAAAATAATAGATGAAAATTGAGAAAAAAGAGGAGAGAAGATACGGTTAGATTGGAGGGGAGTGAAATAATGGACTGAAAATAGAAAAAGGTAAAGTTTAGGAGTAAAACACGCACTTATCTAGTTAATGGGCAAAATAATATTATTTTTGCTATAAACTATAATTTTGAGAAAGTATTGTTATTTATTGTAATTATAATTTTAAGTTTGTCACTTTCTATAATTTTTCCTATTTATAAATTACAATTTCTGTCATCGAAGATATGAACATCCATTACATCGACATATGACATCGTTAGTATGTAAAAAAGATATAACAATATAAAATTTGGATAAACCATTTATATTCAGACTTAGAAATTGGTGTTTGCTTCGATTGTTACGTAAGCACGAGTAGAAAAAAATAAAAAAAATTACTAAAAAATTTGTTACATATTAAAGAAATATTACACCATTTAACTAATGATATATCTGTTCAATTTCACATATTTTAAGGATATATTTAGTCGGTTTTCGTTTATTATTCAACTAATTAGATTTATTGGAGGGTCCAATTAAATTAAGGGCATAATAGTTCCAACTATTGAAGTTAAGAATATAGGAATAATTTCAAATATCTACAATAAAGTAATTAAATTATAATATATATAATTATATTTTATTTTTAAAAAAAAATCATGTTTTAACCACGTGTGGATCGTAGTTAAATGGTAGAAAACGGTGCATAAATGGTCATTTTTTTTGGTAAATAATAATTTTATTAATCACCAAAAAAAATTCATATATAATTTCTTGAACGTTATATCTGTAATGTATCAATAATTTATAAATAGTTATACGAAAAATGGTCAAAATTATCCCTAACTTATTTGAAATAAAGCAAAAATATCCTCCATTTGTATTTTGACTCAAAATTATCCCTCCATTTAGAAAAATACCTCTTATATTAACGGAGTGCCACCAAGCACACCACATGAAAAAAATTGCTACATTCACTCCACATCAATATCTCATTCAAGGAAAAGGGTCAAAATTCCTCCTGAACTATTCGAAATGAAGAAAAAATATCCTCAATTTATTTTTTAGCTCAAAAATACCCTTCAGTTTGCTTTTGGGATCACAAATACTCCTCACTTTAATGGAGTACCAGCAAGCACACCACACGAAAAAAATTATCACATGGTCAGTTCAAATCAACATCCCATTTAATACCCAGTCGAACCACTTAATCATCCAACTTAACATCTCATTTAATATGGTACTCGGCCCATTTTTAAAACATTCAACCCATCTTCGTAAATAAAGGGTAAAGATAGATCCACCCTTAGTGTATGGGTTGAAACTCAACCCTTCTTTATCATGTCAAACAATATGGGAGAGTTCAACCCATGTATTAAGGGCTTTCTTTTGGGGGAAAGGATAGAAACGACACCTCATATCAAATTATTTCCACAAAAATGGTCATGAAATTTAAACTCCACTTTCTAGTCATTTCAATTTGTTGGCTTGTTCTATACGGTTTCTACACACCTTCTATATAGTTTCTATACATATCATATACATATAAATATTCTATACGAAAATTATACAATTTCAATACACAATTTATACAATAATTGTACTTTTTTTTTGCACATTTTATACAGCAACTATATAATTTTTATACACTTTCTATATATTTTTTATATATATTTTATACATATACATATTTGATAGAATTATACAATTTCTATACATATATCTTGTATAGATACATATTCTATATAACAATTATACAATTTTTATATAATTTTATTTAATTATTATTGCTAAATAATAAAAAAAGAATATTTTTCAGTTAAAAAATTTATAGCACAAAAAAAACTGAAATATTTTTAAAAGGGTCGAATGGCCCAAGTTGAAACTGTATCAGTATTGTATATGGATTGTATCAGTATTGTATATAAACTGTATCTGAACTACATGGGTCAAAGTGAACCAAATTAGGAAATGACTATAAAGTGAAAATACTTTATCCGACTGGCCATTTTTTGGCAAAATCTCAAACTTGGGCTATTTTTTTAAAAAAGTGTTATACAGTGTCCTTTTCCCATTCTTTTTTCTCAAAATCCCTAGTTTGCATTGATTTTTTTGCGAGAGTTTAAGTGAAGATGTGTCAGAGTATTTGAGGATGGATTGGGTACATGTATTAAATGAGATGTTAAGTTGGATGATTAAGTAGATCGATTGGGAATTAAATGGATGTTGATGTGGCCTACCATGTGGTAATTTTTTTCCACATTTTGTCCTAGGTGACACATCATTAAAGTAGGGGTATTTGTGAGCCAAAAAACAAACATGACTGATATTTTTTAATCGAAAAATAGAGGAATATTTTTGCTCCATTTCAGATAGTTAGGGGTAATTTTGGCCCTTTTTCGTAAATGGGATGCTGACGTGGACTGGACATGTGACAATTTTTTTCACGTGTTATGCTTGGTGGCACTTTGTTAAAGTGAGGAGTATTTTTGAGCCAATAAACAAACGGATGATATTTTTGTTTCATTTCAGATAGTTTAGGAGTAGTTTTGACCCTTTTACGATAGTCACATAGGGTATATATAATATATTGATATTGTATAAATGGTGCACATGTATCAATATTATATAAATAATTATGTAATACATTGATATTGTATAAATAGTTATGTAATATATCGATAATGTATAAATAATATATATAAATGATGTATACTTTTGTATCAGAAATGTATATACATTTGTATACACCGTTTGGAGGTGTTCTGAAGAGAGATGAACACCGATCTTCATCGACTGCACATTAACACAAATTCACGCTTAATTGAGCAAAGGAAGGAAGGGGCTCAAATATCTAGGTCAATGAACCACATTTCGACGACTACTTAAAGCATACCTGGCAAGCTGAATGTAATTATTAAGATTTTTGACAGACAGAGGCAAGTGACTTGGATACAAAATAGATCAGACTTGAAACAGTTGATAGTTCGTATGGTTATTCTAAAGGCACTTCAGTTATTTACATGCTAACTTACAAAGAAAATGCTTCTCAGTTATTAATCCCGACTAACTTAAAATCTCCTCTAAACAGTCCTAAATTTTAAATATAAGCTCTCTCAACATTACAGGTCTTTTGATATGCTATTCACTGAAAGTGATTCACGTTAGCGGCACATCGAATGTTAAAGAAGGGAAACCAACGGAGGAAGAGAATAATCAAATTACATTATAAGAGTTGAGTTAGCGCAATTGAAAACTTGGACGGCATTTTAAGCTAGAAATCGAAGCCTTGTTTCAATTCTTTGTAACTGTCAAATTAGCCTTTCAGATTGTGACTAGATCGTATTACGCTCAACCATATTTATGAATCTTCGCTACAAGGAGAAATTTAGCAAAGGATGATTAAGTCAGGAAGACGAATAATGGAGCTGAACCCCCAAATAAAGTAATAAATGACACGGCAATTGAACACAACGCTTCTTCACACAAGAATCCCTGCAACATGTTTCTAATTGTTATTAGGAGTTTGGAGTTGTTATCACACCCCATCCCATTCTTGGGGCCGCCTAAAGAGCTAAGGTAAAGCACATGGAAGCATCAATCCGGACCTCTTCTTTTTCCACAGGTTTAGCAACACTGTAACTCCCTCCTCCAGAGTAGCTTTCTTATTGACTGCATAATTCCAGAGCTCTGAGATGATGTATCTTCCACTAGGGTTGTGATCGTTAATCTCTGTCAAAGCTGCTGTGACAGCTTTGTAAACTTCCTCCCCATAATTTTTCTTCAAGTCTTTCAGCTTTTCATCTTCATCATCTATCACGTTCTGAAATGAGTAACACCAGCATTTAAATAAATATACATAGTTGATGCTACCTCTATGCAAATACAAGTAAAGCAAAGAAAAACCTACATATAGTTTATGTCAATAAGCAGTATTATCAACACATCCAACTAAGACCCAAAAAACAGACCCCAGCAATCACAGTAAAATAATAAAAAAATAAATGCCAGTAAAACAGGAAAAACATAAACAACTGACAACTCTCTCTCAGGCACTGATCCCCATGTGATTTTTTAAACCACTTCCCACCTCAAAACACCACTGGTGGTCCTTCTGATCACCGGAATACCTCTTTTATCTACTTCTTTCTTCAATTTTTTTCCACCATAACCTTCACCAAACACCTGCGACCCAACCCCAGAAAACCTACCCCCAGAAAGTCCCCCACCGACCACACGCATCACGCGCTGGTGACGCCACCCCCAGCCAGATTCAGTTTCTTTCTTCGACACTTGCACTACAGGGGCCTTCCGAAATTACTCTTCTGCTTACTTTATTCTTTCTGCAGATATGGGGCATTGCATTTATTTTGCACTAGGATTCAAGTCTTTTGACGTAGAAAAAATATCAGGGACTGCTGTAGAATGGTATGAATGGACCGAGAGAAGCAGAAACACTATCACAAGAACATCTTTCACCAGAAAAACAATGGAGTGGATAGTTCTGACATTGAGAGAAGCTTCCAAAACGATGGGAAACACATGAAAAGGTGGACGAGAAGAGGAGGGGTTATCTGAGATTTTCTTTGCCAGAAACTTTAGCAAGTTTGGGCGTTACATAATTGTGATTAATATCAGGGGTAGAAGGAGATCAATTCTGATACTTCCAGAAATGACATTTAATGCAGGGTGGAGTTATATTGCAGAAAAAGTTGGAAGATTCCTTAATAACACAAAAGATGCGACAGACATTGAAGACACAGGCTTACTGATAGCAATTTTCCATATGCGGATAGGCTAACAGGGGAGGGAATGAGTCAGACGCACAACATCCATTGATGAAGGGGGAGAAAATACGTTTCAATGACATCTGCAGTTCTCAGAAGGAGGTTTTAAAAAAAAACCTGGTGGGTTTTCCACAGCCAAAGGTGACGAGACACCGACCCTGTCGGAGATAAGAAGATGGGCTACTAACATCTGGAAGCAGGGACACAGCCTTAACATTTACGATTTGGGTAGCTGCAGTTTTTTATTTGAATTTGCTTCAAGAACCACTGCAGAGAAAATTGATGGGTGGGGAGTGCGTCTGGAGGAAAACCAAGGCCATTGAAGCACCACTGCGGAACTAGTGGCAAGTGATGGGTGGGAAGTGGGTCTGGGGGAAAACCACGGTCAAATTCTTATGGTGGGAGTCCTAGGATTGGCACTATGAAGGAGACAGGACGGCCAACTTCAATCTGAACCAGAAATAGGTCATCCACTTCACCTATGGTCTCATAATGTTTTTCAAACCATTGGTGATCATTGTGGCGGCTGGATCAAAACAGAAGAGGAAACACAATTGAGAAATCATCTCAAATGGGCGAGGATCAGAGTTCGTGGCGATCATAGTAGTATTCCTAAAGAGGTGACAGTCGAAAATGGAGGACTCAGGTATACTATGCAGCTCTTGACAGGTTACCGGCGAGAATGGTGGCAGGAGAAGATAACACGAGCAGCTCCTTTACCCAGAAGATTTCGAGGCAAAATTTGAAGGGTAAAGGGGTGACGTCTGAACCAGGGCCTTCAATGACAAAGCCAAGTGCAACTGCAAAAGTACGTGGAGAGCAGCTAATGGATTTTGTTAACCCTATGGATCGGACCAGCCCAATACGGGAAGATTGTCCATTAATTTCTAAGTTGGACCACAACCCTCCCCAGACCCCACTTTGTGGGAATACACTGGGTATGATGTTGTTGTTGTTGCACCACGACCCATCCAACACGACCCAATTTTAAGTGAAATCAGATTCAGCGCTCTTTCTAAAGAAGCATGTGAGGAGCAGGGGGGTCCTCCTCTTGGAGAATTCACAGAGTTAAAACCTAAGTTGCGCAGACTCTTCATTTTTGATGCCGCACCCGTGTCGGATTCATCAAAAATACACTAATTTTGGCGAATCCGACACGCACCCATTGACATTTTTGACGAGTCCGAGCAACATAGGTTAAAACAATTAGCCTCGAAGTTCCTCGAAGCGTATAAGAAATGGAAATACTCTTCTGCAATTACGAAGGGCCGAGCTTCATCTGAAAAAACTCCAGCAAGGTTAGATCCAAACATACAAGTAGAGGAGAGAGCACAAAGTATTGTTATATCACAAAGTATTGTTATCTCTGAGGCACGCAGACAACACGAAGGAATTGAAACGCAGGACAGCAGACCCAAAAATAACTCAAATGAACCAAATTTGCAGATTCAACAAATTCATGATGTTAACCCAGTTAATACACAAAGTTCACGCGAACAGGAAGAGAATGAATCGACAACTTCAGATTGGGTCAATTCACATATACTGAAGTTAAGCAATACTTACAGAGTAGCTTTTGTGGGCTTCGAAAAGGAAACACTAGCTCTTCTCATGAAACTGGATGAGAGAAAGCCTATGTTCGACAAGAAAGAGTAGGAGAAACTGGTCACAACTCCAAAAAGTAGGGTATTGGGAAGAACGAATTGAAAAATCTGCATTCCAGTTTAAATGAAGAAGTTGAAAGAGTTAGAGAAAGGGGGAGACCACTTAGTCTCACGTTTAAATGAATGTAATAATTATGACGTGGAATGTAAGGGGGCTAAACAACACAGCAAGTAGAAGACTTGTGAAATACTCTTTACAGAAGTGGAGGGCAGATGTATATTGTCTGCAAGAAACAAAGCTTAACAATGATGCAGAGAATATAGCTAAACAGTTATGGCCTGGGAGGTGGATGACGTGTGGATTCTTGGAGGCTTGTGGTAGTTTTTTTTGTTTTTTTTTGGTGTGTGTGTGTGGGTGGGGGGTGGGGGGGCGGCATTGCTGATGTGGGATAGCAGAGTTTGGACAGGGGAGTTGGTAGAAACAGCGCAGTATTCTATCACATATAGATTGGTGTCCACACAAAATTCTTTCAGTTGGAAAATCGCTCGAGTTTATGCACCACATAGTAGAGATGAAAAACTAGAGTGTTGGGAAGAAATCGCAGGGGAATGGATCTGACTTGTAAAGAATGGATCTTGGGTCTAACTCAACCTCAAAAGTTAGCTCATGAGGGGAGGATTGCCCAAGTTCATATAAGAAGACCAATTACCCATCCTTTTTCCGATGTGGGATACTTAACACTCCCCCGCATGCCCAGGTCTCGTTAACTAGAGCGTGGACAATAAAATATGGAGGCGGTGAACAAAGTTTGAGATGGGTCTGGCTCTGATACCATGTGAGAAATAATAGAGAAAAATATTATTGAATTATGTGTCTACGTAATTACATTGACACCCTATTTATAGACACTACATTACAATCCTTTTCCAAGTAAGATTTTGTATATTATTCCTTTTTCTACTCATATTCCAACACTTTCCCTCAAACTGGTGCATACAAGTCATATGTACCAAGCTTGTTACAAATGTAATTAATACGAGGACTGGTGAGGGACTTGGTGAAGATATCTGCAAGTTGATCACTTGATTTTACAAATTTTGTAACAATATCTCCCGAGAGTATCTTTTCTCTAACAAAGTGATAATCAATATCTATGTGTTTGGTCCTCTCATGGAACACTAGATTAGATGCAATATAAAGGGCTACTTGATTATCACATACAAGTTCCATCTTCCCAGATTCTCAAAATTTTAGTTCTCTCAGCAATTGCTAGATCCAAACCAGCTCGCAAATTGCTGCAGTCATTGCTCGATATTCTGCTTCGGCACTAGATCGAGCAACCACACACTACTTCTTACTCTTCCAGGACACCAAACTACCTCCTACTAAAACATAATATCCAGATGTAGAACGTCTATCAGAGGGTGCCCAATCAACATCTGTATATCCAATGATATGCTCATGGCCTCGATCCTCGAAGAGTAGTCCTTTACCTGGAGATGACTTTATATATTGCAAAATACGAACTGTATACAATGACTATCACAGGGAGAAGTCATAAACTGACATACAACACTCACCCAAAAAGAGATGTCAGGTCTAGTCACTATGAGATAATTCAACTTTCCAACCAACCGCCTATACCTTCCAGGATCACTGAGTGGCTCCCCCTGTCCTAGCATAAGTTTAGCATTTGGATCCATAGGAGTGTCAATGGGTCGACATCCCATCATTCTTGTTTCCTCAAGAATGTTTAAAGCATACTTGCGTTGAGAAATAACAATACCTGATCTGGACTGAGCAACCTCAATACCAAGAAAGCATTTCAATCTGCCAAGGTCTTTAGTCTGGAAATGTTGAAAGAGATGTTGCTTTTAGTGATACCATCTTGATCATTGCCGGTGATAACAATATCCTCAACATAAACCACCAAATAAATACACAAATTTGGTTCAGAATGGCGATAAAACACCAAATGATCAGCTCCACTATGAATCATGCCAAACTCCTGAATAACTGTGTTAAAACTTTTTGAACCAGGCTTGAGGGGACTGTTTCAGGCCATAGAGTAACTTGCGCAATCGACATACAAAGCTACTAGACTCCCCCTGAGCAACAAAACCAGGTGGTTGCTCCATATAGACTTCTTCCTCAAAATCACCGTGCAGAAAAACATTCTTAATGTCCAACTGATTAAGAGGCCAATGATGAACAGCAGTCATAGAGAGAAAAAGACGGACTAATGCTATTTTAGCCACGGGAGAGAAAGCGTCACTATAATCAAACCCAAATATCTGTGTATACCCTTTAGCAACAAGGCGAGCCTTCAACCGATCAACCTTACCATCTGGACCAACTTTAACTGTATAAACCCAACGACAACCAACAGTAGGTACCTGCAGGAAGGGAAACAAGCTCCCAAGTACCACTCGTATGTAAAGTAAACATCTCATCAATCACAGCATGTTTCCATCCTGAATGGGAAAGTGTTTCACTTGTAGTCTTAGGGATGGAAATAGAGGACAAAGATTATACAAAAGCATGATGGGGTGATGACAAACGATGATAACTCAAGAAAGTATAATGCGGGTTAGCATTACGAAAGGATCTTATGCCTTTTTGAAGTGCAACTGATTGGCTGGGAAGAGGCAAGTCCGCAGTAGGGGAAGCGGGGGAAGCGTCAGGCGCATGACATGAATTATCTAGGACTGATGCTGAACGTGGGCGGCGGTGATAAGTCAAAAGCAGTGGCACTATACCTGGAGATGGAGAAGTAACGGTAGGTTCCTCAAAGATTGGTATAGGTAAGATTGGAGGTATAGGTAAAGCCTTAGAGATATTAAGAATATCAGAAGATGTAAAGTTGAAATTCAAAGAATGTGACATCAGCGAACATAAGGTAGCGACCCAGATCAGGTGAACAGCAACAATACCCTTTTTGAACTCAAGAGTAACCAAGGAAGACACATTTGAGCGCACGAGGGGTTAATTTATCTTTCCCTGGGGCAAAGTGGGGCAAAGTTATGAACAAAACATGTGTTTCCAAAAACATGAGGGGGATAGAGTAGAGATGTGGCTGAGGAAATAGTATGAAATGGGGAACCTTATTCTGGATCGAAGATGATGGCATGCTGTTAATGAGATAGCAAGATGCGAGGACTGCATCGCCCCAAAAACGCAGCGGAACATAGGATTCAATGAGAAGAGTGCGAGCAGTCTCAATAAGATGCCTATTTTTCCTTTCTGCTATACCGTTCTGCTGAGGGGTGTATGGGCATGATGTCTCCTTGATGAGTCATAAACTCCTGAAACTGGGAGGATAAGTATTCCAAGGCATTATTCACTACGAAAAGCACGAATAGAAACACCAAATTGATTTTGTATTTCAGCACAAAAACTCTTGAATATAGAGAATAACTCGAAAGATCTTTCATCAAGTAAACCAAAGTACATCTTGAAAAATCATCGATGAAAGTAACAAAGTAACAAAATCCTAAGGGTGAACTGACTCTACTAGGACCCCAAATATCAGAATGGACTAATGAGAAAATAAACTCAGAGTGACTCTTAATACTGCGTAAAAATGTAGTACAAGTGTGTTTCCCAAGTTGACACGACTCACAATCTAATGTGGATAGACTAGACAAACTAGGCACCATCTTTTGTAGCTTGGATGGGACTCGGATGTCCTAAACATTTATGAGTAAGGTTGGGAGGGTCTGTAGCAAAGCATGTTGTGAAGAGCCTGTTATGAAGGAATTTGAGAAGGTATGATGGTAAAGGCCTTGTGATTCATGTCCTATGTCAATTGTCTGTCCCATTTTGCGGTCCTTCATTATAAAAGAATCATCAAAAAAAGTTATACTACATTGAAGGGCATATGTCAAACGACTATCAGATGCAAGATTAAAAGGACAATCAAGATTAAAAGGACAATCAGGGACATAAAGAATAGAATCTAAAGTGATAGAAGATGGGGGTTTGGCTTGTCCAACTCCTTTTGGCTCTGTTCGGATTCCATTGGCTAAAGTAATAGCAGGAAGAGATTGTGTATAAACAATATTAGATAGAAGTGATTTGTCACCAAAAATATGATCAGAAAAGGACCTGAGTCCACAACCCATGATCCAAAGGTAGAAGATTGTGTTGTTGAGGCTATTGGTAGAGATATATGTTTACTTGCTCGATACTGAAGATACTCATTATATTTCTTGTCAGATAAATACACTCATTGATCACCTGTGGTGTCAGACGGAGCAATATGAGCATTTTTAGGTGGTCGACCATGCAAAGAATAACATATTCCACGAGTATGTCCAAGCCTATTACAATAACTACACTTAGGTCGAGAATAACATACGCCACGAGTATGTCCAAGCCTTTTACAATAACTACACCTAGGTCGAGATCTTCTAAATCGACCATCCCCTCGACGATTCTTTATAAACTCTGACATTTGAGTTTTTGAACTCCACATTAAGATTCAGATTTAATCAGGAAAAAGAAATATTGTCGGAATTTGGCCGGAAAAAAGAAGGGTCGCCGGATATAAGATCTGATATCCAGAAGTAGCTCCAAATCAACAATTAATCATATAAGCAGCCTCGAAATGAAGAGGTGAGGCTACTGGAAAAAAAGAAATTGCTGGAAGACACTGAACGTGTCGGCGCGTGGACTGACACGCTCGCCGGAGAATATCTTCCGGCGGCGCGTGAGGGCGCGTGTGACGCCTATTCTCGGCGAGTATGACTGGGGTTTGCTCAACGGGAAGTTTCGAACATGATGGAGGTGTTGGTTTGTTTTGAAATACACCGATGAAAAATATATTTATTGGACAGCGGCTTCTGTCATCGGAAAATGAGGCAGTGACGACGGAATGATACTTAACACTCCCCCGCACGCCCAGGTCTCATTAACTGAAGCGTGGACAACATAATATGGAGGCTCAACATCGGTGAATAAAGATTTGGGATGGGTCTGGCTCTGATACCATGTAAAGAATGGATCTTGGGCCTAACTCAACTTCAAAAGCTAGCTCATGAGGGGAGGATTGCCCAAGTCCATATAAGAAGACCAATTACCCATCCCTTGTTCGATGTGGGATACTTAACATGACTCAGGCCAAGAAAGACCTTACAGAAGAGTAGATGATGATAAGAGCAACAATAATTGTGGAGTTAGAAGATTCGGCTAAGGAAGAAGAGGATAACTAGAGGCAAGAATCTAGAGTCCTATGGCTATAAGGAGACGAGAACATAAAGTTCTTTCAGAGAATACAACACCACTGATAGACTAGTAGTAGTAAGGGGAGAAGAGATTCAAGAACCTAAAGAAATAAAAACAGCTATGATGGAGTTTTATAGAAATTGGTACTCAGAGTCTGAAGTCTGGAGATCAACTTTTGACTATGTTGATTGTCCTAAGATCACTAAGGAAGAGCAAGAATGGCTACAAAGACCATTCACAGAAGAAGAGGTGACAAAGCACCTAGCCCAAATGGATTTACGATGAGTTTTTTCAAAGCATGCTGGGAAACTCTTAAGGAGGACCTGATGATGACTGTCCACTGTCCAGAATTTTCATCAAAAGGAAATCTTTGAGAAATCCTTTAATGCTACCTTCACTGCGTTAATTCCTAAGAAACCAAGGGAATTGAAGGACTTCAAACCCATCAGTTTGATAGGGGGTATATAAGATCATTTCTAAAATCATGACTGAAAGGCTGAAGACGATAATGGGTAAACTGGTGGATGACCATCAATTAACCTTCTTGAAAGGGATAGATTATGGATGCAGCTCTTGTGGCTAATGAACTAGTGGACTCAAGAGAAAGACAGAAGACACTTGGCATCATGTGCAAGCTTGACATTGAAAAGGCCTATAATTATGTCAATCGGGCCTTTTTACTGAAGATACTAAAGGATATGGGTTTTGGCAACGAGGGGATAAATTGGAAAAAGTTCTGTACATCCAGTGTGAAATTTCCTGTCATCGTCAATGGAGGCACCGAGGGTTTCTTCAAGTCCCAAAGGGGCCTTAGGCATAACGATCCCATATCACCCTTCTTATTTTTATTAGCCATGTAGGGATGAACCGTATGGTCAGGAAAGCAGGGAAAAATAGGTGGATGAAGGGATTCAGTGCTCAAGCAAATAGAGACAACGCTATGAAGATCACACATCTTTTCTATACTGAAGATTTACTCATCTTCTGTGATACAAAAGTGGAGCAGATAAGACATCTAGAGCAACCCTGACTATCTTTGAAGGCATGTCAAGTTTGCATGTCAACCTTTTTTTTCCAACAAGTTTACATGTCAACTGGCACAAGAGTTTTCTATTCCTAGTAAATCAGGTAGACAACCTGCAGTTATTAGCTGAGAACTTAGGTTGCAAGTAGCTTCACTACCTATCAAATATCTTGGAATTCCTTTAGGAGCCAGAAACAAAGAACTTGAAATACGGAATGAAGTGTTGGAAAGGTGCAGAAAAAAGCTATCTAGATGGAAAAGTCAATACCACTCTTTGGGAGGCAGAGTGACCTGATAAAATCAATGATGGATGAGCTTGTTCCATATTCCTAGAAGCATTGAGAAGAAGATTAATCAACTGAGAAGGACAACTTTCTTATGCCAAGGAGATACGAAGAAAAAAAGGTATAATTTGGTAAAATGGAATTTTGTAACCCTCGACAGGATACAAGGAGGCTTGGGTATAAAAAATCTCAACATACAGAATGGTTATGGAGACACTGCAATGAAGATATGGCTTTGTGGAGGAGACTCGTCACAGAAAAAAGCGCTTTGTGTAGCTGGACAACTGAGGAAGTTGTGGGCACATTTGGATGCAGTGTGGGGAAAACTATCAGAAGGATGTGGACTCAGTTTAATAGTAACATCCACATTAAGGGGGAGACGGAATGAGAACAGAGTTTCGAAATTAACACTGGGTGGGTGGAGTATAATGACCCTCCAGGTCATTTTCTGCATTTCCACTTATTTTCGTTGTTCAGAGCTCACATATAGCTTCCCCAAATCATTTGTATTGCTGGAGCTGACAGTTCAGTTACGGGCAGTTCGTTTGGTTTTAGAGTCAATTCCCTGTTTTGAAATCTTCACTGGTAAAAATTGGCTATCCGGAGAAAGTTTCAGTTTAACAACCCTTGTATGCCAATTCTGACCGTTCTATAAGCTCTGAAATGTCGATCTTACGCTAGGAGAACTTTTGGTTCGAGTCCCAAGGCTTCCGAACTCATTTTGGGCCATTGGTCGAAAATTGATAAAAATAACCCTTGGATGTGGGCCCACTTTTCGTCGAAACAACCTCGAATGAAAATTTCGACTGCGTCATTGAGTCCGAAATGACGAAATTAGTAAAATAGCATAGTTCATTTGCGTTCACGAGAATAAATCCCAAAGAGTCAGTGGAAACTTGAAAAATTCCAAGTTTTCAGCTGGTGCATCACTAAAGCGGCCCTGGCTTGCCCAGCGCTGCCTTAGCGATAGTCTGACCGCTAAGGCGGATGCCGCTTTAGCGGTATGCCACGCCAAGCGGGATTTAGTAGTGACTGCTTTAGCGGTCAAGTGTCCACTTAAGCAGCACCTGGGAGGCATTGCCCCCACTTACCCAATTTTTCTCCTATTTTCTCACAAGTCTCAAGAATGAAAACCCTTGAAAGAGTAGGAAACTGGGAGAAGCATTACTAGGAGATTTTGGGGCTTTTGTGAGCTCGAAGTACTTATTTCTTCATCAAAATTTTGGTAAGTTTCCATTAAATTCATGGATAATTCTTCAATTTATTCCTAGAATCCCTAGATTCTTGTTAAGTAGATTAAGGCATCATTTGAGCTCGGAATTTACTCATTCTTGAGGGTAAATATTCCTTGAACATAGAGGGATGCGTTGATGATTTCGAAAGTGCGATTCTGCAAGCTAGCCTCACATGATATTTTACGTAATTTTGAACCCGATGCATAAAAATGCAATATGAGTACCATTGCTCTCGTATTGATGAGTAAATTATCATTTTGATTAGTGTAGCAGCATATGGAAGCTTCTCAAAAGGGGAAATTGACGATTTACCAAATTTCGCCGGGCTTTCTTCGACGTCCAATTAGGCTAGGTTTACCTTTCTCATAATTGGGCTAAATTGTAGTATATTTATGATAATGTGCTAGATGTGGGTTGAAATTTAGGATTTGGAGTTATATTTAGCGTGAATTAAATTACTTAGCCAATTAGAGGCCGTAATTAGGCATAATTGGACTTAGCTACTCGTTTCTTAGGTAGAATTGTTATCTTAACGATGTGGATTATTTAATATTTAGTAGTGAAATTAGATACCCTAGCCTAGTTCGGGGCAGAATTTGCCTTAGAATGAATTTCAAGGATTAGAAGTGGACCCCTCCAGCGTACTTTAGGCCAAGACTACTATTAGCTCCTTGTAGATTTTATAGATTTATATTTTAGAGCTTGAAGAAGTTTAGACGTATGATGCTTTATTCTGGATTGATGCTTACGAGGTAGCATCAGTTCCGATTCAAGTTCGGCGATTTATGATATCAAGACCGGTTCGATTCCGACATTATCCATGATATGAGTTCCGGTTCAGGTCTGACAAACGATGATATGAGTTTCGATTTAAGTCCGATTGTTTATGACGGTTATGGAACCGGTTCGAGTCCGGTATGGAAGGATCCACAGTTATGATTTCGAGATATGGCTAATTAGTATAATCCTAGTTATTACTTCTCTTTGATTCTACCTTCCGAGCTTATAAGGTCGCGTTGGGTTATTTACTTTTTCACACTTCCAGGCTTATGGGGACCAATTATGTAGTGATAGCTATGTTTATGTAGTGATAGCTATGTTTCCTTTAATGTTATTATTCCGGTTATTTATTTACAATATTTAGAGCATCATTCCAGGTCTACTCTCTTACCTTGACTTAGCTTATTTATCTCACATTTTATTATATTTATATTATGATTTAGCTTAATTGGCCGATGATGCCTACTGAGTACCCATGGCTTTGGTACTCATACTACACTTCTATACCTTTTTGGTGCAGATCCAAGTACTAGTTGTCGCCGTTGACGCTGCGATCGTGCGATCTAGAGTTTAGAGACGGGGTGAGCTCTCGGAGGCGGAGTTGACCTTTTCTCCATCTTCTGTATTTTGCTTAGTCTTTCCATTTTCGAGACCGATGTATATTTGACTATGATAATACTCGTATTCTTTTTTGGATTAGAGGCTCTTGTACCGACACTACTAGGTTGTGGGATGTTATTATTTCTCTTATTTTATCTTCCGCCTTATTGTTATTCTGTAATTTATTGCTTGTAAGTTTTTTACTTGCATATTTCCGGCATTTATGTCGTTTTCCACCAAATAAACCCATTGCTTATAGCTACAGACTACGATTTGGCTTACCTACTGGTGGGATAAAGTAGGTGCCATCATGACTCAAAAATCGGATCGTGACAGTGAGGACACTCTTAGAACATTATTCCCACAGTTATACACTATAATCCTTTAGAAAAATGATGAAGTATCTCAAGTATGGAGCCCTCAAGGATGGAACTTAATATTTAGAAGAGCATTGAATGATTGGGAGATAGACAGAGTAGCTGAATTTCTTCCGGTACTAAGCAATACCTCAACCAACGTTATAGGACACGACAGATCAATTTGGAAGCTACACAGCAAAGGAATATTTATAGTCAAGTCTTGCTACTGGGAGATGAACAATAGGCAATCTATGAAACGGAATTGGCCTTGGAAACTAATCTGGAAGATCAAAGCTTCCCCAAAGGTATCCTTTTAGTCTGGTTGGTTATTAGAAGAGCTTGCCCTACTTATGAAGCTTTCCAGAGAAGAGGTCTACAGATTTGCTAAAGGTGTTTCATGTGTGGTTTAGCAATTGAGGTCAATGCTCACCTCTTCTTACACTGTAAGACAACTGCGAATTTGTGGAAAAAGTTCTTTTGTATACTAGGGGTGAACTGGGTAATGCCAAGGACTACTTTGGAGCTGCTGAAAAGTTGGAATGGTGTTGGGAGAAGAGGATCCACTGAAGATTGGTGGAAGAGTAGACCAACACGCATACCCAATGGAAGGAACGAAACAGGGGGTGCTTTGAGGGTAGTGATAACAATATTCAGAAGATTAGGGTTAAAGAATTTCACTTTTTTCCGGAAAATTATTTCACTTCATGAAAATTGGGGTGTTTGGCCATGAGAATTCCAAATCCAATTCCAAATTATTTTTGGAAAAGTGAAAACAAGTTTTACTTGTTTTCACTTCTTTCCAACTTCAATTTCAGCTTTATTTATTGTTACAAATGACCCCAATTTTTTTACTTTTACAAAAACACCCTATTAATTTCAGCCAACAACCGGAGTTAAATGCCTAGCTACCACATTACCCACTTCTTCCTACTTCTATAGATAAAAGACCTCAAAATTGAAGGCAACTTCAATTTTTTTCTTCCTCCTCAAAATCTCCCCTCATGATACAACGGGACCTTAATCCGTCTATTCTTGCGACTCTATATGCAACACCGACAACATTATTGTCTCTCCCACATTTGGTTGTATCTTATAGGTAAATTAGTTAAGATGGGTGACTTTGATATTTTTTAAAAACTGGGGTATAAAGTTATATTTAAAAAAGTCTTTCCAAAAGTCTAAAAAAAAATTCAAAAAAGACAAGCGCAAACATAACTCCAACTCCAACTTCAACTTCAATTCCAATTTCAACTCCAAAAAATTTTAGTTTTCATGGCCACACGCCTACTTAGTTTTCTTTTTTTGGGTGTAAACAGGATAGGGTGGGGGATACTGAACAATGAGTTGATTTCATATGAAATTTGTAATTCTATAATTTTTTGTGGACTGTAATCCCTACCAAGTATGGGTTGTCATCCCCGCTTCATCAATTTTGGGTGATGAAAGCTTTCGTGTGAATATAAAGATACCTTTCTCATAGAAAAAAAGTAAAAGAAATCTAGTATTTCCTACCATCATTGCACACAGGAAAAGAAAAAAGAAGACAAACACATTCATCAAAGCTAAATGTTAATTGAATTTACACGAGAAATCTCCTACTCAACTTTAATTTTTCATTTCTCAAATATAGCTAAGGTGAAGACATGAAGTTATTTCATTTTGTTCCAGTTTTTTTTGTCTTTGTAAAATATCTTTGTTAACAATTTAATTTTAGTTATAAAAGTACAAAATACTTTTCACGAATGCTCTAATAGTAAAATTGTCTATATATAAATCAGAAACTTACTGCAAATTAATGAAAAAACTGATTACTCTATTTATTTTTTGATTGGTGGAAAACAATGCACCCATAATATTTTGTATATCTTCAAATGTTTACCTCATATAAAAAGTACATACGTTGGTGTGTGATTTATATCAAAGTAGAAGCAGTAAGCTCCAGCATAATAATATCTACCAACATAAGCATATCTCCAGGATGCACCCAATGACTTTTTTAAAATAAGTACTTAAACCCATGATTTTGCTATGTTTTTTGTATCCTACCAACTTTGCCCTCACTTGTTTCCTCGGGATTTTGTGGTAGATAGCAATATTTCCTAAAGAAACTTTTCTTGTTTGTATCCTATCAACTTTGCCCTCACTTTTTTCGTCAGGATTTTGTGGTAGATTTCCTAATTTCCTAAAGAACCTTTTCTTTTCTCTTTTTGAGTTAGATATTTCCTAAAGAACCTTTTGTCTCTAGTTCTATGTTTCTGTCTTGGTAAAAAGATAATGTCAATAAAACTACTTCTACATCAAACTAGTAGGCCCTTTCTTCCATTTCCTTTTCTTCTACTATAACCTTTTCCTAAAAACACTTCTAATTTTCTCTCTATTTATCCTGAAAAAAATTGTTAGCAATTAGTCCTGTAAATAGTTGTCAACTTGCAATGAAATTTCACTGATTCTCCGGAACTTCCGATTGTAGACCAAGTATTAAATGTATTTTGGAGAATGAGATGTACTAGGACCTCTTTTCCCTTTTTGTAGTCCAAAAAAATAAGAAGCATAATGGAACAACATAAAATGATAGAAATTTATGTGTTGTCTGAGAAAGAGACTTACAAAATAATAGTATTAAATACGCTTTGTCCCTGTCAGTAATATTTTGAAAATATGTCCCACAAAAACAGTAAATCCAACTAATACAAACTTAATAACACCCTACCAACCTACATAACATCTTTGTAGTAGAATTTTTTTTAAAAAGAATGAAAGTCAAAGTAATGCTTTTTCCATCCTGTTTTTATTTCGAGCTTGAAAACTATAGAATCCACTATCCTTATTAAAGGAGAGAAAAAAACTGTAGATTACTGTGAGTGAAGAGCATACCTCAGGTTTCCCGTTAACAATAATGACTTTGATGGGATGCCATCCAGGGTCTCTAAGGTATTCCTCCCACAATGAGCATAACTCCGTAGCTCTTTCATCTGCTTCTGACTCATTGTAGTTCCTCTTCATTGCTTCATGGAATGGTCTGTTGTCGAGCTCTCCCATCCTCTTAACACCAATTGGACCAACTCTTGGTAGCTCCTTTAAGCCCTATAGAACAATTCAGTTACTCCATTATCCAAAGACGCACAAAGCACCCCACAAAAGAGGGGTGAAAAAACAAGAAAAGATAAACAAAGTAGTATATCTTCTTGTAGAAACCTAATATGACATCCTTTAAGCCCTAGAACAATTCAGTTACTCCATTATCCAAAGACGCACAAAACACCCCACAAAAGAGGAGTGAAAAAACAAGAAAAGATAAACAAAGTAGTATTATCTTCTTGTAGAAACCTAAATATGACATCCTTAATAAACCATTTCAATGCTAAAAACGAATGAGAAACCATGGTCAATCAGAAAGACATGAACGTAAATCAGTAAATGTATCCAACCATTGTTACTAATAAAAAATATGAAATGTACCAACCATCAAGCCACAGTATAAAACCAGATGTTTAGTAGAAACTAAGCTCTAAGAACAATATTTTAAGTAGCCACCTCCCCTTGCCTCGAGCAGGAAGTTATTGTATGATTATTACAAATAGGGTATGACAAAACTTAGTATAGAACTAAATTACATCACTTACATTAACCAACTCTTTTCGAGCTTCTTGCAGCTCATCATTACTGTTTCT
This sequence comes from Capsicum pubescens, assembly GCA_030864215.1. Taxonomy (NCBI): domain Eukaryota; kingdom Viridiplantae; phylum Streptophyta; class Magnoliopsida; order Solanales; family Solanaceae; genus Capsicum; species Capsicum pubescens. The sequence continues at coordinate 164,672,662 of CM061543.1, read as the reverse complement.
TTCCTTCACTATCAGAGTTTGATTTAATGCTTCCAACCCATCGTATTCTTCTTCCTTCTCTCTTAAACTTTTGAGGAGTGTGTCCACCTTTTTCAAAACTTCTTGATCACCTTCATCTTCAATATGTTTCATCACGTTCAATGACCCCCTCAACTGCTCAATTTCCAGCTCTACAGCTTGTTTCGCATCGAGTTGTTTTTCCAGCTGAATTATTCTCTTATGGAGATCTTCCTTTTGCCTCTGCAATCAACAAGATGACACCTAAGTTATTAGTTCTGTGTTATATGAACTAGACATAGAGACAGAAGAGAGTTACAACACTAAGAGCAATACAAGATATACACAAACCTTCTGCTCTTCAGCCAATTTCAGTACTTTTTCGTCGACCTTTCTTTGCTCTTCAGCGGCGGCACTAAGTGAAGTATTTAGAGTAGCATTCTGGAATAACAATGATGGGCGTTCAAGTTAACCCTCTTCAAAATAGATAAAAGCAGCAAATGCTATTCCTTGTTTCGTGAAAGGATTCCAACATTCACCCAACGAAACCACTATCAGGAGAACTCCAATGCACATAACTAAAGTATAAAATGAAAGTAAACCTGAAAGTGGAGTCATCAAATCATATATAATGGATCAACCACTGCCTATGAGTGCACATCAAGTGAACTCGCTCTTGTGTTTTATGATGTGCATTGAAAGTTGTGAGCTTAACATTAAAAGAAAATGATAAAAAGCCCAAAAACATACAAAAGATATAAAAAGAGAGCTTTGTACTATTGAAGAGGATGTTTTTTTGAAGCCAGTGATATATAATGAATAGTAAAGCAGAGATGATGGCAATTATAGATTGGAGCAACAAGTTCAATCAAGATATACATGACTCAACTTCACCAGAGAGTAACGTGTTCATGTTAACCATCTTCGAAATTGATAAAGTAGCAGATGCTATTACTTATTTCTTGAAAGGATTCCAACATCCACCCAAGGAAACCACTTTCAGGAAACTACTTTGATGCACCTGACACAAGTATAAAACTAAAGTAAACCAGAAAATGGATCAACCACTGTCGGATGAGGGCACATCGAGTGATCTCGGTTAGCGTCTTTCACTTAATGAATCACGCCTTTTTCAAAGCATTACTACTCCTGAGTGCAGGTTCGGTGATTCATGGCATGTCGGATGAGCAGGGGGTTTAATTAGGTTATATATTGTTAAGTATCCCACATCGGAAAAGGGGTGGGTAATTGGTCTCCTTCTATGGACTTGGACAATCCTCCCCTCATGAGTTAGCTTTTGAGGTTGAGTTAGGCCCAAGATCCATTCTTTACATGGTATCAGAGCCAGGCCCATCCCAAATCTTTGTTCACCGATGTTGGGCCCCATATTATATTGTCCACGTTCCAGTTCATGAGGCCTGGGCGTGCGGGGGAGTGTTAAGTATCCCACATCAGAAAAGGGATGGATAATTGGTCTCCTTGTATTGACTTGGACAATCCTCCCTTCATGAGCTATCTTTTGAGGTTGAGTTAAGCCCAAGATCCATTCTTTACATATATTTATATAAGTATTAAAACATTTATGAGTAAGTTTACTGTTATTAGCATTAGAAAGCTCACTCTTGTGTTTTATGATGTGCATTGCAAGTTCTGAGCTCAACGCTATAAGAAAATTACGAAAAGGCCCAAAAAGTAGATATGAAAGAAGAGTTCTTTGATTATTAAAGGTGAGTTTTTGACCAAAAGGCGATATATAATGAAGATGATGGTGATTAGATCAGAACAACAATTTCAATCAGGAAACACAAGGAGAATAACGTGTTCACGTTATCAATCTTCGAAATGGATAAAAGTAGCAGAAGCTATTCCTTATTTCATGAAAGGATTCCTATATCCACCCAATGAAACTACTTTTAGAAAACTAATTCAATGCACATGACACGTACAAAACGAAAGTAAACCTGAATATGGAGTCATAAAATGGTAGTATGCTTACTGTTATTAGCATTAGAAAGCCCACTCTTGCGTTTTATGATGTGCATTGCAAGTTCTGAGCTCAATGCTATAAGAAAATTACGAAAAGGCCCAAAAAGTAGATATGAAAGGAGAGTTCTTGGATTATTAAAGGTGAGTTTTTGACCAAAAGGCAATATATAACGAAGATGATGGCAATTAGATCGGAACAACAATTTCAATCAGGAAACACAAGGAGAATAACGTGTTCACGTAATCCATCCTCGAAATGGATAAAAGTAGCAGAAGTTATTCCTTATTTCATGAAAGGATTCCAACATCCACCCCATGAAACTACTTTTAGAAAGTAGCTTTGATGCACATAAGTCATGACACGTACAAAACGAAAGTAAACCTGAATGAGGAGTCATAAAATGGTATATAATAGATCAACCGTTGACTGATGAGTGCACATCAAGTGCAAAGGGCTTAATTCGGTTATATTAATAATAATTATTAAAACATTTACGAGTAAGATTATTGTTATTATTATGGCATAATACATAAACATGTCATTTAACTTGTCCTCAACTCACATCTATGACCTCCAACTTTGGATGTGCACAAGTAGACACTTAAACTTATATAAAACTAGACAAGTAGACCCAAATATCCTATGTGGCATAATACACAAATTGACCACATAGGGCACCACGAACCACGCAGGACGCATGTGCTTATTTGTTCATTTTTTTATACAAGTTTAAGCGTGCCTATTTGTGCATATCCAAAGTTGAAGGGCATATGTTGAAGCTAAGTTAAAGAAACATTTATGTATTATGTCTATTATTATTAGAACAAATACGTTTGTGTTTTATGATGTTCATTGAAGGTTGTGAACTTAACGTTAGAAGAAAATGATGAAAAAAACCATAGAGAAGGAGAGTGTTTGAAGATTAAAGATAATGTTTTTCGAAGTCAAAAGGCGATATGGAATGAAATTCACGCAAGTGATGATTGCAATTACAGATCAGAGCAACTCTCAATATATAAGAATATGATTACACCTTTGGAAGGGAAATAGTAGAGCTATGAGTCTAATTCCAAATGGTTTAAGGCGTTCACCATTTGGAGTCTCCAGCAAAAGCTTAAAGCTTATGACCTTAACGCTGACAGTGCAGAGGATTCTAGCACTTTAGACTGCTTTGAGAGCAATACCTCGGAGAATTTATGGAGCTCCTTCTTCTCTTTTTTCTATTTCTTTTTATGTTTTTGAAAGTTCGTTGTGAGTCATCTGTAATGTAATGGCCACTGTTTTCTTTCTTTGCTAGAGTTATGGTGAAACTTCTCATGATTGTTATAATAAATTTATTCTTTGAATTAATTTGTGTTCTTGAGTTATTTATTTAATTTTGTGCTTAATCATTCTGTTAGTTTTGGTACCACAAATGTACATTTTATTCATTTGTAGAGGTACAAACATATAGTAGAGATAAGCAAACAAACTAACAACCATATCCCGAGATGGTTTTATTTGATCTAATTTCCTAAACTATTTAGTAGTATATCAGATATGATTAAAATCAGATCAATTTAGATCCTAAAAATTCAGATCCTATCCTGGTTAGATATTCACAAATCAACACTCCCCCTCAAGTTGGCAAGTAAATATCTATCATGCCTTAACTTGCTTACAAGAATTTCAAATTTTGGTTTAAACAAGCCATTTGTAAAAATATCCGCAATTTGCTGATTTGTTGGGACGAAAGGCTGATTTGATGATTTCCTTCTTCAATCTTCTCTTTTATGAAGTGTTGATCCACTTCAACATGCTTTGTCCTATCCGTTGAAAGGGATTGTGGGCAATACTTACGACGGCCTTGTTGTCACAGTACAACTTCATTGGTAGAGTAAACAGGGTTTTCAGTTCTTCCATCATCCTCTTGAGCCAAATCATTTTTTCACATATCCCATGAACCATAAATCAGTATTCAGCTTCAGCACTGTTACGGGCTACAACATTCTGCTTTTTACTCCTCCAAGCCACAAAATTTCCCCATATAAATGTACAATATCCCCGACGTAGAAGACGTAGACCTTCTGTCAGTAGTAGAACTACCCAATCTGCATCTGTAAGGCTTTCAATGCCTTTATGCTGACTCTTTTTAAAAAATAATCCTTAAACTGGTGAATTTTTTAGATATCTTAGAATCCTGTAGACCGCTTCTTGGTGCTCTTCCATCAGACAGTGCATAAATTAACTGACCAAGCTTACAACAAAAGCTATATCATATAAGGCTGAGTGTGTGACAATTAGATTAAATTCACTACTAATCTCTAATATTGACTTTGGTCAACTGAATTTCCTTCTTTGTTTATATTCGGATCAATAGGTGTTTTAGTTGGACGACAACTACTCATCCCTATCTATTTTAGAAGAACCAGTACATACTTCCTTTGTGACACCATAATCCCTTCTTTGATCTCGCTACTTTCATGCCAAAAAAATATTTCAACTAACCCAAATCTTTGATCTCAAACTCCAAAGCCAACTATTCTCTTAAATTCTTTATTTCGAACAAGTTATCACATGTAAGTATGATATCATCGACATACACTATCAAGATAATCGTCTTTCCCTCAAGAGAATGTCGAAGGAACATGGTATAAGTTGCTTGCCCTTGAGTGTACCCTTGTCTTTTTACAAAGTGCGTAAACTTTTCAAACCAAGCTCTTGGAGATTGTTTGAGCCCGTAGAGAGATTTCTTTATCTTGCACACTCTAGTTCCATACCTTTCTTCAAAACTCGAAGGAGGATCCACGTAGACTTCCTCTTCAAGCTTTCCATTCAAGAATGCATTCTTCACATCAAGTTGTTGAAGGGCCAATCAAGGTTGGCAGCAATGGTCAGAAGAACCCTGATTGAATTCAACTTGGCAACTGGAGTGCATGTCTCAATCCCGTAGGTCTGAGTGAACCCTTTTGCTACCAAACGTGCCTCATACCTCTCTACGGACCCATCTGATTAAATTTAATGGTGAATACCCACTTGCAGACCACTGTTTTCTTTCCACGTGGTAGTTCCACCATTTTCTAGGTTTCATTTCTCTCAAGAGCATTCATATCCTCTAGAACTACCCCCTTTCCACTCAGGAACGCTTAAAACATCCTACACATTTCTCGGTATCTCCATTCCATATAAGTGAGGGAAAAAAGTTATACAAAAGGGAAATAAGTTTCTATATGACACAAAATTTGACATGGGATAGTTAATGACTTTCCGTGCCCCTTTCCGTTGGCAATTGGTAGGTCAAGGTTTAAAGAAACAAGGGGTAAATCATAATTAGTTTCTAGAGACTTACCTTGTATATCAGTGAGATCTTGCGATGCAGACACTTGGTTTTGATGAGTCCTTAGTCTCTTTTTCTAGATTCTGGTTTCTTCTCGTGTAAACCTGTATTTCCTTTGTTTGTTCTCTGTCTTCGTCATTAATTGTATCACGAAAAGGCTCTGTCGTCTCAGTTTCCTTATTTTAACTATTTGAGTTGGGATCTCTTACCTTATCTAAGTTGTTAACATCAAAAGTACTATATCACGTATCCTATGTTGCTCGAACTCGGGTGCAGGTATCCGAGAGTTAGATTCGTCAAAATTTAAATTTTTAGATTCGGGGGGCGCAAATAAGTATGGATACAAGTGCGGGGATTCGGCTAAAAAAATTAAAATAATATAAAAATAAAGCTCTAAAGATATTCTAGGTTTAATTGTTATGTTAATTTACTCTTTTAGTTACTTTTGCAATTATTTTACTTTTTCAATTAGGAGTACTATTAAGAGTTACGTTATTTTGGAAAAAGCAAGCCGTAAGAAATCGAATCTCAATTTTTCCCCTCAAATGTGTTCTTGATTTTGGTTAAAGTATACGGATTCATATGACCGAACCTCAGACGCAAAAAGCACTCGCACCCGCGTCAGCGTCGCGTCAAGACGGGTTCAACGGCAAAATTGAAGAGTCCACACAACATAGCCCGTATCTATCATAAAACTTGGGTCCTTTTGTTTCTCATGTGTGAGATCACGAGGATCCTTATTATCCCACGAATATTCACTATGTTTCTCCCCCTGAAGATGAGTTCTAAAAAACAATTGAGATCCATGGTGACAATAACCTTCCTAGTATTTGGGTCATAACACGTGTATTCTTTTTGACTAAGGGTATAGCCAACAAAAGCACATTTTTTAGCACATGGATCAAAGTTTACTCCTATTATGATCATGAACATGAACAAATACACTACACTCAAAGACTTTCAAAGATAGATCAGTGGTCAATCCAAAAGTAGGAAAGATGTCTTGAACTTACTGAAAGGGGTTTTAAAGCCTAGAACATGAGGAGGCATCCTACTAATAAGATAAGTGGATGTCAAAAGAGCTTCTCCGCAAAGAAATTTAGGGACTCCACTTGTGAATATTAAGGTTCTAGTTACCTCCATAAGATACCTATTTTTTCTCTCAGCTTGTTGGGGTGTATCAGGACATGATCTTTGGTGCAGTATTCCCTTGGAAGTGAAAAAATTGCCTAGATGGTCATTAAAAAACACTCCCCCATTATCACTCCAAAATATTTGAATCTTCCCGTGAAATTATGTCTCAACCATAACATAAAAAGCCTTCAATAGATGTTTTACTTCCCCTTTGTCTTTCAGTAGGTACGCCCAAGTCCGTCTAGTGTGATCATCTATGAAACTCACAAACTACTTTTTACCATTTATAGTTGCAACCCCAGAAGGTCCCCAAACATCGTTATGGATTAACTTAAAAGGGTTTTGTGGCATGGTATTTTTGGGAAGAAAAAGATAAACGCATGTGTTTAGCCATTTCAAAAAATTCACACCGGAAAGAGAATGTACTTTTATTCATAAACAACTGAGGTAACAAGAGTTTCAAATAATGAAAACTAGGATGACCAAGTCTATAGTGTCATAACATGATTTTATTATCAACTAGAACAAAGTTCAAACAAGTTGAACTAAAATTTACTGAATTGTGACCATCTTCTAGAAAATAGAGACCTTTAGACTCTCTACCATTGCCAATCATCCTCCCCGAGACCTTGCCCTAAAATACACATGAAATAGAGTCAAAGCTAGCACCGAAAATTGAGGTTTTGAGTCAATTTGCCGATGGACAAAAGATTATGAGACAATTTTGGAACATGAAAGACATCAAAAAAAAGTCGAAAAGGGGGTTAGTTTGACTGTCCCTTTTCCAACAATTGCTGAGAAGGAACCATAGTAACTTTGACTTTTGTATTTCCTGCTGAAAGAGTGTAGATCGAGAAAAGACGAGAATTCCATGTCATGTGATCACTGGCCCCTGAAACTATGATCCAAGAACTTATACCACTTGAATCTATACTAAAATAGAGATGGTACATTACTTGTTTGGGAAAAAGAACAAGTGGGAGTAGAAAGATCATGTTTACTGGTTTGGAGATAAGATTGGAGAAGTTTGTGCAGTAGCTCTAATTGCTCCTTGGTGAATGATGATGTTTTCGGAGAAGATTGCAGCCCTGGTTCTTCGCTTCACCGGTACACTAAAAGGTCTGGCTACCATGGTTGTTTGCACTTTTTTTATTTTAGCTAGGCGATTTCCCATGGATATTCCCGCAAGTCTAATGAGTGTGCCTATGTTTTTTGCAAAAATCACACCACGACTTCATTGTTGTTTCAGTCGGAACTTTGTTAACAAAATTCTCAGCTTCTATTGATTTTGTTGGGTAACGTAGCCCAGAAAATGTTGTTTTATTCGTAAGTAACACAAAAATAAAACGGATATGATACCATGTTAGTTTTGGTACCAAAAATCTACATTTTATTCATCTGTAGAGGTACAAATATATAATAGAGAAAAGTAAACAAACTAGCAATCATATCCCTTGATTCTAGGTGATTTGAGAATCAAGGGACGATTTTATTTGATCTAATTTCCTAAACTATTTAGTAGTATATCAAATCTAATTTTACAGATCTACAAAAATATCAGACTCTATCCTAGTTAGATATTCACAAATCAACACATTCAATAGCCTAATCAACTCTCAGATACTATCTATGAACCCTTGGTATGACCATGACCCTGGTGCACAAGCCTCGAGACCCTACACAAGATCACAAGCTAATGAGCCAAGATACTTGCAAGCTTATGCAATGAAGATGGAATCCATGAAAGCGCTTTGGGGAAGCCTTGGTATAAGCCTATGATGATGTATGTCTTACAATTTATAGGAGATGAGGGAGATTAAGTACCCCAAGGATGGTGTGAGAAATATAAGATAATAATATTATTGAATTGTATATCTACATTATTACACTGAGACCCTGTTTATAGACACTACATTCGCACCATTTTCCAAGTAAGACACTGCATTCCAATCCTTTTTCCAAGTAGGCTTTTGTATATTATTCCTATTCCTACTCATATTCTAACACTTCCCTCAAACACCAGCATACAAGCCATATATACCGAACTAGTTACAAATGTAATTACTACGAGGACCAGTGAGGGACTTGGTAAAAATATTTGCAAGCTAACCACTCGAAGAGTAGTCCTTTAACTGGAGCTAACTTAGTATATTGCAGACTGCAAATTGCATTCCAATGACTATCACAGGGAGAATCCATATACTGATTTACAATACTCCTGGGATAGGAAATGTTAGATATGGTCATTGTGAGATAATTCAACTTACCAACTAGACGCCTATATCTTCAAGAATCACTAAGTGCCTCCCCTTGTCCTAGCAGGAGTTTAGCATTTGGATCCATGGGAATGTCAACAGGTTTACATCTCATCAATCCTGTCTTATCGAGAATGTCTAACTCATGCTTGTGTTGCAAAATAACAATACCTAATCTGGACTGAACAAGCATAAAGTGACCCACGCAATCGACACACCGGACTAGACTCCACTTGAGCAATAAAACCAAGTGGTTACTCCACATAAACTTCCTCATATTCTTAATATCTAATTAATAAATAGGTCATTTGTCAAACAAAAACTATGGATAGAAAAAGACGAACATATGTTATTTTAGCCATGGGCAAAGAAGTATCACTATAATAAACCCCAAATATTTGTGTGTACCTCTTGGCAACAAGGCAAGTCTTAAGCTGGACAATGTGGACGTCCAGACCATCTTTCACTACACAAACCCAACGACAACTAACAGTCGATTTACCTAAAGGGAGAGGAACAAGCTCTCAAGTACCACTTGCATGTAATGCAGACATCTCGTCAATCATAGCATGCCGCCATAGAATGGACCAAATACCTTTTCGAAATGCAATCGATTGTTTAAGAGGAGACAAAGTCTGTAGTAGATGCAGGGTTAGGTGTGGGACGGGAATCATCTAAGCCTGATGTTGTACGTGGACGATGATGATAAGTCAGGAGTGGTGGCATTGTGGATGGAGTTGTAGAAGGTATTGTAGATTTCTCAAAAGTTGGTGCAGGTAAGACTGGTGGCACTATGGATGACGAAGTAGAAGTAACGATAAGATCCTCAAAAGTCGATATAGGTAAGACGTCAAATATGAAGATCAGGTTAGTAGCAATGATATCTCTTTTGTACTCAAGTATAACAAAGAAAGACACATTTGAGAGCATGAGGGGTTAATTTATCCCCTGGATGAAGTTATGAACAATACATGTACTCCGAATAACATAAATTGATTTTACTCTGATGAATAATTCCTTGATGAGTCATAAATTGTTGAAAACAGGAGGACACATACTCTAAGGCGTTATCACTATGAAAGGTCTGAATAGAGACATCAAATTGATTTTGTGATTCAGCATAATAACTTTTGAAGAAACTCATTATATTCCTTTGCCGATAAATACACCCATTTATTACCTATGGTGTTAGACCGGAGAGCATGAACACTTTTAGGTGGTTAACCACGCAAAGAACATCATATTTCACGAGTATGTCCAAGCCTATTACAATAGTTACACTTAGGCCGAGAATAACATACGTCAAAAGTGTGTCAAAGCCTATTACAATAACTACACCTAGATCGAGATCTTTCAAAATGGCCTCCTCCTTTCGATTCTTCATGGGTTGTAATGTTTGATTTCTTTATCTCCTCATTAAGGCTTCAGACTTATTATGACTAAACCGAAATCAATGATGAACGGTTGCAGAAATTATTCTGAACCGCAGGAGGAACTCAAAAATGGGCCTAACGGTTCTCAGCAAAAAACTGACAAAGGAGCCAATAATGGTGTTTTGTTTTTGCACAACACATATGGAAATAGACGATGACACAAATCAGCCCTGGCATCCACCGATAATTGACGTATGGTAACCTATCTAACTAAGCTTCTCACCAATGCTCTGATACCATGTAAGAAATATAAGAGAAGAATATTATTGAATTATGTATCTACATTATTACACTAAGACCCTATTTATCGACATTAATTCTAATCATTTTCCAAGTAGAACACAACACTGCAATCCTTTTTCAAGTAGAATTCTATATACTATTCTTATCTACTCATATCTACTCATATTCTAACAGATGGAACCACCAAAAAGGACTAAAACTTGAGTTTGAGGGCTACAGCAACTATGCAGAATACAGCTATCACCGACACCAACCGCAATCGCAAAGGAGGTCCGCAAATTCCACGATAGGAGTGTTTTCAGAGGTGTGTTGATTAAGTCCTGACGCGAGACTCAACATGTTGAGCGCTTCACCAGACTTAATGTGCTTTTTAGTGTCATCATCAAGGCTCTAAGACATATTTTTCCTTGCCAATGAGTGTTTTCTAATGAGGCTACTCTAACCAATTGATATTCGCTTCTTCTCATAAGGAAATTTTCAATTTCGTTCTCCATATATTTATTCGTGCTTATAATTATTAGTTTTGGACTAAACATATATATTAGTTTTTTCTCCATTTGCGCCTTTTTTCATTAAAGCTCACTCTTCATTTGCACTTTGATCTTAAAGCCCCAATAGACCTTAGAGCATTTTTGCACTTTTTGCTTTTGATAACACTGCATGGTAGCGAAGCCAGGGGACGCAACTGTGGAGATAGTCAACCCTAAAGAGAAGCAAAGGTTGCTATGGCTCCAAGACGGTGATACATATAGACCAATTCGTTTAGTGGCCTAATTAAGGGTTATTACGTCTTTTCTATGCAATATTTGGATGGTAGGGATAGCTTATTTTGAATTTGGATGGTATTTTTTTAGGATGAATCAATGTTTTGGAGAGCAAGAGGCAACAAAAAGCGACGAGGGGTCGCTTAACATTAGTGAAGTGCTTGGCTTCTCAGAGTGATTTGCCAAATGATACAAAAAAAATTAAAACATTAAATTTGCATTTATAAATAACCAAAAACTCTATCGCAATAACAAATTATGTCACTGTTTTTGCTACCAACCGATGATGTCATTGAATATACTGCTTATAGGCAAAATAATCAAGTAATTATGCAACTAATTGTACCACTAAAAACTGGAAATTATATGCAGGTAATGGACGAAGCAAAAATTGAGCAAAACAACTCCAGAAACAAAGGAGAAAACATAGATAGAAAAAAACTTCGCAAAATAGAGGACGTTAGAGTTGCTGCCGAAAGAAAAATACAAAACATAAAAACACCAGAAACAGCTGGAAAAGTAGTTGCTGCCAGAAAAAGAGAGAAAAGAAAGAAGGGAAGGCAAGTACCAGAAAACTATGTAGCTCGGACTCCTCAAAAATATCATTAGGTGTGCGTTGATCCTTCAGGAATAGTGCATATTTGGAGAATCTGACACAGGTGCGGCAACATTTTTGGAGAGTTCGAGCAACTTAGCTCAAAAACCCTAACTATGGACTGAAAATCATTGAGGAACCAAAGAATAAGCTGCCCATGAGTCCGACGGAGAACTATAATGCACTGAGACATATGTTCGTTTTTGCTTTTCTTAAAAAAGAATGCACCGCTTCTCACGCCTCGCCACTTCTCGCCGCTGCCCATCATTTTTTTAGGGAATGCCTGCCTTAGAGCAAAAAGGAGCCACATTTCTGCGCAGTGAGCGCCTTTCCGAGTACTGCGATGAATCGAATTCATAGTTGCTTTGAAATTTGTAAAGGGCGTTTTCAAGTTGAATCATACAACTTGAGGGTTTCCTATGAATTAGCACTTTTGTTTGCATAATTAGAGTATTCTTAATCAAGTATGTTCTAGTTATGCTACTGGGTTGTGTGTGTTTTTTAATTTTACTTGCTTTCGGCATTTTTCCTGTTTTTCCGATATGATTTCTATCAAGGTTGAACTCGAAGAGATAATTTAGGGTTGTTTTGGATTGGATAGTGTATGCTCATGAACCTAGCATTAGGGAATTGCATTGTGGGTGGGTGTGAGACAGGCATATAGTTGTTCATCCTACATAGACAGATTCTTATTAATTTGATTCCCATACACATAGTGAAGGTTAATTTGAATACACGAGTAGGATTTAAAAGATTCATATGAGTAAACAAGAACACTAGATCAAGAACTCTTGCGAATTAAGTTATTTGAACAAATATTTGGTCCTAACAAGATTGTCAAGGGAATAACCTTGGGATTCTTTACATTCTCAACCAAAAACAAATCTAGGCTTCTTAGCACCCAAGGTGTGACCTAGTGTTCAATGAAGTGGGTTGCGACCCAGGTCGCAGGTTAAAATCCCATAGAAGGAAAAAAGTCTAGGCGATTTCTTCTCTTCTATCCAAGCTTTATTGCTTCGGGGAACAGACTTACCAGTACCCATGTTGGTGAGAGGTAGGAGGTACCCCGTGGAATTAGTTGAGGTGCGCGCAAGCTGACCCAGACACCATGGTATCAAAAAAAATAAACCCTAGGTTTCTTAATTTTGTGAATTCTTTAAAAGTGTGCAAGTTTGCTTTTCTTGCTATTTATACAGTTAGTTCTTGATTTTAGTTATTAATTTAGATTTAAATCACCTACAACTAATGAGCTTTAATCTTCACTTAATAACTAGAAAATATTTAGTCTCTATAGTTTAGTTAATTAGTTTCAAGTCCTTATCGGAGTGATACTCTACTCGCACTTTATTACTTGAGAGACCACGTATACTTGTGTGAGCATTTGTGGACAACACTACCTGCCTAGTGTTTCAAACCATCAAGAGCTGTAAAGAGCTAGGTGAAGAAAAAGATAAAGAAGATAAGAGAGGAAATAAACTGATCGAGTTTGTACCAGACTAAACATAGAAGCTCCGTCATAGAATAATTGGCAAAAGAAGAGGCTGGAAACACAAAACTGGAATGTCCAACCGCCATAACTACATGCAGTGGTTCTCATTTCTCACACCATGCTTTGATCACAGATTAAACTAATTCATCAGAACGCCATCAAAAGTCGTGAGCCACTACAGAAAATTTAACCCTTGTGGAAGGAGAAGTGTTCATTGTTAGCAGACCCTCAATCTTGCAGGTAATAAATAAAAAAGAAGTGGTACAATTCCAGATTCAGACAAGTAACAGCCAAGGACAAAAAGTATACCTGTTCAAGCTCCTCAGACAGTTTCTTCCTATCACTTTCATTTTTCGCCTCACGTTTCTCCAGTTCTCTACCTCGGAGCTCAAGCTCTTTCTTCTGAGATTCCAATTGCAATTTCAACTTTTCATGATCATTAAATATCTTCTGGAAATGATCACGTGCACTTGACTGGATTTTTCTTATCTCTGCTCAGAAAACAAATACAAGGACATGAAGCATTATAGATAACAACAATTCCTAATAGCATATCAGACCTCTAACCTTCATTGTACGCTTGATGCAGTTTATCTTTCTCTTCAACCAATTGTTTCAAAGACTGTGCAGTCTCCTTAAATTTGTCCGCCATCTCCTTCAAGTGTAACTTCTTGACTTCAATAACATTTGTCAAATTAGAAACGAGCTTATTCGTCTTCCGAGCTTCTTCTTCCATGATATCAGATATGGTTCTAAGGTCTCCAACCTTGCGGAGATTTTCACCCACGATGTTGATAGCTTTATAGTCATCAGCACGAGCAATCCAAGCATACAGATCAGAGTTTTTACCAAGGTTGGCTTTCCAGTCCTTCTTGCCATGATGGTCAGCCTCATAAGCCTTCTCATATGACATTGCATTACCAAATCCAGACCAGTCTTTGTTGAATTCAACAAGAGCAGTACCAGAATGGCCTTGGTAATTCCACAATGGACGTACCCGTGTAGGGTTGAAACCTCTCTTCGTCAACTGATCCCTCAACTTAGAACCACTTTCTCCCACATAGCGTCCATCCTTAAATTCAGTGGGAATGTTCACAACAACCCCAATCCAAGGCCAGACAAACATCTCATCACGATCATGATCCGCAAGAGGGTCAGCTTGAGGATCCGGATCGGCATCAGGTTTAGATGAATCATCAGCAACTGCAACATCAGTTTCCAAGTACTTTGCCAATGCAAGATGATTCGCCTTGTCTCTCGCAGTTCTCTTATTAGAGCTACAGCTTCCCACCCCACTTGCATGCTGCACAAGTTCCTTGTACAAAAAGTCACGCTTTCTTTTCTTTGGACAATACGGGCAAGTGTATGCCACATCTGATATCTTAAGAGAGTGATTTCCGCTCTTCAAATCTTCATAAGATTTTTCTTCATATTCTTCAATCTCTGATTCACTTATTTCAGTGTCTTCCCCGGAGCTATGATCCATAGAACTCTCCTACTTGCAAGATTTAAACGTACAAGAATGACACCTGGATAACCAAAAAAAAAAAAGATAACCTCGTCAACTGTAGGTGAAAGCGAGCATCATTTAAAGTACAACCAGCTCAAGGGCATTTGAATCACAAATTAGTTCAGCTTACTTAACCCTTCAAACTCAGACGGAGAGAGACATGAATAATAGTTGACAAATGAAGTATGCAGAAGCAAAATTCTATGGGGAAATTTCCCACATGATGTGTTTGCTATCGAAAGGTTTTGATACTCCGAAGAACAACAACATACCCAGTGTAATCCAACAAGTAGGGTCTGGGGAGAGTAGGATGTACGCAGACCGTACACTACCTTTGTGGGGTAGACAGACGATGAACCAGGTTTTGATATTCCCATTAAAAGAAAATGAATGTTTCTTAAATTTTGATACACTTTGTTTCATTTACAGCAATTTATGGAAGAATGAACCAATCAAAAAGTTATACGAAGAACCCATGACATCCAATAAGCACCAATTGATTGGAGAAAAAGAAAATGTAAAACTCATCCTGGTAAGAATAACCTTACATGAAAATGTTCATTCCTTACCCTCTTCTCCAGAAACATAATTACAGTCATGTGTGCTAAATGCAAGTAAGAAATACGGTTGTTTTACCTTACAAATACAAAGATCTGGAAACCAACAGTAATATCTGCAGTTTTTGATAGCAGAGAAATATTTTGCAAGAGATTACAGATGTTATACATGCACAATAAAAAGAACTAGGTTTGCTTTGAAGGTTCTCCTCAATATACCCATACAGAGACCTAGAAATCAATAGTAATTAGCAGTTTTTGACAGCATTGCAATACTAGGCAACAGTAATTAGATAGGGTACTTTGTGCTTCCTGGTTTACTTTTTTCGCCACATCATTCTTTGTTCAAGAGCAGAAACTTGCAAGTTGAAGGAGAATAATCAGCACGATAATGCACGGAGGTCAATCGCAATAATTACACCCCTGACCGGACTCAAAAAAGAAATGCTTATCCGGAAATAGCTTGAATACATGTCAAATTTAGCTTAGAATTCATAAAGGAAGAAATTTTGATAACAACCTTGCAAGTACCAACCATATGGAAGCTACATTTTACTAAAAAAAAATTAAAAAAATACGGAGCTGCGTGAATTGTCTATTTCCTAGGGTTTCTTCAGATTTTTGAGCAGCCGAAGGACTAATTAACTAAAAGAAACAGCCTTAAACAGTAGCCAAATGTATACAGAGACATGCATCCAAGGAAGACATAGCAGAGTCAAAAATTACAAATTAAAACCTTGTTAAACAACAGAAATCGAGCAAAGAGGAAAAGAATTGTTATCTGTCTCAGATCTACTTGCCTGGATTTTCCAAACCAAGCGTCAAGCAGCAAAAGAGAAGGTATTAGGCAGCAGTTTCTCTTGAAGGAGTGAATAGGGTGTTTTGGTAGGTAGTGAGTGAGGAGGTAAGTAAAATTGGGTTTTGATGAGCAGAGACAAAGGGTGTGTTTGGTAGGTTGAAAAATGTTTTCTCAAAAATATTTTTCTATTCTTCCTTGTTTGGGTAATAAAATGTTTTCCAAACATTTTTCACAATAACTCATTTCCCTCGTGAGTCAAGGAATGTGACTTATGACCCCACTCTATCCCTTTTTTCACCCCAACAACACTCATATTCATATGACTCAAAAAATTCACATTTCTTAAAAATTTATATTACTCAAAAATATTTTCCACTGTGCTTTACTTCAATTTTTCAGTGCTTGAAATAAAAAATAGTAAAACCTGAATTTTCTCCATTTTCAATATTCGTTGAATATATTGTTATTTTCATATACATAGAAGAAGACTTACCTATGTTATTTTTGCTAATTGCATATTTCATTTTGTCATCGATGTAACTTGTTTCACGAGGTTGAATAAGCTTATCGTTCTGTTATATTTCTATTGATTGTAGTATCTTGAGATTGTCCTGGCAAAATATTGAAAAGTATCTCCTATATTTGCTAATTAATAGTTGCTTAAATTTAGTGATTGTAATATTTTAGTATTCGATATTGATATTATTTGTTATGCTTAAATTAGTTCTTACAAATTGTTGAGTTGCTAGAGGTATGAATATACTAGTTAACAGTTAGTAATATTTTCTAAAAAAATATTTTTTCACTCACCAATCAAACACTAGAAATTTTTTTTCTAGAAAATAGTATCTACTCACCAACCAAACACCATAAAATATTTTTTGAAAAATATTTTTCAATCACCAACCAAACATGAGAAAGTAAGTAGAAAACCAACTTATTTTTCAGGAAATCATTTTCCAAAAAAATATTTTCTATCATACCAAACACACCCAAAGAGGAAAACAACCTAAAGGTTAATATAGTACCATAAAAATTATGCAATTCGATGCGAATCAATTATTAAAGCGCATGGTCAGCCACTCTGGGTTGTGGGAGCGCAGCTGCTTGTCTCACTATTTATTCGGAGTGAAAAAATAATTTCTTCCGAGGTTTTTTAGCACATCGTAAATGTGCTTCCCTGTTTTGACAACTGCACGTCACCTACGTGTGTACTTGTGTGTAAGACTTTCTAAGCCCTTATTTCCCCCCCCCCCCAAATAGCTACACATTATGACTAAATGAAAACCACACATGTAACACTAGTAGATATGACCAAGGCTAGCACTAACTATGAGGATCTTTTTAAGCTTCACAATAGGACATGAAGGGGAGCTTAAATGGATCTTATTGAGCACAAAAGAAAGGGCTTTCACATACAGATGTAGCTTGAGGCATGGGAAAGCAACGGAGCGAAGAAGAGGGCAACCTACTGCCCACTTTGGCGAGCAAGACTCCCAATTTGGTGAGCCAAGTTACACTTTGGCGATCACCAAGACGACCTCAAGCCACTTGGGCGATCAAGAGCCAAGTTTGGTGATCACGTGGACCTTTACAATCAAGGAGTCATTTGGGCAATCAAGAATGGCCCTTTGAGCTATCTTTTAAATAACATTTTTAGGCTTTGTATGTAAAGACAATAATTATAAATACTTGTCATAGTGTTTTCATTCCTTAGATTATGTTGAATTGAGAATTGTCTTAAAAGACTTGATAGTTAATAATTTAGTTTGTAGTTTTGGTTGGACTCCAGTTATCTTAGATTAGTGGTTAATTCCCAATTAAGTAACTAAATCTATTAAAGATGGATTCCTAATAGTTTAGGTGAGTAATTAGGGTTGGAGTCTCTTAATTGTTTGTTAACTTCTCTGTTTGATTAATCCTAGAGTCATTTATTTGTGGATTTATTGATTAGGTTCAAATGAGAGGTGATGGTATAGAGTCCCTTGTTGCCAATAAACTTGATCGATTAGTGATAATGCTAATATATTTTCTTATTTAATTTCGTGTTCGATTCCAATTACCTTTATCACCAATTAAGATCTTATCATTTGATACCAGAGCTTAGGCTAACAGTTGTTCTAACAATTCTTAGTCCTAGGATCATAAATTTAAAAATCGTAACAAAAAAATTTGGGTCAAAAAAATTTAAAATATAAAATAAATTATTCGATTCGTGTTTATTTGAGTTTTCAAAACTAGATTCATGTTTCTTTAGTTTATTAGGTATGGATCTGAGATTCATCTTGTTTAGGTTTGAATTAAAGTTTTCACCATTGTTGGGTGGAAAAAGCTTGAAGAAGAACAAGTGGGTTCTTAGAGTCGGCTTAAATTAGAAATTCAATTGTATTGGTGTAACGACCCGAAATCGTCTCCCGGGACGTCACACGGTGCTTAAGGCTACAAGTAGCCCCAAGCTAACCCTTAGAGCCGGTTTCTACCAATAACACTCGATTCAAGATGAAATAGACACAACACTAGCATAGTCATATCACATAAAAGGAAATACGGGAAAGATACTCGATCCATATGACCACAATATAGAGAAACCTCAACAAAACCACAATACTGAACCCTCGACACATCACAAGTATGATGCTAGTCTGACAAAACCTCTACGAATCGAAAACTAGAGAGTCGTTGGGACAGGTCCCCAACTGACTCGAAATGAACTGAAGATAAAACATAGTCTCTCAAATACAGAAAATATCTGAAGATCGGTCCTTAAACCATGAGGACTCACCACTGTAGAAAACGTAGGCAAGGTACTCGAAGAATCACGGATGATGCTGGGACTGAGCACCTGAACCTACATTATAAGACAATGTAGCACGTAGACATATATGTGAATCAATACTTTGGAATGTACTGAGTATGCGGGGGTGAATGCATATGTATAAAAATAGTACCGATCTTCTTCAATCAAATCATGTATGCAAAATGAGACTACTCACATGGCTTGAACAAGTATAAAATATAAAGCTCATAAATCATGTAGAACGAGGCATGCAACACAAATCTCGTGAGTCATCGCTCTTTAACCTTAAAAAGCAGAAATCTTCTCTTATTCTCAATACCCAAAGGCTAAGGGACTTTGAACAATACTTTCAACTCATGCATATGACTCATGGAGAGTAAAACCTCTTCAATGCTCAACATTTCATAATTATTTAGAACTCATATACTTAGAATTCGGAATCATATGACTTGGAAACATATTTGAAGGCATTTTATTCACCTTAGGAAAATATCTCATTTCAAGCTTTAGGAAAATCATTTTATCTCAAATGGAAAAGTATTCTAGCTCAAGGAAATAACTTATCTCAAAGCTTTATGAAAAGTACTATATCAAGGGAAGATACTTTTATTTAGGGAAATAACCCACCCCAAGGAAGCACTTTAATTAAGGAACAACTTTGCAATTCCACCATTTAGGAAAATAACTCATAGGAAGGGAAAATATGTATCAAATTTCGAAGTTTAAAAGGGCAAGGGAGGTTCTCGTAACCGACATAAACCATGCGAGCTACATGGAGTCTAACGTTTTATCCTACTAAGGAGGAGACCCCACGTTGGGGAGGAGCATCATACTCTTTTCAAGAAGTATAACCTAGGTCTAGTGATCACTAAATGAAACTCGGCCTCGGGCCTAATCATAATCATCATAAACTCGGCCTCAGGCCCAACCTACAGTGGCACGTAGTTTTGGGGTAAGAGACCATAGTGACTTACCCGTTCGGTGCTAAGTACTACTCCCTTTAGATTATATGCGCTCATCTCATAAAAATTCACTTTTAGAATAATCTCATGGTTCACCACGAACCCAATAATCAAATCGATAATCTCATGTGATGAAGTGAATTTCAAAGCTTTTGGACCATTAGGTTAATTCATTTCTCAATCATCTCAAAATACTCAAATCATGGGTGCTTATAGCACAAGAGTTCATAATTTCACAAGTCTCAAATAGGGCTTACCAACCCATAGTTCAATCTCAAGTTAAAGCTCATCAAAAGCATAATACATAGCATATAGATTCATAAATCATGTGAAAATTTGGAAATTTCAGTAATTTATCTCAAAATCTCAATATAGTCATATGCTTCAATATCTCAACATTGCAAATATTAGCTTCTCAAAGAGTAAAATCATGGGGTTTATACCCAGCTATAAATTCTCAATAAAACATGCAGAAATCATGCCATTTGACTCTTAATTCGTGGAAAATATCAAGGTAATGCATTCAATAATAATGGGTGAAAACCCCCAATTCAAATTCATGTAAAAACCTCATAGATTTCAGGAAATTCATGATGTAAATAAGTCTTTTGGACACAAGGGTGAAAAGGTTACCCTTGTTCAAAACCCCACATACCTTGACTTAGAAGCTTTGGATGAACTCTTGTTTTTGGAAATCTATTCGTAGTTTTGAATGACGGTTCTTGAGGCCCTTGACTTGGGAACCTTGAATATTGACTCAATTTAGAAAATCAATGGTGGATTCTTGGAAGAGGTTTTTGATACTTAGGGTTTTTGTTGAGAGAAAACTTGAGAAAAACTTCATAGTATGCTTTCAAATGACTTTGATCTAGTGTTTGCACGGTTTAAGAGGCTTAGAAAAAGTCCAAAATGCCCCTTTTAACAGCTGTACGCACCTGGAAAAATTAAACTGGGAACCCGATTGAAGGGGTTACCGCGACGCGCCACTTATCGCTGTGGCTCACTGGACATTGACAATTGGCAATATGGGAGTCACTGTGACGCGGAGCCATCATATTTTTCCATTAGTTGGGACCTGGAACCTTAGCGTGACGCGCCAATATCATAGAGTTCCACTGGAATTTGACAATTGTCAAATCAACCCTCTCCGCGACGCGCCAATCACTAAAATGACACGGTTTTATGACTAGGTCTTAAATTAGCCATAACTTCTTACCCGGGTATCGGATTTGGATGAATCTTATATCGACGAAAAGCTTATCAAATTTCCCACGTGATAAAAAGTTGAAATTAGGGAAATTCTATATGGTTAACATGATACTCGCTTAGGAGTCACTCCTACATATTTTAGGGACAAAATTATGCTTTATTCGACATGCTCTAAGGCTCAAACTACAAGGAAACTTTGCAGGGTCTTACAATATCTCCTCCTTGGAAACATTCGTCCTCGAATATTGCTAGTTAGATGAAAGACAGAGAAAAAACAGAGCACACATAGCTGAAATAATTTCTAAACGGCTCAAGACCTTTCTAAACTCATAAATACTCCGGACAATGCAAGAACTCATACAAGGATAGATGCATAGCTGAACTTTAGACTAGAAGGGCTGAATTAAGGAAGAATAGTACCTTCGGCTTGGTCTGAACTCGTAAAAAAGAGGTGTGGGTACTTGGCTCGCATGTCTGCTTCTGCCTCCCAAGTAGCACCTTCAACAGATTGGTTCCGCCACAACATCTTGACTGTAACACCCTGATTTTCTGAACCGGAACGCTACACAGTGCTTATGACCCCGAAGGACCACAAACTAACCCATGACTGATATCTATATATGTACACTGCATAATATACATGTAAAATGCGGAAAACATGAACAATAGGCCATAAGGTTCAACTGAATAAAGTGTTTTACAAAACATAACATCCATATGGGTGACAAATACCCTAAACAACTAAAGTCTAAATCAAATCTGAACTAAATCTGAAAGCCTCTAAATACTGTCTGAAATAAGAAGTTGAAGGAACATGTCTCCAACTAACTCCGTCTAACAAAACTGAACTGAAATAATGAATGAAATAAAATAATATCATCCTCGGATGGATGAGGACTCACTGCCACTCTGCGTACTGGAATGCTACTGCTACTGCTGATCTGGAACTCTTGACTCTAAGCCTATGGTGTAACATATAAGAAAACACTATAGCGCAAATGCGTCAATACAACTGAAAGTATTGAGTATACGAGTGAGGTAGGATAAATGGAAAAAGGGTTTACGTGCATGAGCAATGCTAACTGACTGACTAATATGAACGTGAGAGTGCAAGCATGCATACATAGTAATTGAGACCGTGAATACGTGATATCTGGATCTGTACGCTAATACATGGTTTACTGTTATCTAACATGACTGATACTAGAATTCTGATAACATGGATGACTGTGTCTGACAGCCCTGAATCTGATGGAACTACCTGAGTTCCGTACTGTAACTGAATTGACTATAACTGACAGTCCTGGTATACTGAAATCTGAAGAACTATCTGAGTTCTTTTACTGAGACTGGGACTGAAACTGTGGGAGGTAGTTGTTTAACCGACATTTCCCAATAACACATATTGCTAAGTTGGCGTCCAATCTCTGCCCCAACTGGAAGGGTGTCAATACTGCGCCACTGGTAAGGACAGTTGTGAGTGACCCTTAGCTGGCAGGTACTCGAATGAGAACGGTGGGAACCCTAAACTAACAGGTTAAGCCACCTCATCAACCCTAATTTGGCAGGTTAAGATGTCTCAACCTACGCTGGCTACGTAGTTCTGGAACACAGGGATGACTACTAAGAATCACACCCTAAACTGGCAGGTGAGTTCCCATCCTTGGGTTCACTCAGTACTAACTTCTACTCCCATCTAAAGAGATTGAACATGATTTAACTGGCTGTACATGGACTGAGTAACTTACTTCCGTTGACTGATAGAATAGTACTACTATTTGAGAACTTATTGAGATCATGAGGTTTCTGAGATTTCCTGAGTCACATGACTGACTAAGTTCTATAGATCATGGCTTGACTGGGATTATCGTGATAATGTGACATGGATCTAGGTACACAACTATATTTTTTGGGTACAAGTAACCCCAGGACTCGATGGAAGGAAACTGACACACATAACTGACTTAATCATAAAAATAGAGTCCACAATTCACCGTATCATAAGTAGGGGATTTCACACTAAGCATAGTTCTCAACATCTTACGTATAGAATGGAAATTCATACAACATGTGTACACTTGCATAGCTTCAATATCATGCTCAATCCATATCACAACAACGACGCATATCAATCACGTGAAATTCATGTGAAATCATAAAGCATAGAGCATGGACTTGTCATTTAAGCACTATTAAATCACGGGACACAAATCTTA
This sequence comes from Capsicum pubescens, assembly GCA_030864215.1. Lineage (NCBI taxonomy): Eukaryota > Viridiplantae > Streptophyta > Magnoliopsida > Solanales > Solanaceae > Capsicum > Capsicum pubescens. The sequence continues at coordinate 164,649,399 of CM061543.1, read as the reverse complement.
TCACCTTAAGCATTTTATCAAATACTTTGCATGCATTCTTTTAGCTTAGGTGTGTTTTCATGAATTTCCCCATTTTAAACCACATAAAGTTCATGGATTTCAACTAACGAACACATATACTTCATGAAAACACCTTTAGATATTATCTTGAAACTTAAACAATAATCATCAACATGTACATGGTCATATCACAACAAGACAATCACAAAATAATATTTAAAACATGGTTCTTGAGCTCTATGAATGAAATGGATCCATAGATGAACACTACGCATACCTTAGATGGAAGATCCGTGAAAATTAACGGTGAAATCCTTTGAATCTTGAAACTCCTATGAAAACCCTATGGGGTTCTTGAGAGAATTTTGAGAAAAGAGAGTATAATGTGGTTGGATTGGGGATAAATTCCATGTTTATGGAATATATAGGGGTGGAAAGATGACCCAAATACCCCTCTAGATGCGTCATTTAATTTTTGTGAAAATTACCCGATTTGGACCCTCGGCGCGAGGCGAAGATATCGTGTTGCCACACGTTTGTGACCTGGAAACTCACTGCGATGCGGTGGAATCGCGGAGAGACACTGGAAATTGTCAAACGTCATTTTGGCTTACAGCGCAACGCACCACTGACTGAAATGACGCTGCTAAAACTTCAAATCGCCATAACTTCTTCATCGGGTGTCCATTTTAGGCGAATTTGGTATCGACGAAAATCTTATTCAATTCTCTACAATTGGGAGGGTATAAATATGACAAAATACCACCTATAAACCAAGTTATTCTTATTCAAAGATGACCTATATGAAATCACACCCTTTAAACTTGGTGGATTCAAAAGTTCTTAGCTTGGCTTACTCTAAGTGACTCTTATGAACATGCTTAACACATCATAAGATCTATTATCACTAGGATAATCATCATAATTCATGTACTCAAATATGAATCATAGGATAAGAGGTTTCATGTGTAGGAACAACGGTTTATTTTCTAGCTTAGAAATATACGGGGTATTACATTGGCCAAGGGAACCTCTTTGTTCCTCAGCCTACGGACTTAAAAGTCTAGGATCTCAACAGGAATTTCATCGAAAGAAAGACTATCCTGAATCTCAGCACTCCCTGAAGGATCAACCACAACAGAATCACCAATATGTTTCTTGAGCATGGAGACATGAAAGATATGATGAACGACTGACAATTCTGAGGGCAACTCAACCTCATAGGCCACTTTACCAACATGAATCAAGACTCTATACGGGCCAACATAACGAGGACTCAACTTCCACTTCTTACCAAATCTTTTCACCCCTTTTATGGGTGAAATCTTCAAGTACACCAAATCACCCACCTTAAACTCAAGATCTCTCCTCCTCACGTCAGCATAAGACTTTTAACGACTTTGAGCCTTCTTTAACCTCTCTCTAATCAACTTAACTTTCTCCATAGCTTTAAATACTGCATCGGGCCCAATCGTGGCAGCTTCACCCACTTCAAACCAACCTATAAGTGATCTATACCTCCTACTATACAAGGCCTCGAACAGTGCCATCTTAATGCTAGCATGGAAACTATTGTTATAGGCAAACTCAATCAATGGCAAATGCTCATCCCAAATACCTTTGAAATCGAGGGCACACACTCTCAACATATCCTCCAGGGTCTGAATGGTCCTCCCAGCCTGACCATCTGTGTGCCGGTGAAATGCGAAACTCAGAAGAACTTGGGTACCAAGACCCTGCTAAAATGCCCTCCAAAATAGGGAAGTAAATTAAGTACCCCTATCCGAAATGATAGACAAGGGAACTCTATGCATCCTGACCAACTCTCGAATATATAATATCGCATAATCCTCAGCCGTATAAGACGTATGCACGGGCAAGAAATGTGCGAACTTAGTCAGCCTATCCACAACAACCCAAATAGAATCATAATGACGGTGCGAAAGAGGTAACCCGGTCACAAAGTCCATATTCACCATATCCCACATCCAAGTAGGTATACCAAACTCTTGCATCACACCACCCGGCCTTTGGTGATCTACCTTAACCTGTTGACACGTTGCACATCTCGATACAAACTTGACTATGTTACATCTTTATAGAAAGGGTTTTATGTTGAATTATACTATGTGGACAACTCATGGAGAGAGTAGTGCTTCTAATAATTTTGCTTTTCAAAATTATGTTGAAAATCCAATAAGAGAGAATAATGTTGAAAGTTCACGATATAGTGAGATGGTCAGGGATGCTTTTGGGACACACTCAGGGGCTCAAAATGAACCAAATAATGAGGCAAACCACTTTTATGAATAGTTAAAGGAAACTAGTCATCCATTGTATGAAGGATCAATGCATTCTAAGTTATTTGTTGCCATTCGATTACTAAGTATTAAGTCAGACTATTCAATTTCTCAAGAGGGCATAAACTCTATCATTGGACTTATGAATGAACTTAACCTAAATAAACTTGACTTACCCAAAGATTTCTACACAACAAAGAAGTTGGTTTATAAGTTAGGACTTTCATCAGAGAGGATTCACTGTTGCGAGAAAGGTTGCATGTTATTCTATAAGGAAGATGCAAATTTAGAACATTGCAAATTTTGTAATTATCCTCGTTATAAGGAAGTCAGACATTCTAAAGGGAAGAAGGTTCCTGTGAAGTCGATGCATTACTTACCCCTTATACCACGGTTAAAGAGGTTGTATGCATCAATGAGCTCTGTCCCTCATATGAGATGGCACTATGAAAATAAAAGACCACCTAGTGTTTTATGTCATCCGTCAGATGGAGAAGCATGGAAGTATTTTGATAGTGTGTATCCGGATTTTGCTAGTGAACTAAGAAACATTAGGTTGGGATTATCTACTGATGGATTCACTTCATTTTTTGTCTCAGCTACACATATTCATGTTGGCCAGTGTTTGTGACTCCTTATAATCTTCCACCTGAATTGTGTATGATGAGTCAATATATATTTCTAACTTGCATTATTCCAGGTCCTCGCAATCCAAAAGTTTTGATTGATGTATATCTGCAGCCATTGATTGATGAGTTGAACTTATTGTGGCATGAAGGTGTGAAAGCATATGATGTATCAATGAAACAAAACTTTAGATTGCGTGCTACTTTGATGTGGACTATAAATGACTTTCCTGCTTATGGAATGATGTCTGGGTGGTCGACTGTGGGCAAGTTAGCTTACCCTTATTGTATGGAAGACACAAAAGCATTCACTTTGAAACATGGGGGTAAAAACTCATGGTTTGACTGTCACTGTCAATTTTTGCCAATGCAACATGAGTTTAGGAGAAATACTAGTGATTTTATGAAGAATAAAATTGATTTTGAGGAGCCACCACCAATTTTGTCGTGAGAAGAAATTTGGGATAGAGTGAGGAATCTGCCTAAGGTAACAGAGTCTTCACCATCCAGGTTACTTGGTTATGGTGTAACACATAACTAGACTAAAGGAAGCATATTTTGGGAGTTATATTACTGGAAAGATAATCTTCTGCCTTATAATATGGATCCCATGCATATTGAGAAAAACTTCTTTGACAACTTATTTAATACTGTGATGGATGTAAGTAACAAAACAAAAGATAACTTGAAGGCCAGGATGGACTTAAAGGAGTATTGTCGGCGTAGTGAGTTATACCAAACATACTTAAACAATAAGATTCAGAAGCCCAAGTCCAGTTACATATTCACTTTGGAGGATAGAAGAGTGATTTGTGATTGGGTTAACAATTTGAGAATGCCAGATGGATATGCGTCAAATTTGTCTAGGTGTGTTGACATGAAGGAAGGAAAGCAGACCTCTATGAAGAGCCATGACTGTCATATTTTCATGGAGTCATTGATGCTTATTGCATTCTGTGCATTGCCCGATAGAATTTGGAAGCCCATAACAGAGATAAGCTTATTTTTCAAAGATTTATGTTCTAACACATTAAGGGAGGAGAACCTATCTTTGATGGATATCAACATCCGCTTAAACCTAAACAAGTTGGCCAAAAATTTTCCTCCTAGTTTTTTTAATGTTATGGAGCATATTCCAATTCACCTTGTGCGAGAGGTACGACTTGGAGGTCATGTTCAGTGTCGATGGATGTATCCTTTTGAGAGGTATTGAATTTTAACATTTACCTTCATGTGTTTTAGTTGAACATTATTTCATCTAAAAGGTCATACTATGCAGGACTATTGGTAAATGTAAACGGACCATAAAAAATAGATCCCAAATTGAGGGATCAATATGTGAGGCTTATTTGGCTAAAGAGACCTCCTATTTTTGTTCATATTATTTTGAACATAATGTACCATGTTTGAGAAACCGACCTAATAGGCATGATAATGGAGACAATACAGATCCTTCGGCACCACCATTTTCAATATTCAATCAACCAGGTAAAAAAAGTCTGAAAGGTGGTCCAGTTCGATATTTGAATGAGGTGAAGCTTAAGTCAGCTATAACACATGTATTATTAAATTGTCCCGAGGTCTTTCCTTTTTATAAGTGAGCATATTTATATTAAGGACAATCATTCAAGGTCTATCTAAGCTTTAACTAATGAAAGTCATAACTTTGTCAGGCAGCTACTTTGTGGCTTTACATGGAGATGCTGCTGTTTATCCTATGTTTTCAGTGTGGTTTATAGAATATGTATGTGTAACTTAAATATTTAACACAATTTACACTTTTGTTCAATGTCATGTGTATTTAAATTCTAACTTTTTAAAAACTTTTTATAGGTTCATAATCCACTTAATTATGACCCAAATGGCCAATTTTTACGTGATATAGCTTGGGGACCTGATGCCAAAGTCATAAAGTTTTCTAAGTACTCTGTCAATGGGTACAGATTTCATACAGAAGAGTTCTCTTAGGGAAAGAAAACCAACAATAGTGGGGTTTGGGTGAAAGGTGATGGTGGTGTTGATTATTATGGTGTGCTTCATAAGATTTTAGAACTTGATTATCATGTTGGTTGGCCAAATAAAAAATTGTTTCTCTTTCGATGTAAGTGGTATGATCTTACTCCTAAGTTAGGTACAAAGGTGCACCCTCAATACAAAATAGTTGAAATTAAGCGTACAAGGGAGTATGGACTCTATGATCCATTTTTCATTGCATAAAATGTTAAACAAGTGTATTATACTCCTTATCCTTTGTGTAAGAATAAATCTGCATGGCAGGTAGTTATAAAAACAAAGCCCGTAGGTAGAGTTATAGTAGAGGATGAATTGGATGTAGCGTATTAGAATGACATTTCAAGTGTTGAAGAAAGGGTGGATGATGAATTAGCAGATGAGTTGCAGCATAACAAATGCTTGTATGAAGAATTTGATCCTTCTGAACTTAGATTGAATGTTCATGATTATGGAGAAGGAACATCCGGGGCAAATGACGAGGAAGATCCATGTGATGAAAATAAAATAAGCGAGGAAGAGTTACTTGATGAAAATAAAACAAGTGATGAGGAAGAATCGATGAATGAATATGAAACAAGTGATGAGGAAGAATTGATGAATGACTATGAAACAAGCGACGAGGATTAAGTTGTTATTATTAGTAGTAATATGTTCTAACAAGGTATTGAATTGTATTTTAGCTGTTGCTTTTTATTATTAGTTGTTGTAACAAGGTCTAATATTAGTAGTATTGTGGTGACATTTAAATAGTGTTCAACATCCCATGCTTGATCTAAGCAGTTAGTTTTATGATTGTTGATTAGTCATTCAGATTATACATTTACTTCTCTTGTGAGGTCTTGGTTTGAAAACAAGTTTTACATTAAACAAAGTAATTTCACTCCATTACTTGTTTGTCTAATATTAGTAATAATAATAATGTAGATTTCTGTCTAGTATAATAATACTGTGGATTTGTAGTTTTCTAACCTTCTTTTAGAGATTTTTTCCCTTTGTAGTAATGGTGAATAAGGTGTAATTGTTTATGTATTTATTTAGCCAAATTAAAGTTTGGAGGGATATAGAATATGGGAAAGAGGAGATGTTTTAGTTACTCCAATCACATGCGCAGAGATTACTTTTTAGCAATGCATCTGGTAGATGCGATTTTCTTTTACTTAGTACTACAGGGAATGCAAAATTTATTTTTTCTTTCATCTAAGAAACATATATGGGCAGCATAACACTGACTAACTCCTTTTTGTGTTTTTTTTTCCAGGTGGTTAATAATGAAAACCAATGGCATCAAAAGGTCATGGTAATGGACGGCGTAAGAAAGGTAAGAAAGGACTTGATAATCTTTCCGAAGATCAATATACACCACCACCACTGCCACTTGTTACCATAACTCTTCAACCAACTACTACAAATATTATTCCTCCTCCAAGGGCAACTATTTCACTACCAAATGCATTTTTCCTGCCCCCACCACCCCACCAGTTTTAGCCCTCTTCTCCTCATAATAGTCTGCATAGTAGCTCTTCATCTGTACCTTTAATATCATCCACACCTAGCCTTTCTGAATTGAGAATTGAAGGTCCCAACACATCAACATCGCCCTCCATTGATAGTGCTGCAACGTCTAATGCTATAGCAACTGCTTCCCAGATTCCTAAATTTAAAGAGGTAGTGGAATATGACGGCAATGGGAGGGTAATTATCGCCCCTGATGATAATGGGTAAGTAAATCTTATGTTTTTTCATAATTTTTAAAATTTTCAAAAGTTAACATAATTTAATGTAATTTTATTGCAGGTTCATTCCCGCTTATGTCGGCGAACATATGGTTATAGAAGCAATTAAACCATTTTACACGGAGCCGTAGGGTAGTTGGAATGAGATTCGACTCGACATCAGAGTGCTTATGTGGAATCAGTTTGTGGTATAATCAAAATCAAAGAATTTACCATTTCAGTATGCTATCAATGATGAATTTACCTTTATATCTATCAACTTATTTCATGACTTTATATTAAACTATTTTGCAGACAAAGTATGTATGGAATTCTTGTCATGATAATGAAATACAATGCATTTTCAAGTTGAAAGAAGCTCAACGTATCAAGGAACACTTGTATGAGGCCCGGAGGCACTTGGAAAAACCAGGATGGCTGAATGCTAATGTGTGGGATCAGTTCTTAAAAAAATGGGATACTCCTGAATATAGGGCAAGGAGGCAACGGGCAAAGGCAAATAGAGCGTCTCAAATGGGTGGCTCGTTGCACACTGGAGGTTCGATGAGTTTTGCTACACACCAACGAAAACTGGTAATAATAGCTTAAATTTTTTATTTGTTCGGTTTAGTTCACTATTCTATATCATGATATAGTGAAGCCGTGTGGGGCTCTTTTGATTCACTATTGTTGTTATCTTCTTGTTGTTGTTCATCTTGAAGTCTAGTGAAGTCGTGCGTGGCTTATTTCGATTCACTAGCATTGTTGATATCTTCTTGCTCTTGTTGTTGTTCATATTGAAGTCTAGTGAAGCCATGTGTGGCCTATTTCGATTCACTAGCATTGTTGACATCTTGTTGTTGTTCATATTGAAGTCTAGTAAAGCCATATGTGACCTATTTCGATTCACTAGCATTGTTGACATCTTGCTGCTCTTGTTGTTGCGTGTTTATTTTATTGTGAACTTGATCTTGTTCATCTTGTATTACCACTTGGTGGGGATACACTGTGTTTGTTGTGTTGATGGTGGTGGTTTGGTTTTGGTTTTAATCAGGAGTGTTTTGTGGACTTCCATCAGTTGTGATTTTGAGAGAAATGAATTGACTTTTGTGCTAGGGAAAACAATATAGATAGGTTATGTTCATGTATCAGCTTTAAGCTGTTTATTTTAATGTTTCTGAGAGCTAGCTTTTGAATGGTCTGATTATAGAAATCTTCTTAAAAAAGAGAGAAAGAGAAACTAACAGGGAAGAGCAATCGGTAAGGCATAAAGTTTTTGTTATTGCTCATACCTGGAGTGATATAAATTGTATTATCCGCAACAAAAACCTAGGTTCCCAAATCAGAATAGCTCATCTCGAAGGTTAAACTGATGAAACCCTTCCAATGGACTACTGTCCATGATTTGAACTGCCAGCTTGACCACCACGTGATGAATCTTGGTACCAACCAATAGGATTAACTTCCAATAACCATTATTGGAAAATTCAGAAATATGAGAGCAAGTTATTCTTTGGAAGCAAAGAGAAAAGAAAAAGAGAACATAACAAGGACTTACAATTGCTGGAAAGACGGAGATCCAAAAGTAGATATTTATGCCTAGACAATGATCATTAAAATTATCCATCATTTTTCTGAAAAAACTAAAATAACTAAATTCGATTAAACTGTCTGGTACATCAAAATTATAGTAGTGAAAACTTGTGTCACATTATTTACACATACTCCTATTTTAGCTGCTGAAACTGTTTAAACTGCTGAAATTGTTTTAGCTAAACTGCTGAAACTGTTTTAGCTAATAAAATCTGGTCCTATGTTTTACAGTGGATTAACTATGTCAAATTCACTAGTTCATGCTATGGATTAGAACAAATCATTTTCAAGAATTATGCACTATGTTCGTAGCTATGTAATATTATCACGAGTTAAGTGACTGAAATGTGAATGAGAAAACTACTTATGGAGGAAAGCCTAGATAGCACTTAAAATGACAAGATAAGTATATATAAGACTAGAGGCCATACCGAAAGCCAAAAGGACATTACTGTTGCAGCTAATGCTAAGACTGATATCATTAGACAAGGTAAAATATATGGGAATCTGCAAGGTAACACAAACAAATAAACTTCTTACATAATAGAAAAAACCCAGGGAAAAGACAGATAGAACTAGACCAAAATCTTCTCAATATAGAAAGTTGAGAGTAGTTAAACATACAGAACATGAAGAATGTAATTACCTCCCCAAAATGGATTCTTTGGAAAATATGTTGGGATATTTTTCTGAAGGCTAGAAACAACATAAGTGACATATGAATTATTATTCAGACCAACATGTTGATCGTAAAATATTCAGATGAAACACTTCTTTCAGAGCTTCTTCTTGTGAATGTTTACTTTTTAACTTATCTTGGAGCTAGAATTAGCAAATTTCATATGTTTAAGTTCTAGGTAAGCGGTGATAAGTCTTCATGGGAAGTGGATTGTATAAATGATAGTAATACTTTATAAAGAAAGTACTGGATGGAAACTCCAGTGAATGCCACCTCCTATTGAAAAATAATTAGAGTTTCTAACTTATAGCTTCTTATATAGTGTATAAAGTCTTGAAAATTGATGCAGGAGTTCCAATTTAACTTATAGCTTCTTATATAGTGTATAGTATCTTTGGCACAGTTTTGTTGAATGTATTAGCAACTTTGGGGCATTGGTTCCCTATATAGCTGTTGACCCTTTCCAAACTATCTATTTATAGCTTAAACACTTGAAAAAAATCCACCTAAACTACTACTTCTGTTGGATTTCAGTATTTTCGAATCATGGACTCCATGATCTGTTATTAGTCTTAAGATGTTTTGGTCTATGCTGCCTGAACTTGTCTTCATACTTGCATTTTCTCTTTTTATAAAATTTTGCAGGAATATGAAAATGGGGGAAAAGAACGCCCTTTTATTGATGTCTACGAAGATACGCATAGAAAGAAAAATAAGGAAGGTACAAGAGGAGATTGGGTCGAACCGCGTGCTAATAATGCAAATGTAAGATAATAACTTTTATATACATTATTTTATTATTACTCAATTTTGTTTGTTTACATACTGACAAATAATTTTTCTTTTAGGAAGAATTTCAAAAAAGCATAGAAGAGTGGCGTCAAACCCAACCTACTTCAGAGGATAATACCATGGTCCAATCCTTACCTGAAGAGCTGAATAATATGTGGACAACTGTGGTAGGTGGTCGAAAGAAAGGTAGAACCTACAGGACAGGGGTTCTCCAATCCTCGAGTATTCCTTCGTTGTTTTCCAGTTCCTCTTCTACTTTACAAACTATGGAAGAAATGAAAGCGATGAAAAATCAAATTGTGGAATTGACGTAGAAATGTGCAGCTAAGACGCTAAGTTTGATAAATTTGCTAAATTGGAGGAGTTGGTTAAGAAGCACATGTCGCAAGTATTTCAGGACGAGGAAGATAATGAATCTGATGATAATTAGATTGTAGTTATTGTTCTTGTTTTTTGTTGTGACATTTAGATGTTTGAACTAATTGATTTGATATTTGTTTTGAATGGTTTAAAGTGGTTGTATATATAAATTTGTCATGTTTGATCCAATTATGAAAAATACATTAGTTATGTTGTTTATGATCTGAAAGAAGTGTAAGCTAATGCAATATAATAATTATTTAATTATTTATTAAATAATAATAATAATAATTATTAAATATTTATTTAATAATCTTCCGACTATAGTGGTCGGAATAATTAAAATTATTAAATAATTATTTATAAAAATTTCTGACTACATTGGTCGGAATAATTATAATTATTAAATATTTATTTATTAAATTTCCTACTACAGTAGTCAAAATAATTAAATTATTAAATAATTATTTATTAAATTTTCGACCACAGTAGTCGGAATAATTATAATTATTAAATATTTATTTATTAATTTTTTGACTACAGTAGTCGGAATAATTAAATTATTAAATAATTATTTATTAAATTTCCAACCAAAGTAGTCAGAATAATTATAATTATTAAATATTTATTTATTAATTTTTCGACTACAGTAATTGGAATAATTAAATTATTAAATAATTATTTATTAAATTTTCGACCACAGTAGTTGAAATGATTATAATTATTAAATATTTATTTATTAATTTTTCGACCACAGTAGTCGAAATAATTAAAATTATTAAATAAATATTTACAAAATATCCGACTACATTTCCGACTACTTCAGTCGAGAAATATTTTTCGATAAGCTATATTTCGACTTGTGCACAACACCCATATGAATATTTTCAGTAGTCTCAGGTGATGTACTGTACTAAGGTGGAGAGTATAGTTGAGAGGGTATTCAAGAGATATGTCTAAGCTTGAAAATTTATAGTTGCAGTACATAAGGCTTAGTCACTTCATCTTAGATGATGTTTCGTAGGCCCTAACTCATATTACAGAAATTTAGCTAGGATGTGATTTTTTTATTCAGCTATTTTATTCAGCCATGCCAAGACTCCTTGCTCCCTAAAGCCACTAGAACTCTATAGAAAGAGTGTCAAAGAAAGACTCCAGTTGAATATAAGTTTTCAACATAAGTTAGTCCACAAAACCAATAATTCAGTTTAGTAGTTAGGCGAACAATGTTTATAAGGTTGAGTTTTCTAACTTTCCATCTAGTTGCACTATCCAAAGTCTCATGAAAGTAACTATTCCAAAATCGAGCAACCCTGTGGTTGCGAGTTCAGCTCAGTTCGAGTGACATGACTCAGTTTCAGATCCCCTATATGCAGTCACGATTCAGTTCGTAGGTGCCTTGTGCATCATCTCAATTTTTCCTCAGTATCTCAGCTAAGTCAGCATTCTTCAGGGGATATATTGTCCCAAGGGGGAGATGTACTATAATCCCCCCGAGCTTTAATGACCTAAACCTTTCATCTTCTCTTCACGAAACAAATCCATTTTGGAGTAGTGGCTACTCATAGGTGCACCCTCAAGTTCCAATCTCAGCCGTAAGCCATGGATTCAGGGGCTCAGTTCAGTTCATGATATTCAGTTCATGTATCCCATTTTAGTCTCAGTTATGTTCTCATGTTCCCGTTCATACATATTTAGTAAATGATCTAAGGTTCATCAGTATTCTCAGCTTAAGGTAATAGTCTTTCTTAGATTGGCTTAGTCCATGTTCAGTTACAGTTATATACTTGGTATCCATTACCGTTGCATATTCAGTCATGCATTCACCAATCAGTTCAGTCATGTACTCATGCATCAGACATGTATGTCCAGTATATAAGCCCAGCTTATCAGTAGTCCCAGTCATGCATTCATGAATTATGTTTAGCTATGTACTCATGCATCAGATATGCATGTTCAGTATGATAATTCAGTATATCAATAATTTCAATCATGAAATCATGCTTCAGTTGTGCATGTTCAGTGTCTAAGTCTAGCCTATCAGTATTCTCAGTTTAATCAGTCTCATTCGTGGATGAATGTTCCCAAGGGGGAGATATTGTAAGAACCCGCAAAATCCTAAGCTCAACTCATTCTTTTAAGCTTGCTAAGGGGTCCAGACTTAGAAAATTCTAGCTAAGTATTCAGACTTAGTATTATTTTGGCCTTCGTAAGTTGGCAACTCTATTTCAAACTCTTATGACCTTAAAGTATCGATCTTTAGATTTATTCATGATTAGGAATGTCAGTAGGTGTTTCCGGACAAGTTTTGGATTTTCGAACCTCATTTAGACCATGTTTGAGTGACCAAAATAGTGAGTCGACATGATCTCCATGCATCGCATCGTCCCTCACGCTGATAGATAATTTTTCCCTCTGCTTAGTGAAAATTCCAGTGAATTGATGTAGACTCGACGCGGCGCGTTGGCCATTGCGTTGATGCCAACAATACGGTGCGTCGGTCTGTGTGTCGACAGTTCGGTTTTCAGTCATTACAAAGCTACGTCAATAGGGGTATTTGGATCTTTTTCCCCACCCTTATTCCGCCCTAAAACATGAGATTCAACCCTCATTAAGCAACATTCACTCACTTTCTCTCAAATTTCTCAAGAACAGGAACCCTAGGTGATTTAATTTCAAAGCCAAGGATCAAGATTTCACCATTGTTCTTCAAGAATTAAATAGCCAAGGTATGTGAAGTGTTCATCCAAGGGTTCCTTCCACCCTTGGAGTCCAAGAAACTCTTTTAAACTTTAAGTAGCTTGATTTTATGCATTCCATGATTTGAAATCAAAGTGTATTCATGATTATTGCTATAATTGGGTTTCTATTTCATGATTTATTACAAGATTGATGTAGAAGTAATTGAAATGTGTGATTTATCATGTGAATTCATGTTGAAACCTATAAAATTGTGAATTTCGAACTGAATCATGATACTCACATGTTGTTTTAGTGTTATGTGCATAGATTATGCTATCCAAGTGTTTGATGAATTGCTCATGTGAATGTAATGATAAGATTATATCATGCTAGTATGTATACTATTTCATGCCATACAAGTGTTAGATAAAATGCTTCTATAGATGCATTATGAACAAGTGTGCATTTTTATGCTATGCTATGCAAGATCATGTGAAGCTTTACTTTTCATGCTATCGAGTCCTGGGGGTATTTATACCCGACAATTTATCTGTTTAACTAGAGACAATGTTAGTTACAGAATAATCTCAGTCACGGCATGATCAGTAGTACTCCCAGTCAGTTACAGGACTCAGGAGAACTCAGTAGATTCAGTATTAGTCATGTCTAGTTCAGTACTCAGTTCAGACCTCAGTAAACTCAGTCAGCTAATAGAATTCAGTAGTATTTCGTCAGTCAGCGAAACTTAGTAAAATCAGTAACAGTTCAGTCAAGCCTAGTATGAACTAGGAAATTAGTTCAGTATCTATTCAGTTGGAAGTAGGATTCAGCACCGAGTTAACCCAGGGATGAGGGCATTTCTACCAACAGAGGGTTTGACCCTTAGTAGCAATCCCTGCATTATAGAACTACGTAGATAGCGTAGGTTGAGATATCTTCCCACCAGACTAGGGTTGATACATCTCATACGAGTTTTCCTGTCAACGAGGGTTGATGAAAGTGCTTTCTGTCAGAGAGAGTTAACTCACAGTTGTCTTTACCCGTGGCACGATATTGACACCCTTCCAACTGGGATTACAGGTTAGACCCAGTATTTTCAGAAAGGGGAATGTCGGTTATATGATTACCTCCTATAGTCTCAGTTTCAGTTTCAGTCTTAAAATAGAACTCAGTTCAGATCTATAGAATCAGGACTGTCAGAGACAGTTACTCAATTCAGTATGGAACTCAGTATAGTTCCACAGGATCAAGACTGTCAGATACAGTCACCAGTTATCACCTATACCGTATCAGCAAACTTAGATATCAGTAAATCAGTAATTCATAACTCAGTATCCAGTGTTATCATGATCTCAGATTATAGTATACGTATTCACGCATGTACTCCCATTCAGTAATATTTATGTCATCCAGTCAGTATTGTTCATGCATATGAACCCATGCATTTCAACCTACCTCACTTAGCATACCAGTATATTCAAAGTACTGACACATACCTTTCTCTTGCGTTATGATGTTTTATATCATAGGTTCAGACGCATGGGCTCCCGAGCACCCTTAGCAGTTCAGATTTTCAGCAGTCAGAGTTAGGGGTGAGTCCTCATAGTTCGAGGACATGATTATTTTCTTTAGTATTTTGGTTTATAAGTACAGTTTTTAGTAGTTGGAGTTAGTTGGGGGCTTATCTCATCAACTCCATGATTCAGACAGTAGAGGCTTTTCAGACTAGAGTATTTTCAGATAAATGTTTCAATTTTGGTATTGTTATACCGTATTTAGTTTTATTTCAGTATTGAACCTTATGGCATGTTTTCACGTAATTTTTTCATATTTACAGTATTACTATTCAGTTATTGCAGCAGGTACTAGTCATGGGTTAGCTTGTGGTCCTTTGGGAGTATGAGCACCGTGTAGCATTCGGGGTACAGACTTGGGACGTTAATCCAATCTGAAAAACTGATCTCTTAATCAATCTCTAAGGCTGCACAACATATACTTCTCCAAGACATCTCAGAGAACTGAGTCCATGACAGAGGGAAAAGATCCATCTCGTCTCAAATACATATAATCGCTCTATTAATGATGAGAAGACAATCTAACTTAAATATGGTGTAATCCACACCATGAGTCTCAACAAGCCCCTAATCACGAAGCCTATCCTCACAAGTAGTTAGGAAATCATATGCCTCCTTTCCAAGAGTACTAGAAAATCTCAGCGGGGCTAACCTCAAGAATCTCCCAACATCTTCTGCTCCTTAGAAGGCATAGCAGACTGGGAAATCCACTGGCTGGGCGACTACCATCTGAGCAACTACTGATGTAGGATAAATCTCAACTCGGGGAGCCACAGCTATAGGCTACGTCCACGCCTCAGTACCACGCTGTTCTATAGATTGTACACCATCAGAAGATACACCACCAATAATATCTAATAGCTGAGCCAATGCATCTCTGAGCACGTCTAAAGAAATGAACCCTAGTGGAGCCTGGTCTAGTTCCTGGCCCACCGCTGGATATGGTAGAAGTATCATAGGCTTATGTACAAAAATAAGGTCTGGGGAAAGTGGCCTATCCTGGCCTCTAGCTGGGGACATGTCTCTAGGATGTCCACAATCTCTAGGTTGTCCACGTTCAAAAAACAAAATTAGGATCCTTGGTCTCGATCTGAGGACCCTCATCTCATGTAGCGGTAGCACGTTCCCTCGTCTTTTGTGAATAAATAAAGTTAAGAGAATATTCTACAAACAAACTTAGACTCTTAGTACGACATGAGTGAGAGAAGTGAAGAACTACTAAAAATGTCCCATAGCCTCCCGAAGATAGGAAATAGACG
Organism: Capsicum pubescens; assembly: GCA_030864215.1. Lineage (NCBI taxonomy): Eukaryota > Viridiplantae > Streptophyta > Magnoliopsida > Solanales > Solanaceae > Capsicum > Capsicum pubescens. The sequence continues at coordinate 164,633,809 of CM061543.1, read as the reverse complement.
TCAACATTCTGATCTGCAAGACTCTACTAGACACTTGATCTTGTACCAACAATATTGATGAAACTATGCTCTCATACCAATTTTTCATGACCTAATTTACGGTCCATGATAGCACCTACCACCACTCGCCAATAGGTAAGCCAATACCCTAACCCTGAGCTAATACAATGGGTTAATTTAGTATTAAAGGCCCAATATAAGCAAAGTGCAAGGACATCCATTATGAACATAAGAGGTTCTAAATAGAATAAATAATCAACAAGATACCAATCCCAAAACCTGACAGAGTTAGTACTAGAGCAACTAATAGTATTAATACAACTCCAAGTCTAGAATGGTCAATACATCTATCTCGAATACTAAACACTGAATACAAGAGATAGGAGGAAATTGGGTGACTCAAACTCCAAGAGCTCACCCTATCTTCGAAAATCAATCACCGCACAAACCACAATCAATGACGACAGCTAATACTCAGATCTGCTCCAAAAAGGTACAAAAGTGTAGAATGAGTACCAAAATAACAGGAACTCAGTAGACATCATTGGCCAACTACGTTAAATAATGATATAAGAATGATAAAGTGTAAGATAATCATAATTATGTCAAGGTATAGAATCAAACCTAAATCATCTCTATTATCACTATATATAATATAAACAAACCAAAATAACAGTGTAACATAAGATATCAACACATGCCAATATCACTGTACATAATAAGAATTAAATATCAAAATAACAATATAACATAAGGCATCAACGCATGCCAATACTGTCGCGCATAAGAAATAAATGATTTGGAATCATAAATTAACACAAGTACAATCACAAGAAAATACAAGTACAGAGTGGGCACCCATACACCAATTAGTGCATAAAGGAAGGAACTCAACATAATGTCCCACACCACCGGAGAGTACATCCAAGAGAAACATAAAGGAATCAAATCAACAATTTATCCAAACTCCCTCATTATCCATAGTTTTCCTCAATTTTTATCAAACAACCATTTGCCAATATTCATAATCATCATCAATGATCGTAATAGAATCACATATACCAATATACTCATAACCATAACCATACCATCATATAAGCATCTACCTCGTCAATACACCCTATTCACACATTATTATCTTGCCAATGCTTAATACCCAACCAATTACTCACTATTCATCATATAACCTCTAATTATTATCTATTTACTATTTATCACATAATCATTATTCATGGATCAACGTCTAACCATTATTCACTATCTAACCAATATCTAGTATCTAGTTAAGATTCACCACTAGATCATATTCGCCAATTAACCAATATTTATTTGTAGACATCATAATTCCACTAGCCTCCATTTAAAAAAAGTCCACCAATCACCATTTTTTTCATTATCCATCTATCAACTGGCATCCTTTATCATCTAGCATCATTAATCCCCACATCCCCACTTAAAAACTAGTCAACGTCTTAAACTTTGTCGTCAATAGCAACTAATCACCATCATCTCTAAACCCATTATCACTAACCTTCATAATAGTTAATCATCACTATTAATAGTCATCAACACCACTAGTACTCTTTATTACTAAGGTTCACTAATCCATTAGTCACTATTGGCCACATAAGTAATATTCACCACTAAGAATATCTCATCCTTAAAGCAACAAATATACCACTTTATACCTTAACTCCTTAGAAGACTATGAACGACATCTCTAGTATCAACATTATACCCAACTACATAAGAACATAAATAAACACATAATTGTCATACATAGGGCTAGCCATATTCGAATCGGTAGATGTATACGTAAGCATATCAATAATCACCTCTGGTCTTGGCGGGCATCATCATAGCATCATAGTTTCCCCTAGCCATGCCGGGTATAAATGTAACATCATAATATCCTTCGGTCACATCGGGTATCAATCTATCATCATAATATTCTCCAGCCGCACTAGGTATTATCATCTCATCACAATATTATCCAACTGCACCAGGTATTATTATATCATCCGGCCTACCAGGTATTATCATATCATTACAATATCATTCAGCCGCACCGGGTATCATTATATCATCATAATATCCTTCAACCACATTGAGTATCATTATATCATCATAATATCCTCTGTCAGTATCGGGTATTATCATATCACAATATCCTCCATTCTTGTTGGGTATCAACATAATATCATAATATCATCCAACCTTGTCGGGTATGATTATGACATTAATCTTCACAATACACAAATTTATATCATTAATAAAGTACAAGCCTCACAAGGGCTAAAGTAACTGACAATCCCCATGAGGACTAAAGTAAGTGACAAGCTCTACGAGGGATAAAGTAAGTGACAAGCCCCACGAGGGCTAAAGTAAATAGATATAAAGGAGAAACGAAGAAGAGCATACCTCCATAATCAAACGTTCATCATCAATGTCAATTTATCAATAGTATATGTATATGTAACATGAATAACATAAACTATCATCGGGTTTTCCCAGAAACTGATATCCTTAATACCAATATCTTTTTTCCGTTCCATATCGGAGAGATGGGTATGTAGATATATATAAGAAGTGGCAAAAACATTAGCATAAGTAACCATATAAAGAAGTATCATGAGTCCAAGAATAATCTATAGAATATCTTTACAGATAGGTCAATAAACGTGCCTTCTATCATTATTAACATCATTATTTCCAATATTGACAATAAGGAAGATTTATAATATGGTTATTAGCGTAATTATTAAGCATGATCAGAACTTGGATAATAGCATAGTTAACGGCCCAAACACTAGATTAATCAATAGCTTAATCAAAATTATAATCAAGGATTGATCATTAAATAATACACAATCTAGTCATTTAGTCCATGAGCATAAACATAAGTGATGTCATGAATAATGGCCCATTAGTAGCATATTCATTGGCCTAAAGATAATTTATCATTTGTATGAGCAATAGCTAAAGCATGACCTAATCTATAGCTTGTTCATAGCATGGTCATTAACATCATTTATGATTTAGGTCATATTATAGTCAAAGGCTTATTTAATAGCACATTCATTAGCCCAAACAATGGTTAATCATAATAATATAATTTATAACTTGAAATAAGCTTTAGCCAATAAAACATACAAAGGCATAATCACTTGGGCATCATTCTTAATGCCATTCCACATAACCAACAAACACCAAAAATCATTAATATTGCCTCAAAAAGGAACTCTCTAGTCAATTACTAAGTATAAGGGTTCAAGGGAACTAATCCTCAATCTTTTATTAAAGTGGATCAACTAGACCACTTCTATATCCCTGAAATGTATTCTAAGTCAATTTCTACCCCAAACTAGGCTAAGCAAAAAAAATGGGGCCTTTCGTAGTCAAATGCATATAAGAAAAGGATAATTATTCAGTTCACTAAAAGGGTTTGAGAATATAAGAGAGGAATTCCAATTAGGGGAGAGAAGGTTCTCGAACAGGGTTACAACTAATGCAGAGTCAACGAGTTCAGTTGAGCAAATGCCGTTCGATAAGGCACCAACCATGTTTTGCTAGCTTATTCAACTTGAAGTCAATTAGGCTATATGATTATCTAAATAAACTCTTAGATGTACAACAAGAAACCATAAGCCCTAGATATATATTCTACTCAAGAACTTTTACTAAGTCCAATAGAACTAAGGGAACCTCCTCTAGTATAAGCAACTAAGGCCAATTTTACTCTGAGTATGAACAACTAGAGCATTTTACCTAAGGTTGAGTATTCTAATCATTCTTATGCTAAACACGAGTAATGAAGTCTATTCTATCTAAGATAGAGGGAAACAAGTCAAACTTTCCAACTCTAAGATTTCCATAGCCTAATTGGTCCAACAAACCCAAGTCTTGCATCTCATCATTTCAATACTTAAAACCTATCCCAATCTAACAAGATATCACAATTATACTATAACATATCTCAATATAACAGGAGTAAGCCTAGCCTACCTCAAATCTAATGATTGCTCAATAATACACTAAACCTTTGCTTTTACCTTTTGAGAAGCTTCTTCAAGGTGCCAAGCTATCAAAAACACAATCTACATATCATTATGAGAACATCGATACCTATATTTCACCATTATGCTTTGGGTCTAAAAACGACACCAAAACCCCCAAGTAAGTCCCACTCACGAAAAAAATATTTTGAGGTCAGCCCATTGGTCATACACCATTACAAAATTATAACCCTCAAGAAATAGGTGAAAACCAACCTTATTTTCTCTAAAATCAAGCCCTTAAGATATTTGGTGTTTTGGTCAAATAATCTAGAAATTCAAACATGAAATGGAAGGATTCATACCTAAAATCCATTGTTAATCATCAAAATATATATTAATCAAGCGTCTAAGTTTCACCCAAGACTTAATTTATGGTTGGATCTCTATTTTAGGGTTTCTTGGTCTCAAAGATGAGTGTTAATGTCCAAAAATTCAACCAAAGGGTCCCTTTTATAGCCACCATAGGTAACCAGGTGTGGTGATCTCCATCATGGATGGAGATCATAGAAGGGAGATCACAATCCCTCCTATGGGGATCACCATAGGGTGATCATGATACCCCTTTGTGCGATCGCACACCTCTTAGCACCAACAACTTGGGAAATTTGCAAGTTTTCTAATAATTCTTCGGGATTCATTTGGAGTATACTATAAGAAAATAAACTATGTAACCGTACTAATTTTGATGTTTTATACATGATGGTGAAGTTAGATTTTCCATCCGAGGTTATTTTAGCCAAATGTAGGCCCCACACCTAAATTCTCAAATTTTTGACTTTTGACCAACAGGTTAAATGAGCTCGGGTGTATTGGGATCAAAATTAAAGGTTTACCTAGCCTAAAATTGATATTCTAGAGATGCTGGCATAGTTAAAATTTGCATCCAAAACTGTTTTGAAAAGTTTTTTCCTGGTGGCTATTTGGAACCAGCAAAGACTTCTAGATAGAGTATTGACTCTAAAAACCAAGAGAACATCCTGGTAATGAAACTATCAGTTCTAAAAAGTCATAAATGACTTGGGCAACTATGGAAAGGCTCAAACGACAAAAATATATGGGAACACGAGAAATGACCTAGAGGGTCATCATATAATTCCTACTCGACGACTACTGCTCCTTATCCTAAACCATCTAGTAATTATCATTTTCAAGCTAACAGTGGTCCTAAGTCATAGGGTTCCCAATCTTAGTCTAGTAGAGCTCAGTCATCCCCACCCTATACTCCTAGCCGATTTTGTAGTCAGCTTCACCATGGTTATTGTGATGAGGAAAGGAATCGGTGTTTTAATTATGATTACCTTTGGCATATACAGAGGAACTATCCCATGAGTAGATTAGACACAGGGGATAATAAGGTATCGGTTACCATTTCTTTATCTCATACACCAAAGGGTGCTACCTCTGGTCGTAGCACTGGTCGAAACCATCTCTATGCTTTATCCATCCGTTTGGAATCTGAGAAATCTCCTAATATTGTTACTGGTACGTTATAACTTTTCCCTCATTATGTATATTATCTGCTTGATGTGCGGTCTACCCTTTCTTATGTGACCTTTTATGTGGCTGTGCACTTTAGCTTTGGTCCCAAATATATTTTTGAGCCTTTCTCTGTGTCTAACCTAGTGGGTGATTCTATTATGGCTAGAAAATTCTATAGGGTCTTTGTGGTATCCATATTTCATAGGGAGACACTGATGGACCTGATAGAGTTAGATATGGTGGATTTCGATATTATATTAGGGATGGATTGACTTTATTTGTACTATGCTTCTTTATATTGTTGGACCCATAAGGTCAGCTTCCATTTCCCTAGTGAACCAAGAATTGAATGGGAGGGGATTTCCTTAGTGCCTAAAGGGAGGTAAATTTTGTATCTTAGAGCCCAAAAATTGATTCCCAAAGGGTCTCTTTATCATCTGGTTCAATTTAAAAATTCTAGTTCTGAGGGTCTTACTTTGCAATCCGTCCATGTGGTTAATGAGTTTTCGGAGGTGTTTCTTAATGATCTTCATGGTATTCCTCCCGATGGGGAAATAGACTTTGGGATTAATCTCCTATAGGATACCCGTCCCATCTCTATTCTTCCATATAGAATGGATCTGACTTAGTTGAAAGAACTAAAAGAGTAGTTAAAGGATTTTATTGATAAGTGTTTAATCTATCCTAGTATTTCTCCATGAGGTGCTCCTATTTTTTTTTGCATAAGAAAGATGGGTCTTGATGATAGGCGAATTTACACGCCTATAGTGCTATATTTTGCCCATATTTCAGCTAAGTTTTGAGGACAAATTATATAATTCATGCACTTTTAGTCTTTTTTCCTGTAAGTGAGCTAACGAACATGATTAGCAAGTTTTCAGGTATAAATGATGCAGAATTCAGCATTTTATGAATAACTTGACGCCAAAGAAAGCTTCACGAAAGGAGGAAAGCAAAGCTTGGACGCCAAGGACCAAAAGTGGCGCATGGAAAATCTGTCCCGGGCAAAAACAACAATTCTAAAGACTTTGGGGACTAGAAGTAACTTATTAGGATTAGGATAATAATGCAGTAATTTATTAGGATTAGGATAATGATGCAGTAACCCAGTAGGATTGGGTTAAGTAATGCAGTAGCTTAGTAGGAATAGGATAGGAGTATTATAAATACCCTATTCTGCTAGAGATTTTTATCATTCTTCCATTACTTTTAACTCTGAAAACAATTCTTCTACTTTTAATTCTACTTTTTATTCATCTAATCAATTCTTAATTTCCGCAACAAGAGAAACGTTACTTTGCAAGGAATTCACGCCTATCGCCTACCACACTTTGCTACACGAAATATTTATTGTGGTATAATAACAATGTCTATTGTGATTTCCTTCGCACTCATGGGTAACTAAACTTCTCTGTTGGGGTTATGGAAGCCATATGAGATACTATCTATTGCTATGAGTTTGTGAATTCGTGACACGTATATTGCTTATATCATTATTCTCTTCATCTTAATCTAAATTCTTTGTGGTTGCAAACGCATAGAATACGCCAGTATAGCATTAACTTGTTCGAAAGAAAGGTTATATGTCTGGAAAAGAGATAATGTCAAGGTAATAGGGACCCATCCACTATTAAAAAGTTAGTGCCGTAACTGGATTAACCTCTTGGAGAATTTGTACCGTTAGATACGCTTTAAGCTCGAAAGAGTTAAAGTGAAATAGTCCTTGTTCAGGTCGAAAGACGCTTGGATTTACCATCGAATACAATTCTCTATAAGCACATGCATGTCTGAACTCCACATAACTCATAGCCAATAGAGACGTACAACTCATAAGGTGGACATAACCCCAACTTCTCAATTCTCATCGTTTACATCTTACTAAACATTCTTTCTTTTTACTTTGCTATTTCCGTTTTTTCTCTACTATTTGGTTACATTACTTGCACAACAAGACTCCCCCCTTTTTCGAGACTTTCACTAAAAGTCTAGTAATCTTCGCTTACTTGCTGACCAAGCTATTCCCTGTGGGATCGATACCCAACCCAGTTGGGTTCTATATTTGACAAATGACCGCTTTACACTCCTACGAGAGCTGTAGATTGAGCGTTATCAAAAATTGGCGCCGTTGCCGTGGAATACAGTTGTCAACTAAGTTTGTGATAGTTACTAGACCCTTTGGTCAAAGATTCTCGTACTTTACTTTTAGTTGTTGTTTTTGTTTTCTACAGTTTTTTATTCAGTGCATGCCCCATACTCGAAGTTCTGGTCAAACGTTATTACCTATCAATCCTGAACCACATCGTATTGGCAGAATGGAGGCGCAAAGGGCTGCTCAACAGGAGCAGGCTAGACTAGATGCATTGGCCGCTGCCCAAGTACATCAACAGAATATTGATAACCCTGGGCGAGCAACAAATCCTGACGATGAGGACCTAGGTGATGACGAGTTACTAAACCCTAGGCGTGATGCTGAGGTTGCGACACCTGCTAATAGAAGAGATCGTCAAGCTAGATTTAGACCTGAACGCCGAGCTATGCAGATTCCTTTTGATGATGATGATGATGATCTGGACGGAGCTGGTGCCACAGGAGCTATTATTCTTCCGCCATTGGCACCCAGAGCAAAGTTCAATATCACTAGCGCCATGATTCAGCTTTTGCAACTCAAGGGATTATTTGGTGGACTAGCAGGCGATGATCCGAATATGCATTTGATCAACTTTATTTCTATATGCAAGTCATTCGACAATCCTAGCGTTGGACAGAATGCAATTCAACTACGCTTATTTCCATTGTCTCTATCTGGGGAGGCAACTCTATGGTTGAATGGGCTAACTCCTGATTCTATTACTAATTGGAGGCAATTGAAAGACGCTTTCCTAGAAAGATTCTTTCCGCCATCCAAAAGAGCACAGTTGAGAGATGAAATCAGCAATTTTCGACAGCTTCCAACTGAAGCTCTTCATGAAACATGGGAGAGATTCAAGAAGAAGCTTATGAGGTGCCCAAACCATCATATGACTAATGTTCACCTAATGGAGATACTATACAGGGCCTTGAATTCATTAACTAAACCAGTGGTGGATAATGCGTCTGGAGGATAATTCATGGACCTCACCTTTGGTCAGGCAAGCAATATGCTAGATCGGATGACGAAGCAAAGTAGAGCTTGGCATACCAGGGATTCTGAGGTAGCAAGCCCCACTGTATCTTTTGGCATGACTGCAGAACAGAGGCGTAGACAAAAGGAACGTGACCAAGATATGGCTCACATGAAAACACAGATGGACCTTCTTACCAAGCATCAATTATCAGGGAAGACCAAAAAAGTAAAAGCCATTGCGTCAAAAGGAAGAGACGAATCTGATTCGGAAAAAGAAGCCAACTACTTAAGCAATCAGGGGGGTTTCCGAGGCAATGCCCAAGGAAACCAAGGTCGAAACTACTATGAGAAATCTGGAAACAAGGACCAAGGTAGTTGGAAGAACAAGAATGACAATAGTGGTTTATATGTTCCCCCAGGAAGACGTGACACCACTGCATCTGGGTCGGGAAATATGGAAGAGATGATGGCTAAACTGTTAAAAGGAGTGGAAGCAACCAGCGCGGGAGTAACGGAGGTAATAAATGATTTGTCCTCAATGAAGCAATTGGTTAACTCACATTCCACTTCAATAAAGCAAATAGAGCAGCAATTGAGCCAACTTTCAGCAACACTCAATCAAAGAAAGGCTGGCACTCTACCTAGAAACACTGTGCAAAATCCAAGGAATGAAGGATCATGCATGACTATTACTACCAGGAGTGGTAAGGTGCTGGAAAATTCATCCCAAAGCAAGTAAGTGGCCAAAAATAAGGAAGATGATGACGCCATAGAAGCTGACCAAGACGTCCATGACGTCACCCCTAGTAGGTTGCAGCCTGAAACTACCAAAATTCAGAAGCAAGAAGAGAAGAAAGCCATGGAGAAAACAATTCCATATCCACCACCACCTTTTCCTCAAAGATTGAAGAAGCAGGCGGATGATACAAGGTTCAGTAAATTCATGACGATGTTAAAGCAACTGACTATTAATGTTCCATTGGTGGAGGCACTAGAACAAATGCATGGGTATTTAACAAAGAAGCAGGCAGTAAGCTATGAGCCGACAGATAATATTCATCATTGCAGTGCAATTGCCACAAGGTCATTAGTACAGAAGAAGACAGACCTTGGTGCTTTCACTATTCCCTGCACAGTTGGATCTATGAATTTTGCTAAGGCATTGTGCGATTTGGGAGCTAGCATCAATTTGATGCCACTATTCGTCTACAGAAAGTTGGGGTTGGGCGACCCTACACCAACCAATATGCGGCTCGTGATGGCAGATAGATCGGGAAAATGACCTGTGGGTATCTTGAATGATGTGTTGGTGAAGGTGTCTACCTTTATTTTTCCTGCAAACTTTGTGATTTTGGATTGCGAGGTGGATTCTGAAGTTCCCATAATTTTGGGACGTCCTTTCCTTACAACAGGAAGTGTGCTTATTGACATGAGAGCTAATGAGCTTTTATTTCGGTTGAATGACGAAGTGGTCCGCTTTGATATATGCAAAGCAATGAAGCAGCCCAGCGATATGAATGTGTTCTCTGTAGCTGATGTTCATTATGAGGATAAGAAAACGTTGTCTGTAGAGAAACAACTTACTATTGAGCCACTATCTGATGTGTTGTTGAATGTTGAGCATAAGGATGATGAAGATTATGAAGAAACTATATGTGCTCTAACAGAAATAGGGTCCTATTCTCATACTCCTAAGCAGTCGGACCTTGATCTTAAGAATCAACCGTCACCAACAGCGAAGACTTCCATTGAAGAACCCCCAGTGCTAGAATCGAAAGAGCTCCCCAATTATCTAAGGTATGCGTTCTTGGGAAGTAGAGATACACTTCCGGTGAGTGTTGCGGATGATTCAAGTGAACAACATGTAGAGGCTCTCATCTCTGCTCTGAAGAGGTACAAGAGAGCCATTGGGTGGTTCATTGATGATATCATTGGGATCCTTCTTGGGTTATGTACGCACAAGATTCATCTCGAAGGAGATTGCATGCCCACAAGTAAGCCTCATTGTCGTCTGAATCCATTCAGAAAATGATCCACCATCTATCTCGATGAAGTTTAAGTACTCGAGATAACTATGTCATGCCGCAACAATAAATCAAGCGCTAGATGGGAGGCAACCCATCGTTTATCATTTTTTGTTTTTCTTTCATTCTATTACGTATTTGATTTTGATAAATAAAAAAATCCAAAAATAAGAGTCGTGCCACGACCAAAACTAAGGCGCTTGATGGGAGGCAACCCATCATTCTAATCGTTTTTATTGTTTTTGAGCAAATGTAGGTGCAAGAGGTATAAAACGAGGAGATTGGTTTCAAATTTCGATTTGGACGTATTGCATGTTAAAGGTGGTAAGTTAGGAATGAAGAAGCAAAAGGTTATGGATTGAGTATTGCTCATGAAAATATAGGCATCGAACAAGGCTAGGCCTAGGTAAAACTAGGCCACGAACAAGGTAAGGCCTATACTATGGCCTAATATCTCGGAATCTAGTGTGCCATAGCATAGGCGCCGCCCATGCCCAAGTATGCCATAGCATAGGCGCCGCCTATGCTAATGCCTTTTGGCTCTGAATCTCATATGCCATACTAAAGGCGCCGCCTATGCCTAGGAATGCCATGGCATAGGCTCCGCCTATGCTAAACAATGCTTTGCAAAAGGCGCCGCCTATGCCAAGCATAGGCAAAGCAAAAAACGCCGCCTATGGTCACTTCTTGTCTCCAAATCCGATTTTAAATGGGTCAAAACCCGACCCAACCTTCTCCTATAAATATGAGACTTAGCCTTTAACTAAAAACACATTGGAAACCTAGCTTAAGCACCGCCTATAGTCCCCAAATCCTCTCAAAATTTTTCCTTTTGCTCTCTTACTTCACAAAAACATCATCCAAAGTCATCAATCAAGTATGTTCTTCTTTGTTCTTCATTTATATTCCGTAAGTACTACATTACTATGCCTATTATGAATTGCTAAATCTTGAAGTAGTATTGATGATTTGAAAGTGATTGAATTGTTATGATACAACCAATTGAGTGAATGAATACGTAAGGATGATCGTAACTTATTTCCAACTTGAATTTAATGCACTGTCTTACTTTTGTGGAATTGATATGGTCACAAAAATTGCATAATCTTGTCACTTGAATACTTACATGTTGGAATGACTTGTTCATCGGGATAAGAATTATAGTTGCCTACCGACATAGGAGGTTGTGATTATTTCTAGATGCTATACCTTGATTCAATCTCTATGTAGTAGTATTGATATCTCACACATGCAAGTATTTCCAAGATTACAAGAAGTATGACTGCACTGATTTTATTATTGGAATAGAGCACCTAAAACGTTTGTCGATGAAGTCTGAGTAATCGACCACTTTCACTTCACTAGTCTGTACTAACAAACTAAGTGTGGGGTGGTGCCACTACTGCTTGTTTATAGATTGTATCCATCGAGATGATGCTAACATGAACATTGTTTTAAGTCTCAGGTACAATGGCACCCAAAGCAAGACAAGGCAAAGATAAGGCTACCACTTCACAAAAAGGCAAGAAAAGAGGCCAAAAAGAGCAAGGAGAACCCTCCTCGCTGCAAATACCTCGACTCACTCTTGGAATTAAGTGGGATACTTATGAGGAACTTCTGAGGATGACGACTCTGATGATGATTCCGACGAAAGGGGTATGACCCCAGACATAGAGGATGAATCCGACTAACCAGGTTCTTCTTATTTATTTTCCAGTGAGGACAGTGTGTCCCGTCTAAGTGTGGGGTGCTGGTATTTGCATGCTATACTTCTCTATCCACATTTGCATTTATTTATGTTTATTTGTTTTGTTAGTAGTTAATTGTTTTTTTCAGTAGTTAAATTTTTTTTTTAACTTAGCTTCGCATGAAATTATTCTAATAGGTAGCATAAGATTATGACAAGATTTTGTGCTAAAATCATTACTATTGAGACATTTAGGCTCTAAAAGTGACTCATTATGTGATAAGTGTGTGGTTTAATTCCTTCATCTGTTGGGTCAAGATTCTGTACTGCTCCCAATAAAGTCGACCATGTGCCTTGTGTGTGTGAGGATATAGTATATTCTGTGTTTGTGGATGATGCTAGAACTTGCCTGGTGTGTGTGTGAAGCAAAATAAAGAGTGTGAGTTTAGGAGATGATTTAGGCATTTCTTTGGCAACCTGTGATTGTTTACCTTCTTTTTACCTACCTGTGGACATTATCCTAGTCAACCCTTTTGAGCCTTTAAGTTTATTTTCTTTGACAGCCTCATATGAAAGCCTAATCCATTTTTTCAAGACCATAATTTGATCCAAATTCCTAAGCGCTTTAAATTGTAAAGTAATGTGACAAAATAAGAGGAAATTGGATGAGTGTGATGCTTTAGAATGTATTGTTGCTTGAATTTGTTATGAAAAAGAATTGATATCATAGAGGTGTGTTATGAAAAGAAAAATAAAAAGTTAGTTATGTTTAAAATTGAAAAACAAAAGAGGTGAGAAGGGGTGGTAGATTAAAAGAAAGTAGAAAGGTTGTTTGAAAGAAAGTGTTAATGGCATAATGTGATGTATTAAAGCGCTTAGGAACATAGTCACTATTTCTGGCCAAAATAGTCCTACCCGTCCCTTAGCCTACATTACAACCTGTAAAGACCTATTTGATCCTAAGCTTAGCATTTTGATATTAGTAGAGCATTACACTAAGGGCAAGCCTATGGTCATCAGTTGCAACATATGAATTCTTTGTGAGAGTGAGAGCAAGGATAATCTTATACCCATGTTCTGAAAAATGCAATACTTGTGAGTGATTATGGGTAATATCTTATGTGAGACACACATGGTTGATGAGTTTCGGGTAGTTGTGTATGATTCTTTGTGCCTTAACTTTTGAATATGAGTTGACCACCATCACGAGTCTATGTTGGAGGTTGAATTGTTTCTACTAATGATCAGAAAACTACTCTTTGTTGATAATTGTTGTGCTTGTCTTGACGAATATTTTGTGTTGTTGCTGTGAAACCCTAAGTAAATGGTTTAGATGGACATGATATTTTGTTCGAGGACGAACAAAGCTTTAAGTGTGGGGTGTTGATGATAGGCGAATTTACACGCCTATAGTGCTATATTTTGCCCATATTTCAGCTAAGTTTTGAGGACAAATTATATAATTCATACACTTTTAGTCCTTTTTCCTGTAAGTGAGCTAACGAACATGATTAGCAAGTTTTCATGTATAAATGATGCAGAATTCAGCATTTTATGGATAACTTGACGCCAAATAAATCTTCACGAAAGGAGGAAAGCAAAGCTTGGACGCCAAGGACTAAAAGTGGCGCATGGAAAATCTGTCCCGGGCAAAAACAACAATTCTAAAGACTTTGGGGACTAGCAGTAACTTATTAGGATTCGGATAATAATGCAGTAATTTATTAGGATTAGGATAATGATGCAGTAACCCAGTAGGATTGGGTTAAGTAATGCAGTAGCTTAGTAGGAATAGGATAGGAGTATTATAAATACCCTATTCTGCTAGAGATTTTTATCATTCTTCCATTACTTTTAACTCTGAAAACAATTCTTCTACTTTTAATTCTACTTTTTATTCATCTAATCAATTCTTAATTTCCACAACAAGAGAAACGTTACTTTGCAAGGAATTCACGCCTAACGCCTACCACACTTTGCTACACGAAATATTTATTGTGGTATAATAATAATGTGTATTGTGATTTCCTTCGCACTCATGGGTAACTAAACTTCTCTGTTGGGGTTATGGAAGCCATATGAGATACTATCTATTGCTATGAGTTTGTGAATTCGTGACACGTATATTGCTTATATCATTATTCTTTTCATCTTAATCTAAATTCTTTGTGGTTGCAAACGCATAGAATACACCAGTATAGCATTAACTTGTTCGAAAGAAAGGTTATATGTCTGGAAAAGAGATAATGTCAAGGTAATAGGGTCCCATCCCCTATTAAAAAGCTAGTGCCGTAACTGGATTAACCTCTTGGAGAATTTGTACCGTTAGATACGCTTTAAGCTCGAAAGAGTTAAAGTGAAATAGTCCTTATTCAGGTCAAAAGACGCTTGGATTTACCATCGAATACAATTCTCTATAAGCACATGCATGTATGAACTCCGCATAACTCATAGACAATAGAGACATACAACTCATAAGGTGGACATAACCCCAACTTCTCAATTCTCATCGTTTACATCTTACTAAACATTCTTTCTTTTTACTTTTCTATTTCCGTTTTTTCTCTACTATTTGGTTACATTACTTGCACAACAAGACTCCCCCCTTTTTCGAGACTTTCACTAAAAGTCTAGTAATCTTCGCTTACTTGCTGACCAAGCTATTCCCTATGGGATCGATACCCAACCCAGTTGGGTTCTATATTTGACAAACGACCGCTTTACACTCCTACGAGAGCTGTAGATTGAGCGTTATCAGGTCTCTTCGGATGTGTAAAGATTAACGGTATCTGAATAAGGTTATAATAAAGAATAAGTATCCTCTTCCTAGGATTGATTATCTATTTAACCAACTTTAGGGTATGTTTTTCTAAGATTGTTCTTCACCGGTCTATCATTCATTGAAGATTAAGGAGGCGAATATTCCTAAGACTTCTTTTCATACATGGTATGGTCACTATGCATTTTTGATTATGTTATTTGGATTGACTAATGCTTCGATGACATTTATAGATCTTATGAATTGGGTATTCAGGAAGTTTTTGGATTTGTTTGTTATTTTTTTATTGATGATATCTAGGTATATTATAAGAGTGAGTAGGATCATGCCAATCACCTTTGAGTAGTGTTGCATACTCTTGAGGATCAAATATTGTATGCTAAATTCTTGAAGTGTGAGTTTTGGTTGAATATTGTAATCTTTTTAGGTCATTTTATTTCCAGTGAAGGGATAATGGTATATCCATAGAAAGTGGATGTGGTAAAGACCCATGACTCTAACTGGCATTCGAAGATTCTTGGGTTTAGTCGGGTATTAATATGAGGTGGAATTATGCACATCAGAGTTGTTATCCGAGCTTATTTACTCTTATTTTGAGGAATTCTTGTGTGATTAATGATTGAATATTGATATAAATAAGCATATAAGTGTTAAAGTACTTGAATACAATGTTTAAGGTGTTTTTCAAACAAGTTTGTACTTAAATTGGTCACTTAGAGTTCAAATGAGAAAACTAGTGTTACTAGCTTGAGCTAGGTGTTGTTCTATCTGATCTAGATGAATTCTAGTGTGTGTAATGATTTTATAATGGTATGATTGTGTATTTATGTATTGAAAAACTTTTTTATAATGTTTAAGGTTCAATTGAAACAAGCCAAGAGTCATAACCAAATTAAAGATCAAAAAGGGTAAAACTAGTATTCTTAGCTTAAGTTTCCAGTTCGCCGTCTTGGTTGTTGTGTTGTTTTGAGCTCTAATTCGTGGTTTTTTATGCTATAGGATGCTTTTTTAGTCGATGATGATTATATGTGGATGATATAAAGCTTTAAATCAAGTTTAAACAACACCACAAGGCTTGTAATGGATAGACAAAAACATGGGACAAGATTTGACGTAAAACGAACCTCTTGGAGCTTTGTGGGGCTTAGCACTGATATGGGGATCGTGAAACACATAGTGAGATTTATAAGGGACCCAAAATAGTGTTTATATATGATTTGGTCACGTCTCACACCCTAGGTACCGAGATAGAGGCCGCGATGCAGACCCTAGTCCAATTTCGGTAGATTTGACCTCCTATAAATAGGACACTTAAACACGAGGCTAGAAACCTTGGACGACTTGGAAAGAGGCTTGAAAACACTTCAATTAGGATTTTTATTTCTTTAATTTAGTTTTTTCATTGATTTTATCATGTATTTATCTATCGTGATTACAATTATATCAATAAGCGGCTAAAGCACTTTTTCGGGGTTAAGGCCAAAAACATGATTACTATTGCTATGAATTGTTTTGGTTTTGATTATTTATAATATTTGGTTGTTTATTTATCCTTTTTATCACTATTTAAGGATTCACTACCTTTAGAATACATCCATTGTCATCTTGTGAGCCCGGAAGGAGGAACAAGAGGATAAAACGTAGGGTAAATAAAGTAGGATTGCATCTTCTACATAATGAAGTTATAATTTGAACTTACAATAGGAATATCATAAGTGACCTATTTGGTTCACTTACAGGATGAAATATGAATGCATTTAACCTAGTTCTTACATCCCTGCTCAATGATGTAGTTGTGGGTCAAGGTTAGATGGGTGATTAGAGGATCAGGAGACCAAGATCATACTATCAATCAAACCAATAAAGTTCAATAGCATAGTATAATTGTTTGTAGAGCCTTAACCCTGGGTTTCTCTCTATTGATTGTCTAAGCACTTTACTTTTCTGCATTGTTTGCTTTACTTCCAGTTATAACTCTCAAACTCTGTTGGTTACAATTGAACTAATTTAATCTCAATTGTTAAACTAGAATTAGATATTTTTAATACAAGTTCCTGTGGTATTGATATTCGGCTTTTTATAAGGCCATTGTATTACTTGGTGAGACCACGTACACTTAAGTGTGTGCTTGGACACAACAAGTTTTTGGCGCCATTTCCGGGACTTGTAAATAGGCAACTATCTTATTTTTAGTTTTGCTATATTAAGTTATGCATAGTTTAGTATTTTTTTTGTTTTTATTTTCTTTTACTTTTCTGTCACACTTATTGATATGTCAGCCTGGTATAGATTGTTTTTGAGTGATGATAGTTCTTGTTGTTTATGTGAAGGATCCCATAGGGAGAGTATTTGTAACACCCCAAGTCTACACCCCAGATGCTACACGGTGCTCATAATTCCCAAAGGACCACACGCTAACCCATGACTGGTACCTACTACAATAACTAAATAACGATACTGTAATTCTGTGCAAATTAGGTGGAAATTTACCATAAGGTTCAAATATGAAACAAATACTAAATATCAATACTGAGAATTGAATACTAGTACATCTATTTGAAATACTCTAGTCTGAAAAGCCTCTACTGTCTGAACAAAGAGCTGATGGGACAACTCTCTAACTAACTTTGACTACTGAAGTAAATTGAGTACTATATAACAGAGATGATAAATCTGTCCTTGAACTATGAGTACTCACCACTAACTCTACTGCTGATGGATTAGGCTACCAAGTACAGTCGGGAGCCCGTGCGTCTGAACCTATGATATAAGACATCATAGCATAAGAGAAATGTATGCATCAGTACTTTGAATATACTGGTGTGATAAGTGAGGTTGGCTTATGTGCACGGATTCATATGCATGAACAATAACTAACTGAATAACATGAATATAACTGAATGAGAGTACATGCTTGAATGCTTAAACTGTAACTGAGATCATGGTAACACTGAATATAGAGTTCTGAATCACTGGTTTACTGATATCTGAGTTTACTAATACTGTATTACTAATAACTGAGTGACTGTGTTTGACAGTCCTAATTTTGTGGAACTATACTGAGTTTCATACTGAACTGAGTAACTGTGCGTAACAGTCCTAATTTCTATAGAACTAAACTGAGTTCTATATTGAGACTGGAATTGAAACTAAGACTGTGAGAGGTAATCATCTAACCAAAATACCCCTTCTCTGAATTGATTTGGGGTCCAACCTGTAACCACAGTTGGAAGGGTATTAGTACCGTGCCACGGGTAAAGACAAATGCTGAGTCACCCTTATCTGGAAGGTGCTTTGAATGAGAACGGTGGTACCCTCAACTGGCAGGTAAGACACCTCATCAGCCCTCAACTGACAGGTTGATGTCTCAACCTAAGATAGCTATATAGTTCTGGAATGCAAGGACTGCTTCTAAGGATCACACCCTCTACTGGAAGGTGACTCCCCATCCTTGGGTTCACTCGGTGCTGAATCCTACTCCCAACTGAAAGACACTAAACTGATGTACTAAACTAAACTGGACTGATACTGAGTTTACTGAGTTTTTTTGAGTTCTGTAGCTGACTGAGTTCTACTGAGTTTTATATCTGACTAAGAGTACTACTGATCATGACATGACTAATACTATTCAGTACTGACACTGGCTATAGGTAAACAACTAAATTATCTGGTATTAAATACCCCTAGGACTCGATAACATAGATAATACTAAGACATGGCACTTCTTGATAACATGACAATAGTTAATTATTCACAATGCAGTCACTGAGACATTTTTCTATATTCTTGGGCTCATACATGAATGAAAATGCATGCTAGCATATCATAATTTCACTATTCAATTCTCATGGACATTCCATCAGTCACTTACAAAGTATAGCTTTAACATGGGAGAAAATTTAGAACGTGTAGTTCTAGCATGAATTCATTATAAGGTCACCAATGGATCACAATGCACAATTTATTCACTTAGGCATTTTGTCAAACACATGGTAGACATAACCTTATACTTGGGCATGAACAACATGCTAATGCATCATGACTACCACAATAAATTTACACATTCAAGGGTTTAACATGGATTCACATGATACTACACATATATCAATTAACTACATATGAAACTTGTAATAAAACATGGATTAGAAACCCAATTAATCATTATAATCAAACCCAACATAGAATTCACGAAATCAAGACACTTGAAGTTTTAAAAGTAGTTTCTTGAACTCCAAGGGTGGAAAGAACCCTTGGATGAACACTTCACATACCTTAATTGCTAACTTCTTAGAGATTGGGGTGAATTCTTGAGGTTTGTTTCTTGAACTTGATGAAGCTAGGGCTTGTTCTTGAGAGGATTTTGAGAAAATAATGAGTGATTTTTCTATTTGGGGCTTTAATCCCATGATATGGAGCTGTAGGGTGAAAGAAAATGACCCATTTACCCTTAAAAACACGAAACAAAAATGCAAAAAATATACGGGCCGAACTAGCCAGGGCGCCGCAGGCTCTGGAGTGCTGTTCTGGGTGAGGCAACATGGTCTCTATCACGGGCTTTACCTTGCACTAGATTGAGTGAGGCACTGCGGGCTAATCGCCTTAAGCTGCTATTTTGGAGTTTCAAACATGCCCTAATGCTTGTCCGAAAATTTTGAAAATCACCCGAGATGTACTATTGACTCCTCCAATCATGAATCAACTTAAAAACTAACTTTCATAGGTTGTGAAGGTCATAAATAAATTCCTCAAAGTTTAAGGGCTTTAGAAAAGACTAAGTTCTAACACTTGGCTGAAATTTTCTAAGTCTGGGACCCCTTATCAAGCTTTAAGGGACTGAGTTACTCTTAGGATTTTTGTGGGGTCTTACAATATCTCCCCCTTGGGAATATTCATCCTCTAATGAGACTGACTAGGCTGAGATTACTGATAGACTGAATTCATGTACCGAACATACACAACTGAACATGATTACATGACTATCACTACTGACATACTGAAATTTCATGTTGAACATGTTTATCTGATGCATGAATACATGACTGAACTAATTCATGAATACATGACTGGATTGCTAATAAGCTGAGTGTCTCATACTGAACATGTATATCTGATGCATGAACATCTGACTGAACTGACTCATAAATGTATGACTAAATATGCAATGGTAAATGATACCAAATTTGTAAGGGATATCTGAGCATGAAACTGAGTAAGTTTAAGGAAAACTATTACCTTGGGCTGAGTCTGAGTTCGCGGAGACAAGGTGAAGATACTTGGTCCACATGTCTACTTTTGCTTCCCAAAAAGCTCCCTCAACGGACTGATTTCGCCAAAGAACTTTAACTAGAGGGACTTCTTTGTTCCTCAGTCTGTGAATCTGGTAGTCAAGGATTTTGACTGGAACCTCTTCGTAAGAGAGATTATTTTAAATATCTATGCCCTCTATAGGGAATACAACCACTGGGTCACCTATGCACTTCTTAAGCGAGGAGACATGAAACACTGGATGTACTGAATCTAGATTTGAAGGCAACTCAAGCTTGTAAACTACCTTTCCGAAATGACTGAGACTTCAGTAAGGACCGATATATCGGGGACTGAGCTTCCCCTTCCTACCAAACCTCTTCACTTCTTTTATAGGAGAGATTTTCAAATACACATAATCACCAATCTCGAACTCGAGATCCTTTCTGCGTATATCTGCATATGATTTCTATCGGTTCTGAGTTGTCTTAAGCTTTTCCCTAATTATTTTAAATTTTTCCAAAGTTTCAAATACCAAATCAGACCCTACTATTGTGGCCTCATCCACTTCAAATCAACCAATGGGAGATCTGTATCTCGTTCCATACAGCGCCTCAAATGGAGCCATCTGAATGCTGGAATAATAACTGTTATTATATGCAAACTCAATCAAAGGCAAGTGGTCATCCCAACTACCTTTAAAATCAATGACACATGCTCTTAATATATCTTTCAAAGTTTGAATGGTCCTTTCTTCTTGGCCATCTGTCTGAGGGTGGAAGGCTGTACTGAGGTACCAAGACCCTTTTGGAATGCTTTCCAGAAATGAGAGGTAAACTAGGTACCTTTATCTGAGATACTAGATACTGTAACTCTATGTAACCTAACCAACTCTCTGATATAAAGTTTGGCATAGTCCTCGGCTGAATAAGAGGTATGGACTGGTAGAAAATGAGCTGATTTGGTCATCCTATCTATAATGACCTAAACTAAATTGTGCTGATGACGAGTACGAGGCAAACCCATCACAAAATCCATGTTCACCTCTTCCTATTTCCAAGTGGGAATACTAAACTCCTGCATAGACCCACTAGGTTTTTGATGCTCAATCTTAACCTGATGACATGTTGAGCACTTAGCTACAAATTCTGAAATGTCTCTCTTCATCCCACTCCACCAATAGATCTCCTGCAAATCACGATACATCTTAGTGACTCCTTGATGAATAGAGTAGCGCACACCATGCATTTCTGTAAGAATTTGCTGCCTCAAGTCATCTATACCTGGCACACATACTGACCCTAACAACGTAATAAAGTAGGATCGTTATCTTTTACATAATAAAGTTATAATTTGCAATTAGGATAGGAATATCTTAAGTGACCTATTTGGTTCACTTACAGGATAAAATATGAATGCATTTAACCTAGTTCTCATATCTCTGCTCAACAATGTAGTTGTGGGTCTAGGTTAGATAGGTGATTAGAGGCTCGAAAGACCATAATCATAATATCAATCCCATGATCAAGAATAAAGATAAGTATTCTAACCAATAAAGTTCAATAGCATAGTATGATTGTTCGTAGAGCCTTAACCCTGGGTTTCTCTCCATCGATTTTCCAAGCACTTTACTTTTCCGCATTGTTTACTTCTAGTTGTAACTTTCAAACTCTGTTGGTTATAATTGCACTAATATAATCTCAATAGTTAAAATAGAATTATATAATTATTAATACAATTCCCTATGGGATCGATATTCAACTTTTTATAAGTCCACTGTATTACTTGGTGAGACCATGTAAACTTGCATGTGCGCTTGGGCGCAACAAGTATTATAGAAGGTTTGTGAAAAGATTCTCTTCTATTGCTGCTCCCCTGAATAAGTTGACTCTGAAGAAGGTGAAGTTTCTGTGGTCCTATGTTTGTGAGGGTAGTTTTGAGAAACTAAAGGATAAGTTGACTTCTTCTTCAATTCTAACTATGCCCAAGGGTACCGATGACTTTGTCATTTACTATGATGTATCTCAAGTAGAACAAGGCTAAGTCTTGATGCATCATGGTATGGTGGTATCATATGCTTCTAGACAACTTAAGGTTCATGAAAATAATTATCTGACTCATTATCTAGAGTTATTAGCTATGGTGTTTGCGTTGAAGATTTATCATCACTATTTTTATATGGTGTATGTTGACATATATTCATATCATAAGATCTTACAGTATGTGTTTACTTATAAAGAGTTGAATCTTTGGCATAAACGATGGCTTAAATTGCTAAAGGATTATGATATGAGTCTTCACTGCCATCCAAGTAAAGCTAATAGGTTTTGTTTTCTCATAGCAAGTTATATATAGTGAGATCATTGCATATGGATGAGGAAAATAAAGGGTTGGTGAAGGATATTCACCGCTTGGCTAATTTAGGAGTTCATTTTTTAAACTTTGAAAATGTAGGGGTGATTATTTAAGAAGTGGTTAAGTTATCTCTTTGTGCTAAGGTGAAAGAGAAATAGGATTTAGATCCTATCCTTATGCAGATTAGGAATGATGTGGGGCAGTAGAAGGTTTTGGTTGTCGAGATTGAAGGTGATGGTATCTTGTGATACCAAAAAAGTTTGTGTGTTTCTAATATTGATGGGCTGTGGGAAAGGATATTGACAGAGGCTCATGAGTCAAGGTATATCATTTATTTAGGTTTGACAAAGATGTATGACGACTTTAAGGAAAATTATTGGTAGAACAATATGATAAGGTATGCGGCAATTTGTTTTCCTAAATGTATGGTTTGTTAGTAGGTGAAGGTTGAGCATTTGAGGCCTGATGGACTGTCTCAAGAGATTGAGTTGACTGTATGGAAGTGGAATATGATCAATATTAATTTCATTATAGGTTTTCCATAATCTTTTAGTTAGTATGATTTGTTTGGGTCATCGTGGATAGGATGACTAAGTTTGCTCACCTCTTGCCTGTGAGGACTACCTACTCTAGGGATGATTATGCTAAGTTGTTTATTGAGTAGATAGTTAGATTTCATGATTATCTAGTTTCCATTATTTCAGATTGAGGTACGTAATTCTCT
The DNA here is from genome assembly GCA_030864215.1 of Capsicum pubescens. NCBI lineage: Eukaryota > Viridiplantae > Streptophyta > Magnoliopsida > Solanales > Solanaceae > Capsicum > Capsicum pubescens. The sequence goes on along the minus strand of CM061543.1, from coordinate 164,610,356 downwards.
TCTCACTTTTAGCGTATGTTTCAGAAAGCTTGGGCACACGGGTGAACCTTAGCACCATTTTCCACCCTAAGATAGATGGATAAGCAGAGAGAACTATTTAGTCTTTAGAATATATACTAAGGTTTTGTGCGATTGATTGTGGAGGTAGTTGGGTGGATCTTTTGTCTCTTATTATGTTTGTGTATAATAATAGTTATCACTCTAGTATCGAGATGGCTCCTTTTGAAGGTCTTTATGGTAGGAGGTGTAGATATCTTATTGGGTGGATTAAGGTGGGTGAGACTGGATTATTTTGTCGAACTTGGTTCAGTAAGACATGAAGAAGGTGAAGGTGATCAGGGATAGACTGAAGGCTGCTCAGAGTCGCCAAAAGTCCTACGTAGATATGAGGAAAAGAAAGTTAGAGTTTGGGGTTGGCGATTAGGTATTCTTGAAGGTATCTCCCATTAAGGGAGTGAATAGGTTCGCGAAGAAAGGGAAACTCAATCCCCGCTATATGGGTTTGTACTTAATTATGAGTAGAGTGGAAAATAATGCTTATGAATTGGATTTGACTTCGAGTTTGAGTACTATTCACCTAGTTTTTTATGTGTCGATGTTGAAGAAGTGTGTGGGTGATGCTTCAATGGTTGTGCCTATTGAGAGTGTTGGTATTTCGGTTTCCTTATCTTATGAGAAAGTTTCGGTTTTTAGGACTAAAGATATGGCTTTGGTGAATATCCATTAGAAAAAACAAAAGGTAGATGAATCTACTAGGGAGATTGAAGACGACATAAAGTCCAAGTATCCGTTCTTGTTTACTAGATCAGATAATCGTACTTAGGGTATGCGTTTCCTACTTTTTTGTTTTCTATCTTTGTTAATGGCTTTATGATTGCACTCCTGTCTTACAATCGTGCCAATGATGCCTTGATTCATCATTTGGGGATGAATGATCCTAAGGGGGGAGAATGTAACACCCTAGATTTGTTTCTCTGAAATTTTTAAGTTTTAAGCTCACTGCCCACACTACGACTGGTACCTCATGAGTCGTGTAGTATGGTCATGAGTCGTAGGGAGGGAATCATGAACAAACCAGTGGAGCAACCAATGATTCTATCCTAAGTACGACTAGGACCCTGTGAATCATAAAGTTTGGTCACAAGTCGTAGGGTGTGACTCATGACCAATCTAGTGAAGGCTTCCCTGAGTCACTGCCCAAACTACGAGTCTAGTCAATAATAGATACCCAGTCGCCACGTGACCCGTAATGACTGTCGACCAATTTCCTGCACTTTTAATTAAGAGTACTTTAGTCATTTCCCTCTTTCCCCAATTCTAACCCACGACATAAACTACCCTAAGGGACCCTATAACCCCTTATTACCCAATTAGTTACACTTCTCTCTTCTCTCAAATTCCCAAGTCAAGAATAGAGCTAGGGTTTCAAGGATTAATTATCTAGGGCTCAAATTAGTGGGTTCTCTGCATAACTCTTGATATCTCAAGCAAGTATCTCTTTCCCTAAACTTGTATTTTATTATGGCATGCAATGGCTTGATACTCCCATGGTTTTAAATAAAGGTTAAGGGTTTTGGATGGAAATTATTTAAATGCTTTTCCCGTGGTTATTATGGAATATTCATGAGATTATTGGTCTTGGAATTGGTAATCACCTTAACCCATTAGCATAATTAGCTTGAAATATGTTTTTTTCCCGCTTTCCTAAACTAATGCATTGTATAAAAGGTTAAAGGATTATAAATGGATTTTAAAAGACCTAGTGGCCATGATATGATTTTAAATTGGAGCTTGGGTGTCGTGGATTCCTCCAAGTTAGTAGATAATTAGAATGGAATGGTGGAATTGACTTGCAAGTTCAATTAGTATGACAATACCAATAGTGAATTCCTTAATGAATGGTTGTTGATTAATGGATATGTTATGTGTAAATGTTTTAATTGGGCTTAAAGGGGGTTGTGTAGCTCATCGTAGAAGGTGGAGGTCCCATGAGGGACCAATATTACAAACCATGTTCACCGGCGTAGGGGTCTTTATGACCGTGAATAGTTCATACTATTTATACATTTAGGATGGATGGGGTGCGATGAACTCCCGATCCCTTTCTCAGATTTCTCCAGTTCATATGGCTAACATGCACTGAGGCTTTTCCAATGGGGAGAGTTGGACCCCTATAGCTCGTGGGTATTTTTAGGATGGTTAGAACTACATAGTCCAGGTTAATAGTTTTAAAGTTCATGCTTAAACCCTATGCCCTACCCCAACATTATGTATATATGTATATTTGCATGTATGTAAACATGTACGTTAAGTTTGGATTAAAATTAAAATAACATTACTTTATCCCTTATTCTGAGTTACATACTAGCACTCATCCCACTAACTGTCCTAGGATGCTACATTATTTTATAATGTAGGGTCCAAAGATACTTTTTTTTACCCCTGTGTAATGTTAGATGATTTGGTTGGTCCACGGTAAAGTGGTGAGCTTTTATCCTTTGAAATACTTGGTCTTTCCATCTATTTTGTTCCATATTTTAGAATTGAAGAGTTCACATTAACATTGCCATTGTCATTATCATTGTCACTGTCGTGGTCGGGGGCATGTCCCAACTTAGGATGATGTTTGATTTCTTAGAGGCTTTTTTGGACAAAGTGTGGGTGGATTGTGTAATGGATTCTTAGATTCCTCTTGGTATTGATTTATCTATCTTGTTATATGTTCAAAAATCAATTGTATCTTGGTATATGTTTGGAACTCAGTTCTATCTTGTTTTATGTTTGAAACTTATCTGCTACTAGTTATATTATGTTCTAGTTGGCAAGGCTAATGGTGGTGGTCTTCGGTCTTTGGTGGAATTGAGATACCTATCATAACCAAGCCCTGGTTTGGTTTGTGACACCCGGTTAGGTATTGGTCGTCCAGATTAGTTGGTTACCTTATATTGTTATAACTATTTTTATTATTATGGTTTGTATATAACAGGTTGATTATTGGACTAGTATTGAGATTTAAGGTATGATTCATATCCCTTATTTTTAAGTTTATTTCATTATGCATGATTATTCCATGTTTAGACATTATGATATTAGACCTTGATATCCAAATTCATTTCTTTATGGGTACTTATTATGGTAGTTACCTCATGTTTAGACGTATGGATTAGAGGTCGATTATATTAGCATTAAATTCTACTATGATTAGGAGGCTGAGAGATTTTAGTATGAGTTCTTAGCTTGTACCCTTGAGTTAGCCTTATTATGTATATGTATCTATCTATAGTAGTTTTGCTATTACCATTTATCCTTCCCTTCTTTCATGTACTAATGTTGTATATCCATTCTTTGGTATTGTATTCTACTATATATATATTCTTCTTTCACTCTTGATTCATATATTGGCTAGTGATATATAGTATAGTGTTAGGGTCTCAAAGTACGGTTGAGGTAGAGTAACTTATCCTTATTATTCCATTAGCATATTGTGTTAGTTTCTTGGATTTGAATTGAATTGTCATCCTTAGATTTATTAAGTCGTTTCATGGATAATTGGGAGTAGTTTACATTCTTGATGGCATGTTATGTATATTTGTATTATATTTGGAGCTCAGTCGACATTTGCCTACTGAGTATCGCATGTTTGGTACTCATACTACACTTCTGCAGTCTACAGATCATAGTCAGGTTCTCATCATTATTGTGTGCGTCCTATGGAGTAACTATAGTTTGGAGATATTTAGTGAGCTTCTGACGTTCAGAGTATTACTTTTCTCCCTCTTATGTATTAGGCTAGTCTCTATGTTTTATTTAGAGATGGGTTGTTCAACAATGTTTCTTGTTATTTTAGAGTATGATATTGGGTTTCTTAAATGGGCTAGACATATTTCTATGCTATAACCTTCAAAGCAGGACATGGTGCATGGATTTATTAGAAAATTTGTATTTCTACTCTATTTTGCATTGAAGTATTCTATAGCAATTGGGTCTTCTTTCTCTCTGGTTGTTGACCATGCAAGGACCACATAGAGAGGATGTATTGAGGTTTTTGAATGTGGATATAAGAGTCTATGCCATCAATACAATGCTATTAGTATTCCATCTGAGAGTAAGGATCCTCAAAGCGGAGGTTAGCTTTACTTGCAGCCTAATGGTTCTATGTAGGTAGAGTTTTAGACATTGGGTGGCTCTTATATTAATCGTGGTGATCACCATAGGTAGAGTTCTCAACGAACCCTGCAAAGTTTTCTCTATGGGTCTTCAGGTCGTGACGACCATTATAGATTGAGAAAAGTAGCATATCAGAGTATTTTAGGAGCTTGTTTCGGGTGTGGCGAGATGAGACATTAGTATAAAGAGTGCCCCAGAAATGAATTGGTTGTTTTGATAAAGTTAACATGTATTCTTTGCTAGCCTAGAGTCTTAAGTTGTGTTATGATTGTAGGGAGAATGATCATTTCCATAGCAAGTGCCCTCAGCGTTAGTTGGTTAGCCAGTTGGGGTCAACTTGAGTTTCTCACTAGGTTAAGGCTTTGGGGATTTACTAAAATTATAGAAAGATCGATCACTGGTTTAGAAAATGTCCCCAGTATGGGATTACTGGTCATTCGAATCATTCTGATTAGTCTTATAATATTGTGGCAACTTTAGTTAAAAGAAGTGCTCTTAGCACTGCAATTAATGATTGAGATGCTCAGTTCGAGTTTGGACCCACTCAAATCCATATTTCTTTGGGCATGTCAGGCATGTGAATTCAAATTTTACCATGATAGGTGCCCTTTTTTATTTTTTGCCTTTACCTTTTCATTGGTATATGATGCGATTCTTGTATCCATCGATGATTGTATGCCTTGGCAGGTTTATATCAATTGTTGTGTGCCTTGATATAGAGTTCATGATGATATTACTACCTCGTAGATTGTTTTTTTTAGCAGTGGGTGAAGTGGATCAGTATTGATATTTTTCCTATGGGTGTAGTATTTGGGTTCAAGTTACTGTGGTATATTGGCCTTCTTATGGACCTATAGTGGTACTTATTATCGATTTTCATTTTTAGGTACCACCTATCTTTTATATTGATGTTTGTATTACTGTTGCCATTATTGTCATTATGTGATGTTAATCGATCCTCTCTTGGTGAATGATCCAACTAGCATTATCTAGTTAGAATTTCATCATTCACGGTTCTTATCCATTGGTTTGTACAACTAACTTAGTTGGATGATTTGTCTCCTATAGCGAGGTGAGGTTGTTTTTTTTCTCTTTTTGTTGGCTGTGCTAAATTGGTTGTAGAGTGGATTATGGTATTAAAGGTAAGTTCAGTTTCCATGGTTCTGTTGTGGTTTTAGAGTTAGCGATTGGGTTGTAAAGCCCATTTCTAAGGTTGGCTAGTTTGGGGTCCATCTTTATGATTTGACTAGTTCATCACTCGATAGTAGTTTTGATTTTAATGTCTAGAGGTTTTTGATTTGTCTCTTAGGTTTGTCGGGTTTGTCTCTTGGTGATGGTGTGTTCTTGGTATTAGTGTGGAGTTGCATACTCTATTCTTGCTATGTTGTGATTCTTATTTTAGTAGATTTTGAGAGTTAGAGATAGGTGATCTTTCATATGACCATTTCCTAAGTTGGTGAATTGAGTATTTATTGCCTAGATGGAGTATCAAATTGACCAGTTTCTAGCTAAGGTATCATTTATCCGAGTTGGTAGAGTTTTACTAATACTAGTGGTTTTACAGCCTTGGTGAGTTCTTGTGTATGTTTTGGTGGTTCATGCCCTTCAACAAATATGAAGTTGATTGTTTGTGTTTTTTCAGTTGGTGATTTACCTCCACGGTGATTTTGTTCTTTAGCCACATTATAGTTTTGGTTCCGGCATGATCCAGTAGGGATATGTATGATTTGGATATTAAGGTGGATTGGGTATTTGTCCTTAGATCAGACTAGTTAGCTCAGTTTTGGATTTGATGACTTGCAATGATGATCTGGAGGTTATAATAGATTTGAAGTATGAATGATTACCCATCTTTAGGTTTGGTTTGGGGATTGAGATTGAGCAGTACAACCTTAGTGTTGAGAATTTAGCTTGCCATTGTTGAGCTTGGGTGCAACCTTTATTTTAAGATTTATCTCAGTTAAGATTTCATCTATGGGCTAGCTAAGCCTACCCCTTATCTACTTTTTCTATCTTCTTCAATTTAAATGGATTATGGTTATAGGTGTTCAGATTATAGTTCATTGGCACGGTATTGGTTTCTTCAATTTTGACCTCGAGTTTTAGCTTTCACTGGGATTTTGGATGATTTACTTAGCAGGAGTAGTATCCCTGAGTTGGATTCAGTATGTTTTCATCCTTCGTTGATAGGACCTCTTGGAGCAGATCGTTCTGCGGTGAGTGTTTGTGCTTCGAACTCCTGGCTTTCAGTTTTGAAGGTCTTTCGGACCAATTGTAGCATTAGCATAGATTGCAGACCTTGGTTGTCTCTATTTGTGTGGCCAGGTAGAGCCTTATGGGATTATTCTCATGCTTGCTTTTATGGGTTTTTGGTAAACAACTTTCATTTCTTTTATGGGTTTTCGGTGAGCAATTTTCATTTTTTAGGTTTAATGTGATGTGATTACGCGGATAGGACTTAGTGATTTTCTTCTTGATTTGGAGTGGATAACAGGTTTGGAAACACAAAAGAAGGTTATATTTGGATTTGGAGTGGGTTTCATGACTCATGCCTTGGTTTACCTTTGGCATGGATGAGTTTTTATTTGTTTGTGATGGTATTAATATGGTATCAGTGTGTAGTGGCTTGGATTTGTATGCATTGGCTTTCCTCGATTCAGTTGGAGGCCAATTGGTGATTGAGGTTGAGTTTTGGCTGTTTGAGAGTAAAGTGCGGAAGTTGGTTGGAAAAGGGATATTATGGGCAAAATCCCTTTGAAGCATCATTTCCTCTTTAAGGTTATCTGGGAAGTCGTGCACAGAGCATGCAGGCCCAGTACCTCATCCCTTCGAGCTTTCATGATCATTTTATCCATTGATTTTTGTAGACAAAAGTCTTTTTAGTTGTGGATATTATAATGACTCTCCAGGTTATTTCCTTAATTTACATGAATTTCTAGAATTTTGTCCCTTTCCATAGCTGCTACAGGTCATTTATGACTTGTCGAAACTGTCGATTTGGTTATTAGACAGTTCATTTGTATTTTAGTCTCATTTTCCTATTTTGGAACTTTTTCTGTTTAGGATTGGTCACAGACCAAAACTCATAGTAGATGGCCTCAGATGAGAATTTTGATAGCTCCATCAGCTCTGGAATGTTGATTTTAGGCTAGGGGATCCTTGGTTCCGGTTCTGAGCAGACATATTTTGGGCTATCGTGCAGATTATATGAAAAATAAAACTATAAGTATGGGTCCTACAATTAGTCAAAACGATCACGAATGGAAGTTTTAACTATTTGATTGAGTATAGAACATTGAATTTGGTGTGGTAGCATATTTTGTTTATGCATACGGGGTTTCAAATGAATCTTGAGCACCCGATTGACGTTTGATACATTAGGTTATTGATGCAACCACTTAAGCAAACACAGTGTCTCATAAGAAGACCCCGCGTACACGACGTAATTTTCGCTTAAGCGACATTGACCATTTGGCCAGTGTCCTCTTAAGCAATTGTTGAGCTTGCTTAAGTGGGTATCCCTTAAACAGCTTAAAGATCGTTTAAGCGATGCCCGTACCCTCATGCTAGATCGCGTAAGCGATAGGTGAGTCATTTAATCGACTGTTGCCTAAGTGACAGGGTGATCACTTAAGTGACACCTGGCATTTACCCTTTTTTCCACTCAATTTTCTATCACTTCTTCCACCATTTTTACACCAAATTGGGAGCTCAAAAGGAGGAAAAAGTGGGAAATAATCCAAATAAGTTAAATTAAAGTAATTTAACTCTTCTTGGTCATTTCCCATTAATTTCCCTTCAATTTACATCCTAATGCTTGGTAAAATTCTTAGAAATTAGGGCTTGAATTCCTAAACTTTGAGGGTCGATTTGAGACCCAATTTGTGCTCCGCTTGTGCTGAATATTTGAGCACAACTTTTCTGTCCTTTGAGGGACCTCATGACAGGATCAATTTTGGATTTCGTTTGTAGTCTTGCAGGATTGTTCTTGACCTAAATATCAACCCGATAATTAATATAGCATTTTGGGTCACGTTTTACTCCTAACGACGTGTAGAGTATTATATTGATAGCGTGATGACATTTTGGGATCGTGGAGTAAAGATGGACGATTTGTGGATGATTTAAGAGTTGTGGTTTGCCTTTGAGGTAGGATTCTGTCTACTCTTTTTCTTGAAATGGTGTTTAATATATGTTGCATGTTACATAGGGATTTTAGGATATGATTGTGGGTAGCATACCATGACTTAGTCTAATTTATAAATTTGGGGGATAGAAGGGTAATTGACCTTTAAGGTGAAATACTTATTGTACTTCTATGATCCTATTACCTTCTTTATAGATTTAACTATTTCATAGTATAATTATGATATTATGCTATATATGGGATGGGATTAGCATGATTGATATTTTTAGTCTTATTTGGAATGTTTAGGCTATCTTGGAACCGTAATCTAGGTAAAATTGCCTTAGTTGCTCATATTTTAGGTGGAATTATTATCTTAGGGCTAATCATGGCTTATTCAACACCTAGAAGTGAATGTAGATACCTTAGCCTGGTTCGAGGTAGAAACTTGTCTAAAATGGATTTTGGGGATTAGAAGTAGGACCCTCCAGCCCACCTTAGGCCAAGACATGTGTTAGATTATGTAGACTTATTTATATGCATGGTATCATGTTGGACACAATTAAGGTTAATGAACCTTTAGTATGAGGTTTAGTATGTTACTCAATAGGTTATGCTAGTTTTCCCTAGATTATTATGTTATGCTTATGACAGTTATATATTAATGGGCCTAAGGCCGTGATGATGTTGTAGTTATGCCATATACATTATTGGTCCCCAAGCCGTGATTATGATAGTGGTTAGATTCTGAGAAGTATTGTATCCTTATAAAAGACATGACCGTAGTTGTTAGATGTTTGATGCTTATAATCATAGTGTTTGGATACTGGTGATGGCATGCATATAATCGGTACATTCATGATCACTTATATAGTAAATAGTACAATCCAACTAAAATATGGTTTTATAACTCTTTTTCCTAAAAAGGTGATTTATCCCTACTTTTCACTTTTAAAACAGATTTCTTCATAATGAGAATCGTACTATCTTAATGAGTAACTTATGAGTCTTTGAGTCTAAGTATAATGATTTAGAGATTTGACCAAGATAGATTTTGGTCCATGGTTTTGCTACTATAATTACCCCGATCGAGAGAGATTTTGATCTTTTCTATACTTTTATGATGATTTAATCTAGAGTTTACCCCGGGAAATGGATTTATGGACTTATACTCTTTTATCCAGGCTTCTAGCCTGTGCATTTTATGTGTATATATATATCTGGTACTAGACAGAGTGGAGTGATGATGCTATTTATGAAATAAGTTCTAATTCTAGTTCAGTGATTGCTTATGACATTGGTGATAATTAGAAATCCTAAATTGGGACCAGGTCAGTGTATACGGGTACTCTCGAACCCCCTAGGGACTCATTCATTAAATAGCCATTGTATCTGAGAAGAGAGATCGCCGTTGGTCTTGGCTTTATGAGTCGTCGAGTTGGAGGAGGTGTATACACTGGGTTAATTTATGGTATTTGGATTAGTTATGTTATTATGGATTCTTCTTGCAATCATTCATGCAAGTGCATAACCTATCACCAGTATGCAACTATATCTATCAACCTTATTTTGGGAGAGAGAGAGCATAGATATAGGCGATGAGTTTTACTTATGATGTATACCATTTTTCCTTTTATCTATCACACTTATTGAAACACCCTGGTTTCTGGACCTTAGAAAATTTACTAGAATTTTGGTCTCTGGACCCAATACGACTCATGGGTACGAGCTGTATGTTGGGGTACGGATGGTATGGTCCATTCGTATGCTAACCAATGTTGGTTGGTGAGACAGATTTTGGTTACTGTAATAGATACGACTTAGGGGTATGAGTCATAGTGGTGGGTACGGATTGTTTGGTTCCTTAACTTAATCTTAGACTTGGTTACTTAGGTTGGATCTGAGTACGAGTGGCTCACCATGAGCCGTAAGCAAGGGTACGAGTTATACCCATGACTCGTATGGTGGGCAGTGTCTAAATCATCCTTGCTTTTAAATCTGTCAGGGGTATGGATGGAGGGTACAAATCATACGCATTGGATACGACTTGGTTGGATGAGTCATGTACTGGACAGTGTTGGATCCAAAGGTTGAGGTGAGGATATGAGTGGAGGGTACCACTCGTATTGAAGGGTATGACTCGTGAGGGTCAGTCGTACCCCTGGGACGAGATTTTGTGAAATTTAAGTGGGGGTATTTTGGACATTTCCCCACTTATCCTAATAAGGTCCCACGAATTCTAATATACTTGGAATGTTATTTACCCTATTATTCCATTCAATAACACTTAGAAACTCTTCTAAAACACTCTATAATTCTCTCAAAAATTTTTGGGCAAGGGAAGCTGGGGTTTCAACTGGAGGCTTTGATTTGGGGCTTGTTTTGATGATTCCTTTCAATCCATCATCATCTTGGTTTAAGGAATGTTCTCTTCCCTCATTGTTAATTCTAACTAGAAGCATGGTTTTTATGAATGTTTTCATGACTTCATTGATTGCATGATTTTGGTTTTCAAATATGAATATGGGGTTTTGATATTAAATGGTTGGTTATTGTTTTCCATGGTTTAATTATGCTTGATGTGCATTAATGGTGGTTTTGGATAATTAGATTGCATGGGAATAGTTTAATAGAAATTGGAATTGGGTTTGGTTATATTATGCCCCTAATGTGTTTGATAAAATGCCGATAATAATGTTTTCTTTGCATTGAGTATTTTAATGGAACTCTTGCTTGTTTTAAAACTTGGTAAAAGAATTATGCATTGTTTAAATGACTTGGAAAGGTAAATTGCTAAATGGTTATGCTTGTAAGGTACATGGAAACCCCGAAGTGGTTTGATATGGTAAATGGAAGGGCACGTGGAAGTCTTCTTAAACCTATATATGGTTGGCATACTTCCATGTATGGTCGGTATGACAATTGCACCATTAAATAACCTAGGTTAATAAATGGTACACGAATTGATTGGTTTCTTGGTAATGGTTTTAATTGGGTAATAATGGCAGGATGTGCAACAAAGCCGTAGAAGGTGGAGGTCCCTGGGGGACCAAAATTGGAAACTCATATTTGGCGATGTGAGGTTGGTCTTAGTGATCGTGTGCATGATGTCACACTATATTTTGGGGGGATGTGCTAGTCATCCTAGGTTTTCTTCCTTGGTCATGCGGCTTCACACACAGGGGCTCTTTCAGTAGGGGAAGCTAAACCCATATAACATGTGAGTGGTTTAGGATGACAAAGCTACACAACCCAGGTAAAGGTTTTAAAGGCATGCTAAACCCGGTCCCCTTTCCCGGCATGGTTATATATATATATGTATGATAGTGTGCATATGGATGGGTTTACTTGGTTTTATAAATGGCATTATTTTATTCTTATCCTAAGATCATGCTAGCATTCACCCGCTAACCCATCTTCTGGCGGCTGTATACCCACACTATGCAGGAACTGGCCATTTTAATTCTTCTATATAGTGATTGATTCAAGGATCAGTATCTGGACAGAAGTGGTGAGCTTCTATCTTTCCAGAAGGCTCCATTTCACATTATGGATATTTCTAGACACTTTGATTTTATTTTGGATATTGGTTTTGGCCATGTTTGGGGGCATGTCCCAACCAAATTTTATTAATTTTTTTAGAGGCTTTATGGTACTACTATGGGTTGGAATGGTCGGGATCAGTATTGGTTTTATCCTTGGCGTTGGAATAAGCTGGAGGGATGACATTATTGGACGATATTATTGGTTGTTCTATCGTATTTCATTTTGGGATTAATTATACTATGTTTTGGAATATCTTTGGTTATGGCCTGGTTTATGGCCCTTATTTTGGTATTGGTTTGGTATGGTTGGATTATGGTATGGGATGTTTGGACTCGATTGGGTCGGTCACAGTTGTGATCCTATCCCAGAGTCTTCATGTGAGCTATTACACTATCTTCTTTCAGGATTGAAATTCAACCAACTCAGAGCAAGTAGGTGGCTGGAGGTTGGGTTAGGTCAAAGGGGTGGTCTCCAACCCTGATCGGACTTGGGACGCCCATTATGACAAGGCCCCCAATCGGGTCGCGTCAAGGTTCTATCAGAGCCTAGGTTCATGGTCAATTGGGAGTCCATAAAGCCGTGTCAAGTAGAGTCTCTTTTATGTGTATGTAGCCCGCTACACTCATAAGGGAGAGGCTACAAGGCATTTAGGAATGTCTCACTTTCTTGGTATTCTATTCTCAACTTTGGAGTCACAGTCCTAGAATCTTCTCTAATCCTTGTTTGTTCGTCTTTCAGATCATGCCTTGTAGATCTGGAAAACTAGGAAATTCTTCTATCTCAGCTGGGGGTAATGCTGAAAGGCTGTATCTTACTTCTGGGATTCATCTTTGATCTATCCTTGATAGTTTTAGAGTTCCAACAATTTCTGCTAGTCCTTCTCAAGGCGAAGTGACTAATACAGAATTCCATTAGTCTATTCATGTTATTGCTCAGATAGTCACTGCTCAGGCTGAGCAGAGTATGACTGGTGCTTTGTCTACTGAGGCTACAAGGGTTGGCCAATTTATGAAGATAGGTCCTCCCACCTTTTCTAGAGTGAAGGTTGAGAAAGATCCACAGGGCTTTTTAGATGAAATGGAAAAGATATTTTAGGTGATAAAGACTACTAATGTGGAAGGGGTAAACTTTGCAGCTTATCAGCTTAAAGATGTTGTATTTTAGTGGTATGAAGGGTGGGACACAAATAGGGGTGATGTGGAAAAATCAGTCTTATGGGATACTTTTTCTAAGGCCTTCTTGGATTGTTTCTTTCCCCAAGAACTGAGGGAAGCAAAGATAGAAGAGTTTGTGAACCTCAAGAAAAGGGGGATGTCTGTCAAGGAATATGCCTTAAAGTTTCACCAATTGTCAAGGTATGCTCGTAATTTATTTGCTGACATGTAGGCTAGAATGAGAAAGTTCGCTTCTGGGTTGAATCGGGATCTAATTTTGGAGAGAACGACTACCTTGCTGATTAAAGATATGTACATCTCTAGGTTGACTATTCATATGCAGTAAAAGGAGAAAGAAAAGAGGAAATTGGTGGAGTTTGGGGATAGATAGGGTAAGAGGAACAGGTTTTCTGACCAAGGATGTGCTCAGTCTTAAGGTGGACAAGATGGTGGAAAATAGAAGAAAAAGAAGTGGGGAAGTTCTAGTTCCTACTCTTTTGCTAGTGCTCCTAACTAAGCAGGTGATAGGTATCATCAAGGTGGTGACAATTTTTGGGCACAAGGTGCTCAATCTCAGGCAAGCGGAGGTCAGTAAGTTTCTTTATGCCCTCCTTGTTGGTTCTGTGGTCATCCTCATTGGGGCTATTGTGATGAAGGAAGGGGCAAATGCTTCAAGTGTGTCTAGGCAGGCCATCAACTAAAGGATTGTTCGGTTAATATAGTTGCTACAGGGGCAAATAAGATTCCTATGGCTTCATCTTCTGCTCCTACATCTGGTGGTGTGCATCTACTTCTATTATTGCTCCTGGTTCTAACGTTGGTCAGAACAGGTTGTATACTTTGGCATCCCAACAAGAATCCGAGGCATCACCTGATGTCGTTACTGGTACGTTAAAACTTTTCTCTCATGACGTATATTATTTTCTTGATCTGGGGTCTATTCTCTCCTATGTTACTCCTTATGTGGCTGCATCTTTTGGTTTTGATTCGAAAGTTATTTTGGATTTTTTTTCTATTTTTACCCAGTAGGTGAGTTGGTTATTGCTAAGAGAGTCTATAGGGGGTGTGTTGTATTTGTTGGTGGTAAGCAAACCTTGATGGATCTGTTTGAGTTGGGTATGGTGGATTTTGATGTTATTCTAGGTATGGATTGGTTGCACTTTTGTTACGCATCCTTGGATTGTCGGACCCATAGACTTATCTTTAGGTTCCCTGGTGAGTCAGTTATAGAATGAGAGGGTGGTTCTTTAGCTCCTAGGGGGAGATTTATTTCTTATCTTAGAGCTCGGAGGTTAATCTCTAAAGGTTGTCTTTATCACTTGGTTCAGGTTAAAGATTCTAACTCAGAAGGTCCTTCTTTCCAGTAAGTTCTAGTGGTTAATGAGTTTCTAGAGGTCTTTTTGGATGATCTTCCTGGTGTTCCTCTAGATAGGAAAATAGAGTTTCGTATTGATCTAGTTTCAAACACTTGTCCAATTTCTATTCCTTCGTATAGAATGGCTTCGGCTGAGTTGAGAGAACTCAAGAAACAACTTAATAATCTTTTGGATAAGGGGTTTATTCATCGTAGTGTATCTCCATGGGGTCTATTGGTGTTTTTTGTGCGCAAGAAAGATGGTTCCCTTCGGATGTGCAATGACTATAGGCAGTTGAATAAGGTGACCATCAAGAACAAGTATCCTCTTCCAAGGATATGTGATCTATTTGATCAGTTGCAAGGTTCCAAGTTCTTTTCTAAGATAGATCTTTGTTCTGGGTACCATCAGCTAAGGATTAGGGAGGTGGATATCCCTAGGATGGCTTTTCGTACTCGATAAGGGTACTTTGAAATTTTAGTAGTGTCATTTGGATTGACTAATGCTCCGGCGGCATTTATGTATCTGATGAACAAGGTTTTTCGTCAGTATTTGGATCTTTTCGTTATTGTGTTTATTGATGACATTATGGGTTATTTGAAGAGTGAGATGGATCATGCTAATCACCTCTATATGGTATTGCAGACCTTAAAAGTACAACAGTTGTATGCCAAGTTCTCCAAGTGTGAGTTTGGGTTGAACGCTATAACTTTCTTGGGTCATATTATTTCTTGTGAGGGGATCATGGTGGAATCAAAAAAGGTGTCTGTGGTGAAGAGGTGGCCTAGACCCATAACTCCATCTGACATTTGGAGTTTCTTAGCAGATTATCCATGGGGAGTTTGGCTCATGTGGAGGAAGGAAAGCGGGAATCGGTGAAGGATATTCACCGCTTGACTAATCTTGGAGTTCGCCTCTTGGACTCCAAGAATAGTGGTGTGATGGAGCAAGAAGTGGTTTGATCATCTCTTGGTGCAGAGATTAAGGAGAAACAAGTACTAGATCCTATCTTGATGAAGATCAAGAGGGACATTGGGGGGCAAAAGATAGTGGTGTTTGAGATCGGTGGTGATGGTACATTATGATACCAAGAGAGGTTGAATATTCCTGATGTCGACGATTTGCGATAAAGGATTTTATCTAAGGCGCATGACTCCCGCTATGTTCTTCATCCCGGCTCGACTAAGATGTATCATGATCTCAAGGAGATCTATTAGTGGAATGGCATGAAGAGGGATGTGGCTAATTTTGTGGCCAAGTACATGGTGTGTCAATGAGGATTGTATCGAGAAATTGATTTGCTCGAGTAGAAATGGGAAGTGATCAATATAGACTTCGTTACCGGTCTTCCTTGATCTTGGAATCAATATGATTCAATTTAGGTCATCGTGGATAGGATGACTAAGTCTACCTATTTAATGCCAGTGCGAACTACCTTCTCAATGGAGGATTATGCGAAGCTGTATCTTCAGGAGATTATGAAGCTGCATGGGGTGCCTGTTTTGATTATTTTTGATTGTGTCAAACAATTTACATCTCACTTCTGGCGATCTTTTCAAAAAGGGTTGGGGTCTAAGGTTAGTATGAATACTGCATTCCACCCATAGATGGATGGGCAAGAGGAGAGACCTATTCAGACATTGGAGGATATTCTTTGGTCTTGTGTGATTGATTATGGTAACAATTAGGTTGAGCATCTACCTTTGGTGGTGTTTTCTTACAACAATAACATGTAGTTGTTATAGTTCTAGTTTGAGTGTCTTAATTCAAGTAGTAATGCTAGAGTCTTCCTTGATTGTGCATACTGTAAAGAGTTGTTCGAGGAAGAACAAGGATTAAAGTGTGGGGTGGTGATCTTAGGCATATTTATATGTCTAAGTACTAGTTATTGCCCATACTTTTGTCTATTTTGTAAGCTGCATTACATATATATTCATTTGATTGAGCTTAATTTGTGTGCATGAATTAATGGAGATGATTAGTATTTCAGGTCTAGATTGTTGCAAGGAATGGCTTGATTTGGTGTCAATACCATTCTTTTGGATTATTAAAGGCATTAAGAGAAATATCAGAAAGCAAAACGAGCATAAAGAGAGCTGGAAAGGCATGTATAATGCAGGAGACACAAAGCAAAGTGAAGAAACTACACCATAGTGGGAAATTGACATTTGAAACACAAAAGTGCGCGAGGCTACTGAGTCATGCGATAAGAGAGTGTCACAAAGTTGGGCACAAAATAGTGTGCATGTGCGATAAGAGCATGCCACGCTCGCTGAGCCACACGATATGGGCATGACACGGAGGAATGTTTTTGTCTGATATCTCCCTTCTACTAAAAATAGGACACATTTTTTATTTTATGGATAACATTAGAATGAATTGGGACAGAGAAAAAATATGAAGGAGGATTCAAATAGGGGTTTTCTTATTTACTTTAGTTCTCTTGTAGTTTTTACTTATGAATTCAATTATTGTGATTCATTGTATGACTATGAGTGGATAAACACCCCTTTTCTAGGGTTAAGGCTACAATCTTGAGTACTTAGCATTCAATTAAGTTGGCTTAACATTGATTATTGTATTTGGTTATTCATATGTTCTTGCTATTACTATTCTATTGACCCCGTGACCTTTGGAATAAACCTATATTTTTATTGTGAGCCTGAAAGGAGGAACTTTAGATTTAAATGTGGACCATATGAAGTGGGTTCTTATATTTTTGATGAATTAAATATAGGATTTGTGGTTAAGATAGAAATATACCTAATTCCCCCCATTTTTTTCAAATACGGGAAAAAAATACAAATGCGTTTGAATTAGTTCTCACACTCCGCTCAACGATGTAGTTGTGGAGATAATTTAGAGATATGATTAGAGGCTCATAAACCCATAATCATGTTATTAACCATGTGAATCAACAACCAAGATAGTCAACTTAACTAACGAGATTAGATAGCTTTGTAGGATTGTTCGAATTGCCTTCATCCTGGATTTCTCCTAATTATTATTTCAAACACTTTATATTCTCATTATTATTTATTATTGCTTTGAAATTTCCAAAAATCTATCTTTCTTTTGGTTACAACTCACACTTATTTAATTTCATTAGCAAAGCTAGAACTGGATTGCTTGATAAACACCAAGTCCCTATGGGATTGATATTCTGTTCGAAAGGACTACTTTATTACTTGCACGACCATATACACTTGTGTGTGTGGTTGGATGTAAATAAACCCTTGTGAGTGCTTGAACCAGTTATGAAAAAACCCTTGGTATGGTCTTATGAAAAAATAAGGAAATAATTGTGTCTTAGGACCTTTGTGGTTTTTTTGTTTCATGATATTTCTCATATCCATATACTTTGTACCTTGTACCATGAAGCTCTATGTGTCACTCCTCCCAAGCAGTGCCTGATTTAGTGTCACAACACGACCCAACTAATGACTTAGTCATTCTCTTTTCTTCTCTTTATCACGCTTGGTCTCCATCTTCTTATTCTTTTTACCCCTCTTGGGTGTGAATTTTCAAGGGTAATTGGTGGTTCAACTTTAGAATTTTTAGGCTCATCAACTTGCATCATGTCAGGTTGTGGTATTTGAGGCTTTGACTGCTCAATGAGGGTGTCAGAAGAGTCCTTTGACGGACTAGACACCCCACACTTGTCCCATTCAATAACATTGATCATACACAATTCCTTATATTAGGATGTTATATTGAGTACTTTGTAAACTTTAAATACCACCTCTTCATCCTCCAACCTCATCGTCAGTGTGCCTTTCTTCACATCAATCCATGCTCCTTCGGTTGCTAAGGATGGATTCCCCAAGATTATTGGTGTTTGTTCGTTTTCCAAAAAGTCTAGAACAATAAAGTCAGCAGGAATAACAAATTTACCAACCTTTATGAGTACATCCTCAATGATTCCTTTTGGATAGGGAATGGACCCGTCTTCCAGCTGTATACGCACAGTGCACAGTCTGGTCTCACCTAAACCTAATGTCTTGAACAGAGATAGGGGCAACAAGTTGATACTCGCCCCTAAATCACTAAGTGCTTGAACCACCTCGCTGTTGCTAATCTGCATGGGGAGAGTAAAATTCCCAGGGTCCTTAAGCTTTTTCAGCATCTTTTGTGTCATTACAACGCTACACTCTTCAGTGAGTGCTACTATTTCCACATCCTGCAACTTTACCTTATTCTCAACCACATCCCTCAAGTACTTTACGTACTTGGGCATACCCTATAAAATATCTAACAAAGGTAAGTTAATTTGAAGCTCTCTGAACGTGTCAAAGAACTTCTTAAACATTGCATCCTCCTTTGCCTTTATTTGCCTCTGAGGGAAAAAAGTGGCAGCATCTTCTTCAATTCTTCAGCAACTTTTTCTTTTGAGTACTCAGACTTCATCATTTTTTCAGCAACTTTGTCATTTACCTGTGGGGGAGTCAAATCTGCATCTACCTCCTTTATTGTCTTTGGAGGTTCTCCTTGGTGCTCTGTACCACTCCTCAAAGTGATTGCCATAACTTGTTTTAGATTTTTTGTATCTCCTGGCAAACCACCTTGAGGCCTAGTATTCAATGCTTGCTGTAACTTCCCTAACAGCAACTCTAAGCGTCTCTGTGTCGCTTGCTATTTTTTATATCTGCATCCAACTATGTTTGATTAGCTAAAACCTGCTTCATCATCTCTTCCAAGTTGCTAGTTGACTGATTTGGTTGAGCCTGTGGTTTCTGAATTTGCTGTTACTGAGCATTCCAAGGCTGAGTTTTCCACTTCATGTTTTAGGCATTACCATAATTGTCCTTTAAGCATTGCCCACATACATTACCGATTCTGAATTTGAAGCACACATGGTCGCTGCATGGCCATTATTTCCACAAACTTCACACCAACCTGTAGCTTGTTGGATTACATTGACTGCCGCGGTAGGCTGTGTAGTTCCAACTTTCAAGCTGCTGAACTGAGTGTTTATTAAATTTTGTAATGTAGAAACCTTAGCTAATAACACTATGAATTGGTCCACCTCCAATACACCTATAACTTTTTTTATGGAACTCCTCGAGTCTGAATGCAATTCTAGGTTCCCTTGAGCTATGCGGTTCAATAAAGTGTACAACTCATCATAAGTCATCTTAAGAGCTTGACCACTTGCAGCTGAATCTAACAAGATTTTCGTATTGTGGTCAAGAGCCTCCACAAAAGTACGAGCAAGTACCTCTTTTGACTATTGATGGTGTTGACAGTCTAGAAGAAGAGCCTTGAGCCGCTCCCAAACATGATAGAGATTCTAGTCTGGCTTCTGTTTGAAGCACACTATCTCACTATGAAGTATCGCAGTCTTACTAGACGGGAAGAACCGTATAGGGAATTTTCTGGCCATGTCATCCCATGATGTGATTGAGTTTTCCGGTTCACCATTAAACCATTTTTTTGCCTCCCCAATCAGTGAAAAAGGGAACAAAGTCATCCTCACATAGTCTGTATTCACACCCATGGGAATGAATGTATCACTGATTTCCAAAAATTCCGCAAGTGGACCTGTGGATCTTCATGTGAAAGCCCTGTGAACTATCCACTGCTGATCAAAAGCTGTACCATATTCTATTTGAGCACAAAATTGCCTCCTGCTGTCGGCTTCTAAAATGGGGAGATCAAATTGGTTGGAAGTGGGATTGCCACTTCTCTAACTATCCTGCGGGCTGCTTGTTCATCAGCCATGATGGCAGGATTCTCTTGATCTTCTTGGATTTACAGAATTTGGGGGAGAAGGTTAGCTTCTTTCCTACGTTGATGAAAAAGTTGCTCAGGTTTGGAACTTGGTCCAACCAATTCCTAATCCCTTGCCAGCTTACTACTTTGAAAACCTGTTTCCTGCAAAAACAAAACCAAGACCAAGTGTAAAAACACCAAAGAAATCTAAAAGTAAAACTTAAAATAAACCAGTTGCCAAATTACAAGTCCCCGAAAACGGCGACAAAAACTTGACAACGCCCAAGTGCACATGCAAGTATACATGTTCTACCAAGTAGTAAAATGGCCTTCAAAAAAGCCGAGTTATCGATCCCACAGGGACTTGCTTCAACAATGATTCAATTCTAGTTCACAGTTTAGATTTAATTGGTGAAAGAGTAGCCAAAAAAGCCTTTGGAATATTGTAAACTAAAGTAAGGGAAACATGCGTAAAGTAAAAGTCTTGGAATAATCAATGGAGTAATGCCCAGGGTTAAAGCACATTGAACAATCATACTATGTTATTGAACTTAATTCGTTAACTTGCTTATCTTGGTTGTTAATTCGTAGGGTTAATTGCATGATCATAGTCTCTCAACCTCTAACCATTTATCTAACTTGAACATTACAACTACATCGTTGAGAGGGGATGTAATAATTCAATTAAGTTCTTTAAGCTATCATCCTACGTATGAATCAAGTAAGGCATCTAAGTACATCCCTGCCTAGACACTAATTTGAACTCCTTATTTTATAAAAGAATACAAACCATACTTTGTTTATTCCCATGTTCTATCTCCCTATTCCCTCTCCCGAGATCACAAGGTTGACAATATATGTATTTTAAGGGTGATCAAGCCTCAAAATAATTAAATCAAGAATAAATAAATTACCAATAATGATAAGCAAAATTAAACAAAATTAATTCAAAACAATAGTACTCATGTTCTTGACTTTAACCCCGGAAATAGGTCATTTAGCCAATAATATTCATAATCATGATCCAAATAATTGAATACATGTTATAATAAAATTAAAATCTAATTAAAGAATTAAAAAACCTAATAAAGTAGTAGCAGCCTCCACTTTAATCTCCAAATATGTCCACACCGTCTCCACCGCTTCATCCCAAAATTGTTCAATGTAATATATATATATATATAGTGGAACAATACCTAACTTTTCTAGGAATAGGATACTGTAATATATTTAAAGTGGAATACTACCTACCCATGTAGGATTAAAAAATTGGCACTATGATCCAAAAATTCCCTTCATACCTATCCACATAGGCAGTATACTATATTTATAGTATAAGATGTAGGCCTAATTCATGTATGTAGAATTCCCTTTTTGCCGTGCTTGTTCTTAGTGGTGAGGCACGTTGATCATCACATTGGCGAGGGAGATGCATTGCATTTAAGGCTTTGCTGGTAGAAGAGACGCGGCGTGTTGAGATCTCGTCGGCTCACTGGAATTAGCCTCCAAAATTTATTCTAAGTGTTGAATGTCCTATCTTTTCCCCCATGCCTTTTGTAGTGTATTCCCAATGAATTTTCAGCCTTTTTATCATCAATTTATCACCATATTCAGTTCACAAAGCTTTATACATAATCACACAACACAAACTAAAGATCAAAACAACACAATATCCTCAACGATAAATCAAAACAAGATCTAAAATTAGGATAGTTCCCACAATCTTCACTTATTATTCCGCCTCTTAACTTAATCAAATTGAACCTTGCATATTCCCAACAAGTTGTTCCACATATAATTACACCAATAAAACAATTTGGAACTTTTTCTAAAAAATAGAATCCAACGAAACCAACTAGACACACACCTAGCTCAAGCTAGTAACACTAGTTTTCCGGGTTGAACTCTAAATGACTCAATTAAGTACAAACTTGTTTGGAAAACACGTTGAACATAGTAAATACATACTTGGACACTTACAAGCTTATTTATATCATATTTACACATAAAGCACATGAAGTTTCCTCAAAACAAGAATAATTAAGCTAGAATAGTCACACTAGAGTACATAAATACACCCAACATCACCACCCCACACTTAAATCCTTGTTCGTCCTCGAACAACTCTTTACTCTAAGCATCATAAGTTGAGGAAACTATTCACTTCTACTAAATGCAAGACACTCAAGATAGTACTACAATGACTATAGGAATGCAATTTTCTTTACTAAGCATGTTACAAACACTATTGAAAGCTTATGAATACTACTCCAAAACATCCCAGCCTCAAGAATCGACTCACTAATTGGCAAGCTCATGCATATTGCTCAACCAAGAACATCATAAAAATCACCCACATTCATTAAATATTTTCCCCTCACAACAAGAGAGTTACCTATAATCACTCACATAAAAGCATTTTAGAACATGATGGGTACAGTAATCAAATTACGCTCACTCTCACAAGGAATTCACAAGTTACACACAATGAACCAAAGGCTTGCCCTTAGTGTAGTGCTCCACTAATATCAGAATGATGAACTTAAGATCAATTAGGCCTTTTCCAGGTTTTAGTGTAGGCTAAGAGACGAGTAGGAACTATTTGTGAATAGTGACTAACCTCTCTAAGCACTTTAATACACTACATCATACATTTAAAACCAATCTCCAACAACCAAATTACACTTTTTCCATCTACCTATCACCTTTATTTTTCCCCATCTTTTAAAAGAATTTTCACAAACACATGGTTGAAGTATTGTTTACTACCACATAAATCATTTTTTTTCTTTTTCTATTTCACAACCATGGTAATATTTCGAGCTCAATGTCTATCACACCCAACTACCACACATCAATTATCAACACCCATAACTATTAACTTAGGGCATCAATTTCACCTTTCTCCTTTTATTCTTTAAACTCCTTTCTAAATCAATTTTACACTAAAGCACTTAGGAGCTTTCTGGATCAATTTAAGGTCAATCAACGAAGGGGATTAGGTTACATATGAGGCTAGCAAAGAAAATAAGCCAAAGGATCAATGGGGTTTAACTAGGATTATGCACAAGGGTAGGTCAAAAAGAAGGTATAAAACAAGGCCATCAAAGAAATGCCTATATTATCTCCTAAACCCACACTCTTTATTTCACTTTGCACACACACCGGGAAAGTTCTAGACATCACATGCAACAAGGAATATGCAAATACCTTACATCACACATGGCACAAGATTAACTCATATAGGATCATCATAGACACCTAGTAGCAGCCTCCACTTTAATCTTCAAATACCTCCACACCGTCTCCACCTCTTCGTCCCAAAATTTTCCGTTGTAATATATATATAGTGGAATAATACCTAACCTTTCTAGGAATAGGACAATGTAATATATTTAAAGTGGAATACTACCTACCCATGTAGGATTAAAAAATTTGCACTATGATCCAAAGATTCCCTTCATACCTATCCACGTAGGCAGTATACTATATTTATAGTATAAGATGTAGGCCTAATTTGTGTAGGTAGAATTCCCTTTTTGCCGTGCTTATTCTCAGTGGTGCGGTGTGTTGATCATCGCATTGGTGAGGGTGACACTTTGTGTTGATGGCTTTGCTGAAAGAAAGAGACGCGACGTGTTGAGATCGCGTCGACTCACTGGAATTAGCCTTCAAAATTTATTCTAAGTGTTGAACGTCCTATCTTTTTCCCATGCCTTTTGTAGTGTATTCCCAATGAATTTCAGCCTTTTTATCATCAATTTATCACCATATTCAACTCACAAAGCTCCCTACATAATCACACACCACAATCTAAAGATCAAAACATCACAATATCCTCAACGATTAATTAAAACAAGAGCTAAAATTAGGCTAGTTCCTACGATCTTCACTTATTATTCCGCCTCTTAACTTAATCAAATTGAACCTTGCACATTCCCAACAAGTTGTTCCACATATAATTACACTATTAAAACAATTTGGAATATTTTAAACACAATAGAATCCATCGAAACCAACTAGACACACACCTAGCTCAATCTAGTAACACTAGTTTTCCGGGTTGAACTCTAAATGACTCAATTAAGTACAAACTTGTTTGGAAAACACGTTGAACATTGTAAATACGTAATTGGACACTTACATGCTTATTTATATCATATTAACACATAAAGCACACGAATTTTCCTCAAAACAAGAATAATTAAGCTAGAATAGTCACACTAGAGTTCATAAATACACCCAACATCATGGGTTACGACCAGACTCCTTAGGTCATGATGGCAACTACTTCAACAAACCAGTAGGTAAGTCAAGACATAGCCGGAATAACAAGTAATGACCTAATGTGAAGAAAGTAAAGGAAAACAAGCAAGAAATAAAAAACAATAATGAAATAGGCAAAGATAGAAAGGATTTGCATACACAATACTGTACAAGTGAGGGAAGAGGAAAAAATACACAAAATAATCCTTCCCTAGACCTGGTAAGATTGGTACTAAGAGCTACTAATACCATAAAGAAGAGTACTAAACAAAATCTAAAATATACATATATACATAGTAGTCTTGAAAATATAAATGGTGGAGGATCAGCTCTGAACTCTAGAAAGATTACCCCATCTCCGAATCAGTAGTAAGGACGAAGGATAACTCATCATTAATAGCTCATACTCGATCTACATCAAGAAAAAGATGCAAAGTGCAGTATGAGTACCAAAGCAATGGGTACTTATAGGCATCATTGGTCAACTAAGCTCAAATATAATAAATGTATAAATATAAAGTGCAAGACTGTAAGCTAAGTCAATAGTAAAAGGGATAAAAATGTAAATATCGAGCTATGCTAGGCAATGTAGTAAGGAAAATATATAACTCAAAAGTAAAAGTAAAGGATTAACTACAACCTAACTAGGCCCCCATAAGCCTAGAAGGCACATACAAGAAGACAAATAACGGTTCAAACAAAAGGAAAGCAAAGATAAGAAGCATAAATAACCTTAAACCGTGCTAGTCTCCAGTAACTTTCCAATTCCAGATCCATAATATTGGTGTATACAGGACTGTAACTAACACAAGTGGACAATAATGGGAGGTCAAACATCGGTCTAAGTTTGGAAGTAGTGGATAGTAAAAAAAGGCTAAATAATCCATATAAAACCATTATAACTCTCGTACCAGAACCATAATCAATACCAGAATAACCAGGCGTATTTATAGACCGATGCCAGACTCAAACTTGAGATCATAAGTAATTAACTGTACCTGTAATAGATGATTCCATAAGGGATGAACCATGTCCATAAATTAATACCATACTTGTGCTGGAACTCATGATAGTAAAAATAAAGCATATACTAGCCTTAAACTAGAACTAAAATACAAACACACACATATATATATATGTACATACCGAAGCATAGAATAGCTAGAAAAAGTACAGGGTCTTCAACTTATCCTTAGAAGATTAGATCACAAAGTTAAATCTCTAGTTTCTAAATCTACTAAGGCCCGATGGGTTCCCTTCCTAAGTTCACACAGAACGGGTCAGGTATTATTCTACCTAAGAAAAGAAGCTAATCAAGAAAATAATTAGGTATAAACCAAACTCAACCCCAGGCAATAGCCTAAGGTAGTATCCATGAGTCTAAATAAGACTAAGGGAGGTTTAACTCTATCGATCTATCTATAAAGAGCAGTGGATCCATTATCGGGTCCCAATAATCCAACTTGAGGCAAAACCCACCCAAATCTAGTCTAAGGCTTCCAAACCCCATTCCAAGGTACTATAAGTTCTAATTCTAGCCCTAAAAGATGATAATATGCTATACTAAAGTGAAACGATCCCAAATTCTACCAAAAGGGGGCCCTAACCAGCTAAATATGACAAAAATATGCCAAAAACCATAACTAGGCTAAACTATCCACCCAAATCTAGAATAATAATATGCAAATATCATAATTAAGCTCAATCCAGAAGAAGTGCAAGCCTAGCCTACCTGGGCGATGCCTAATGCTCGCTGAATCCTTTAAACTAGAGCTTTCCCTTTTCAATAAGTCTTGGTGAGCTGCCACACTATCAAAATAATGATCGATGCACCAAGATAAAAAATTAATACCCATATTGCATATAAATACACTGAGTCAGAAATCGAGCTAAAAATACCACACAGTGCCGCACGTGAGATCACAAAATTAAAATCATCATGACATTGAATTTTGCTAAATCTGAGCTTATACATTAGAAAAATCTTTCCCAACATAATCCAGAGAAATAAAGAATTCAATTACCAAATTAAGAGAAGATTTGATTGAATTAACTTACAAAATAAAGATGGTATATGCCCAAAATTGCTATCCCGAGCTAAAACCGGCTTCATATGCTTAGTATCTCACTAATTTAGAGTTTGTAATGTCTTAAATAATGGTCTATATTAAGATAAATAAGCTGGAAAAAAGAGGATGAAATATTTATATAACACCAGTGCTGGCCACTTGAACGGTCACCGCTAAAGCACCTAGAAGGTTGCTAAAGCGGCTAAACCTAGGCTGGACAAGCTCCGCTATAACTGTCCGGGGCTACTAAAGCGGCTACTGTAAAAACGACACCCAGTTGCTAAAGTAGGTTCTGCTAAAATGGTCCCTAGGCTGCTTTAGCGGCTGCCTTAGAAAACTTGGCACCAACCAAGTTCAACAAGTCCCAACAAACTCCAACCAGATGCTCAAAATTGGTTTGAAATATTGTGCTCATAAATAAACTATCCTACCCTTCAAAATTCAATATTCCAGACTCAACAACGCTATTGAAATTTACATATAGGGTCATTTTGATAAACATGAGTCCTACACCTCAAAGAGCTATTTTAGCCAAATTCCTTCTCAGACCGCAAAATGAGTACGAAAGCCTCAGGACACGGACCAAGAGTCCCCTAGCCTAAAATCAACATTTTAGAGCTATTAAGAATGTCAAAAATGGTATCTGAGGTGCCATTTACTTGAGTTTGTTTTCCTAAGACACATCCCCTTAATTTTAAAAACTCCAAAAGAGGGAAATAGCTCTAAAAATCAAACGAACTACCATTAACCAAACTGCCAGTCCTAGAAAGCCAAAAAAGACTTAAGGAAGCTATAGGAAATCTTCGAACACAATAAAAGCTAATAAAATAAAGGAAATGACCTGAATGGTCATTACAACATTATAACACCCCAAAAATCCAAGCCTAGATTAGAACAATGCTTAAAGTACTTGTAGAATAAAACTTCAATTTTTGGTAGTATTAGAAGTGATTTAAACATGTATTAAGGCCATAAGTAACTCTCATAGTCAAGTCAAAACCTCTCTTACCACTTGATTTCTTGTGAAGAATCTTGTTATAGTCAACTTCAAATAAGCATAACTCCAAGATTTTGAAGTAGTTTTGAGCTCAAGATCCACCAACTGATATATATTTGAATTACCTTTCCAACTCAGCCTGTTTTGCTGAAGGAAAACTACAATCTATCTCTTAATACAAAGTAAAGACATCAATTGGATAGGAGGATGTCTGAGGTCAACTATGAAGACATAGAGCGGCCAATACCTAAAAAATAACCATAATATATCGCACAATCTCAACTGCCACGCGACACACTTATACTTGGATCTGCACTAAAAGGGCACAATAGGGATAAATATAGTCCACTTATACTTAGTAGGTATCATAGGCCAACTGAGAAAAGTAGAAAATAAGGTATATAAATACATACTACGAGCACGTCACCTGTATTTAGAAAATATCCCAAACAGCTCACATCATCTCCACTAACAATTCTAAATGTACCACATAAATGAAGAAAATAGGTACAAAAAAGGAGAAGATTACATATACATATACAAATGACAAATACTGCACAAAAATACACCACTGAAGATGCATAATATGTGAATTACAATGATGATGGTGATAATAATGTGATATGATTGAGGTTATTGCATAACCCCCGTATAGGCCTACCGAGCCTTAGAACTTCTACATAGGACCCATGGGGGGTTCGCAACCCATATACTTTTCTATCCTGATCTCAATATCCATATCTCCTCTCCGACTTGTGGACTAAGATGGAGGTTTTTGTAAAAATATCTTATTTCTATCAAAAATTGGTGTTTCCTCAATGGTACCAATGCATCATAAATGTATGTGTGATATAATGACATAATATCCACAACCAAACCAGTACAAAATCTCAAATCTATTCCATATATATAAACATGTGAGCTCAAAATCTACTCAATATGTCAACCATACATGATTTAGTATAGGTAATGTACCATTGAAATTAACATACATGTAAGGCCTCATAAATATCACATTAACCCCAACTCAGGTATTTCTATCATGTAAAAAAGAAATAAATGCATATACAAGGACAATAATTTCAGATAAATTCCTCATATGAGCAACACAGAGTCAATATTATTCCAAATCACCTACAACAACGATTATAGGACACCACATGGGCACACAAAAATAATATTATCATTGAAATAAGGTTTCCATGATTATTACCCATACCCATAGCATATATTTATTCATTTATTAACTACCCATTCCAGCCTAAAGAAAGTAAAGCTATAACCTACCTCGTGACATAAAAATTCAAGCGTAAAAGCCTTCAATACAAAGCTTTCCCCTTTCTAATGGACTCAAAATCAACTAAACATACAAATATAGAATATATGCATTAAAAGAAGGCCAACAACACCTAAATTGCCTATTTTTAAGTCGGAGTCAAAATGGATCACCGAAATGGATTTTTGAAACAAAAGGGTAAAGCCAAAATTTTTGTTTAGAAAAGATTTTACCATGACTAAAGGAAGCCATAGAAGAAAACCCAAGTGAAAATGGGTTAAAAACAAGGTTTAAATAAAAGAAATATCTTTTTAGGCCTTTTGTGCAAAAAATCACCAGATTCCAATTTGAAATATTGATTTAAAGAGTTTTAAATGAAATAAATTGAAGTCAAAATAATTACAATAGTGATTTAGAGCTTACCCAAGCTCAAGAATGGAAGAAATCACCTAAAACTCTCTCAACCTGAAGTTCACAGTTTCAAAAATGGAAGAAAAATCGAGAAAAGAATTTTTATACCTATCCAGCTATGACCGCTTAAGCTGTCATAGCTTGAGCGGAGGGTCGAATGCTTAAGCGATCCATCCCTACGTGCAAGATCGCTAAAGCAAAACCTTTACTGCTAAAGTGACGACCGCTAAAATGGTTATTTTCCTGCTTTAACGGTAGTTTCCCTAACTATTAGGGTCTGCTAAAGCGATGCATGGTCTCTTAAGCCCACTTTAGCAGTCCTTTGGCCAGTAAATTGGATTCACAAAACCCTAGTTGCATCAACAACTTTGATTAGTTTCAAAGTTATCGATCATCTCTTTGGGATTCATTTGGAATCCTGTGAAGGCAAATGAAATATGTTACTAGACTAAATTCAATGTTCCGTACTTAATGGCAACATCAGATTTTAGAAAAGAGGTAGTTTTCATAGTTTGACCCCCAAGATCCAAATTCACTAATTTCCAAACCAAGGGTTGAAATAAGATTCAAAACCATAAAACCAAACCAACCACACAACCGACCCAAAATAAATGTTTTGGATCTGCTGGCGTAATTTATTTTGCTATCCAATGCACAAAACAACAAATTTTGACCGGAGTCAACTATGAGTCTTTTTAACCTCTAAAACACACAAAATCTCATAAATTATTTTGGATTGCATTGGTAACCATGAAAACCATCCCTATACCTAAGAAACAATACATAGAAACCACCGGGAGGGGTAAAGTGGTCAAAACATATAAAAAGAAAAGGTTCACAGAGTTAAGTCATTATAATATCCACCACTAAGAATCTAGTTCATCCTCTAACTAAAGACAAGAAAAAATTTAAATCAGTTAAAAATTGAGGTAACTACTACGCATGTTGGACTTGACCTTCCAAGTAGCCTTATCTATGGTACGGTGTCTCCAATGAACCTTGCCCACTAGAATATCTCTAGAACGCAATCACCTAATATCTAGGGATAAAATGGAGACCACCTCCTAAACAAAGAACAACATTTCATCTAGTTACACTATTTACCAACAAATAACATGAGACTCATTTGGGATATTCCATGGCATGGATACATGAAAAACCAAGCGAACGACTAAAAAATTTAGGGGTAACAATTAGTCATAAGCTACATCCCCAATAGTCCAAAGAATATCAAATGGCCCTACATACCTAGGTCTAAGATTTCCTCTTTTCCCAAATATCATCAAGCCCTTCATGGGAGAGATATGAAAGAGCACTCGATCACCAAAACTAAATCTCAAGGCAAGAAGTCTATGATCTGCGTAGCACTTCTTCCTGCTCTAAGCCACTAAAGTCCTTCCTGAATGAACCAAACTCTGTCCAAAGACTCGTAAAGTAAGTTCTACCTTGAGGTCTAATCTAAAAAACGTCAAACCAACCAATGGGAGAGAAACAATGACTACCCTATAAAGCCTTAAAAGGTGCCATCTCAGTACTCAAATTATAGCTATTACTATGCGCAAACTCCGCCAAGGATAAATGCTTCTCCAAAGTCCATAACATATGCATGAAGCATATCTAAAACCTAAATAGTCTGCTTCAATTGATCGTTGGTCTGGGGTAAAAGGCTGTGCTAAGATCAACTCAGGTACCCATCTCCTTCTGAAAGGTTTCCAAAAGTAAGAAGTGAATACTAAACCTCTAGCTGAGATAATAAACACTGGTACACCATGGCGGTAAACTATATCACGAACATAGATACGAGCTAATCTCGCAGCACTGAAGGAAACCTAAATAAGGATGAAATAAGTAGGTTTAGTAAATTAAACCATAATGAACAAAAGACTGTGAGAACCATGAGAAGTACGAGGCAACCCAATCACGAATTCCTTAGATATCCATTCCCACTTCCACTAGAGAATTGGTAACCACTGAAGCAAACCAATGATAGTGCTCAACTAACACCATTATTTCGATGCAAGACAGTCATTGTCAATGTATACCCAACAAGAGTTAGGGTCGAATTCACAAGGAGTGTAAACTAGTTTTTGATACCTATGTGTGTTGAGAGTTAACTAAGTTCTAACCCATAATGCAAAACTAAAACATGAACATAAAATAGAGGTTTGGTGTAAATCTATGGTAAGCAAAATCACACACTAATACTAATAAGAGATTAAACAAGAGATAAGAAAATCAAATTAAGAGAAACCTTGGGTTTATGCTATCTTAGGGGTTAGTTATGTATGGGTAATCAAGACTTATTCCAAGTTTTAGTTAAGGGTTTGGGTAGGCTAGATTTTGGGTATCAGTGTTAGTCTTTTAACAAAACACTAAATTTCACTCATGGATTCTTTTGAATACCTTATGAGCATGATAAATTCATCAACCCAATACCTCATATTAGTATTCTTATTTCTAAGATGATGCTTATAAACATAGCCAATCTAATAACATCCCTATTTCTAAGATAATTCCATGATAAAAGATAATTCAAATTATATTTCACAATTACCCATCACTCATATCTCTCTTTCAAGGATGATATGGGATCCAAGACAACTGGGGTTTTCATCCATAATTTTTAATTCAAAACTAAAGTAATAGATAAACCTAACATCCTTAACTAGTTATTTCGACTAACAATTAACCCCCACATAATATTAACCGCCTAATTAGACATAACCCCAAGATAAGAATTTAGCTACTCATGAAACTAAAGAGAGGAGATATACCCAAGTTGGCATTCAATGCATCTATTGAAAATTAAATCAATATAAAATCCAAACTTCAATTTCAAATTACAACTAAAAATCCTTGGAAAAAATTACTAACAATTGTTCTTTCCTCAATATGGAATGTTTCCTCTCTACCCATAATTGGAAAATAAGTTTAAAAATGATGAAAATGTGCAAGGGTTTTGCCCTTTTGAGTTTTGGGATTTATCTGCTTAAAATTACAATTTTGCCCTTGAAAAATTCCTAGCCAATCATGATCGCCATCTCCTGGTCACAATTATATTTCTCTGATTGTGTGTCATCTTGGAGTGATCACCATATGTCGCCTTTTATTGACTAATCATGATTGCGAATATCAAGTTACAATTATGGTACTTGAGAATTGTCTGATCTTTAGCTCCTGCTCCTTTTACCCACTTTTCTTTTCTTCTAGATTGAACTCAACTCATTTTCATCATATTCTTTAGAAGATGACAAAATCTAGAAAATAATGCATTTAAGTGAAGGATTAGTCTCTTTCACATAGTTAAATTACTGTAGCATGCAAGAATTTGGATATAAATAAGTGGCAAATTTTCCACTCATCAACACCCCTAATTTAAACCCTTGCTTGTCCTCAAGCATCACTACTCTATACTAAATGAAACTAATCAACTTATAAGAACACTCTTACTACCAAATGATCACAATGATTTCAAAATAGATTGTCACTACCAATTAGCTCTCAATCATGGGAAAAACTATTCGTGCAAATCCCCTCAAAATCAATCACACTTTTAAGGATGCAAAAGACTTTTAAGAATAATCAAGCAACAACTACTAACTCTCTAGAAGTGTCTCTCTATCAATAATGACTCAACTACACTCCTTTACCTTATTTTCAAAATATAACAACCTCACTAACCTCAACTAATTTACATGCCTCCTCATGAAAAAAATCCCAACACATCAAATTTCAACCATGCAACAAGGGACAAATGTGCAAGAACTCACACTCATAAAGAATTTCTTAATGAAAATAAGTATCATTCCATATACTTTACCTTATTTTCAATCTCCACTAACTCAAAGAAACTTGGTTAGAGATCTCAAAGAATTTTTCAAGCTTATAATAAAGGCTAGGGGAAGGGTAGGACAAACCTTTGGGATAAAAGTGACTACACCCTCCTTGTACTCCACATAAAACTATATTAAACCAAACTTTGGGTCACGTTACACCTTATTCATTCTTAATTTATTCACGTGCCTACTTTTACCACATTGACTCACCTACTAATCAAAAGCATTTTCTTTTCATTTCTTTCCTTTGCACAATCATGCTTTTTTTTCCCTTGTTGAACCTTTTCTTATTCTTAATCATTTGTTCTCATTCTAAGATTTTAGGTAATCTCTTATAATACCATGCCCCAGGATCACCTCTTCAAAGATTTACCACCTCAACTTAGGGTTTTAGCTTCAAGTTGTATTTTCAAGTTCAAGAAGAGTGGGGTTCAAATGAGGGATAAAGTTTAAATAGTTCAAGACTTGTAATGCTGTTGCCACAGAAAGGTCCAAAGGCTAAAGAAAGGATACTAGGGATTCTATTCTAGCATGGGTAGGATTTTTTTAGGCTAAAGTGGTTTTCCATGATTACAAAGAAGTCTTAAGATGATTCCTCCAAACATGTGTAATTAAGATTAGCTTTGAAAGACCAATGGGGTAAGTTCTAGATAATATAATTAAGCATGAGAATAAATCACCTAAACTCACTGCACATGGAATGCAAACCTTTCAAGGAGGATCAATTGCATTTCCTACTAGAGACAAAAGGAGTTATATACAACACACTACCTACTAAAGAATTTAGAGTCACAAAAAAAGGGTAAAACATTATTATGCAACTATTTATATCTGCGCCCTTGATTTACACAAAAATTTTTGGATAGAGGAAGATGTGTGTTTCATATTTCACCACGTGATATGGAAATCTTTAGTACCAAATCAAGCCCCCATCTAATATTTTGGCTCTTGCAAGGGCAAACCATATGGCTACTCAAACTTTATCATAAGGATAATGACAATCCCAAATCTATAATGCCACGGGTACTTAGACTTCCCTTGCATATATGGCTCAAATATCCATGATTTTATCTTAAGAATTTTATCTCTCAATCTATCATAGGTAAAGTGCAATACTCCAAATTTTTGGTCCTTGAAAATTTCTAAAATTTTATCCTCACTGCCCTGCCTACGACTCTCTATACGAGTTGTAGGGAGTCTTGGCGGGTCTTAAAGACCTAATCATAGCCTATCCAGTATATTGGCCTGGAGTTTCTACTATAACTATGACTAGGGGACACAGTCGTAAAGACTCAAAACGAGTCGTATGGTGTCTTTTGTAGCCTAACTAGTGTGATGCTCAATTGTTTCTACTTGGACAATGACTGGACCATGTGAGTTGTAAAGACTGAGTACAATTAGTATGGTATGACTCATTACCAAGTCTATGTTTATGATCATGGACACCATCCAGATTATGAGTGAGACCTCACGAGTCATAAGGTGACCCTATGAGTTGTAAGGTCACTCGTAGAAATTGGGCGATCAATTTTTGTTTTTTTATTAAGGGAATTCTGTTTAATTCCCCTTTTTCCTTACTTAGACCCCACGTCCATAAAGCACTCAAAGGGGTTATTTCTCATTCATAACAAAATTAAAACACACTCTCTTCTCTCAAAACTCTCTAGGGTCAAAATATTTAAGGTTTCTAAGAAGTTGGTCATCTAAGGGCTCAAGGGTTGATTTCTCTCAAGAAATTTTGGTATTTCAGTCACCTTACTCTTCCCTAATTCTCAATTTATGAAAATCATTTGTTTTACGTGGTTTAAATTACATGATTTGAATATTTGTTTTAATGCGGTTGAGGGTTTGACATGGTTGACTCATAATCCCCCCCCCAAAGATTAATTATGCATTGTTTATGCTTTAATAATGGTTTTGAACTCTTGGGGTGCATGAGAATGGTAAGTAAACTAAGGGTCCATGTTTTCCCCCTAATTGGTATTTTGAGATTAGAATTGGTTTTGAATAATTTTGTTCTCTCAACCCACTTATCTAACTGACTTTGAATTGTAAAATTGTCACTTGGTTTGACTTATCCACCTATGTTATTGCATTGCATAAATGATTAAACAATGAACATGGATTTTGAAAGTCTTGTTAGATATGATTTGATTTAATAAACAAAGGGTGTTGAGGCCTTTCCCCAAGTTGATGTGATTGTTAAGGCATAGAGACAAGCTTGTAAGTGTAAGGGTATGATGATACCCATGGTGTGCCTTAACACTTGGTTCATTAGTTAATAAATGGGTTATGTGAATATTTTTTTAAATTGGGCTTAATGGGGGTTATGTAGTAAAGACGTGAAGGTGTGAGTCTTGGATGACTTGTACTAGAAACTTATGATTGTCGACATGAGGTTTGGTATTTTTGACCTTTGTTCCTAGTTCTCACTATTGATACATTGTATCTTGGATTAACATGGGGTCGAGGCATTTCTGGGTCTTCCTTGATATCTTTGATACATATGGCTAACACGCACTAGGGCCCTTTCACTACGGGAAGCTAAACTCATATAGCTTGTGTGTGCCTATTTATGATGGTTGAGCTATATAGTGTCGAATAAAGTTTACTTCATGCTACTCCTTGTTCCTTATCCCGGTGTGACATGTTTATACATATATATATTATTGTGTGCATTGGTTTTGAATGAATTGACACGTGGATCATGACATTATTTTATCCACTATCCCTGAGTTACATGCTAGTACTTAACCTACTAATCATTTTTGGATACTGTATCCCCATGCAATGCAGGCACCAAATATACTTCTATTTATTTTGTGCATTGTTAGGTGTATCGACTCAGTTCATCGATCATTGATGGTGAAGTGGTGAGCTTTTATTCTCTAGAAGACTTGGTTATTTCACCAGTTTCCTTTCTTAGACTAAAATTGAAGAGTTCACATTAATTTTATGATTATCATTGTCATTGTTAGTGTCGGGGGCATATCCCAACTTAGATTGGCTTTCAGTAAAGGGTATTGTTGTGGACTTAGGTGGTTTTGGTTATTGTTTTTTGGATATTTAGTTATCTTGGATTTCTTTGAGCTTTTATATCAAAACTTGTTATATGTTTGAAATTCATACTCTGTTGGGCATTGTGTTCGGTCTGACCAGGCAACGACGGTGGTCTCCAATCTTCGGTGGACTTGAGATACCCGTCACGGCCTAACCTTGGTTCGATACATGAAAAAGTTGGTATCAGAGCCTAGGTTTGGTGTCATTGGGTATTAAAAAATATATGGCAAGTAGAGTCTCTTTTATGGGTTTGTAGCGGCCACACTTATAAGGGAAAAACTACGAGACATTTAGAAATGATCCCCTTTATTGTGACCTACTATTGGGCTGTAAAGTGCAAGGTCTTGAAATATCCTCTAATTTCCATTTGTTTACTTTTCATATCATGTCTCCCAGAAGATCTGATGTTCGTGGAAACTCCTTTGTCTCGCTTAAGGATAATGTGGATGAGGATCTTCCTACTTAAGGAGTTAAGACCTGGTATAGTGTCGCTACTTATGATTGCCCTATTGGAGTTCCACCAGTCCCCACTGATCTTTCTCCCGCTAGTAACACTCATGCTCAATCACCTCTAGGAGATATTATTGAATATTGAGTTCCACTATTCCATTCATCTGGTGACCCAATTAGTGACATCTCAGTCATGTCAGTCGGGTTCTATTGGTGCTGCTCTGAGTTCTTCTAAGGGAAACAGGGTTGGATAGTTTATGAGGCTGAATCCCTTGACCATTACTAGTTCTAAGGTTGAGGATGATCCTCAAGGGTTCATAGATGAGATAAAGAAGATTCTCTACGTAATGCATGCTTCTGACTCTGAGAGTGTAGAATTTTCTATATTCTAGTTGAAATATATGACGTATCAGTGGTATGAGGAGTGGGATAGTCTAGGGGAGATAATGCAGAGTTGGCATTATGGGAGAATTTCTCA
The DNA here is from genome assembly GCA_030864215.1 of Capsicum pubescens. NCBI lineage: Eukaryota > Viridiplantae > Streptophyta > Magnoliopsida > Solanales > Solanaceae > Capsicum > Capsicum pubescens. The sequence continues at coordinate 164,573,453 of CM061543.1, read as the reverse complement.
AGAACATTTCTTGACCGCTTCTTTCTTCAAGAGTTTAGAGAGGTAAAGACTGAAGAGTACGTGAATTTGAAGCAAGTCAAGATGAATGTGAAGAAGTATGCCTTAAAGTTTCACCAGTTGTCCCATTATGATCTTGAGCTAGTATCTAGTATGAGGGCAAAGATGAGGAAGTTTGCTTTGGGTTTGTCTCAAGACTTGGTGTTGAAGTGTAAGGATGCCTTATTAAACTATGACATGGATATATCTAGGCTTGTGGTACATATACAACTGGTAGATGATGAAAAGAAGAAACAAGCCAATATTTGGGAGAGGCAAAGTAAGAGATCCCAGTTTTCTAAGTAGGGTGGTGGCCAGCATAATAGTGGAAAGGATGGTAGGTAGTGGTCTAAGAAGAAGTGGGGGACTTCTAGTTTATATTCTATGACTAGTGCTCCATATTCCAATCAGCCTGATGATTGCCATTTTTAGAGAAGTAGTGGATTTAAGGAACAGGGTGCCCAATCTCAAGCCAGTATGGCTTAGTCATCTCCATCTTATCCCTCTTGTTGTTTTTGTGGTCAGACGCATCATAGCTTTTGTGATGAGAGGAGTAATAAGTGTTTCAGATATTGTCAGCCTAGACACATTTAGACAAACTGTCCTTCAGGCGATGTTTCTATGGGGGCTAATAAGGTCTTGATTGCTTCTTCTTCTGCTTTCGCACTAAAGGGTGCTATTTTTGGCTCTAACATTGGTCAAAATTATCTGTATGCTCTTGCCCTTTGTTAGGATTTAAGGTATCTCCTAATATTGTTGCTGGTCCACTAAAACTCTTCTCTCGTGATGTATATTATCTACTTGATCCTGAGTCTACACTCTCTTATGTGACCCCTTATATGGATATTCATTTTTGTTTTGATCCTGAGTGTATTCCTGATCCCTTTTGTATGTTTACCCCAGTGGGTGACTCTATTATTGCTAGAAGAGTCTATAAGGGTTGTATGGTATCCATTTGTAGTAGGGAGATGTTAATGGACCTGATTAAATTTGACATATTAGAATTTGATATGATTTTGTGGATGGATTGGTTGCACTCGTGCTATGTATCTCTTGATTGTCGGACCCAAAGAGTTAGTTTACAATTCCCAAATAAGCTGGTGGTTGAGTGGGAAGGTAGTTCCTTAGTTCCCGAGGAAAGGTTTATTTCTTATTTGAGAGTCTAAAAATTAGTTTCCAAGGGGTATTTCTACCATTTAGTGCATCTTAAGGACTCTAGATCCGAAGGTCCTTCTTTGCCACCAGTCTCTGTGGTCTGTGAGTTTTCTGAGGTATTTTTTGATGATCTTTCCGGTGTTCTTCCCGATAGGGAATTTAATTTTGGGATTGATCTTTTTTTGAGCACTTGTTCTATCTCTATCCCTCTTTACAGAATGGCTTCGACTAAGTTGAAGAAACTCAAGGATCAGTTGAAAGATCTTCTAGATAAGGGTTTTATTTGCCTTAGTATTTCTCTATGGGGTGCTCCAATTCTCTTCATGCGTAAGAAGGTTGGGTTCCTTAGGATGTGTATAGTTTATCGTCAGTTGAATAAGGTAACTGTGAAGAATAAGTATCCTCTTCCTAGGATTGATGACCTATTTCATCAGATTCAGAGAGCTAAGTACTTTTCTAAGATCGATCTTCAATCAGGCTATCATCAGTTGAAGATTAGGGAGGTGGATATCCCTAAGATTGCTTTTTGAACCCAATATGGTCATTTTGAGTTTTTAGTAATGTCCATTAGTTTGATTAATGCCCCGATGACATTCATAGATCTTATGAATCGAGTTTTCCATCAGCTCATAGATTCGTTCATTATTGTATTTATTGATGATATTTTGGTATACTCTAAGAGTGAGGTGAATCATACCGATCACCTCCACTTTATGTTGCAAACTTTGAAAGATCAACAGTTATATGCAAAGTTCCCAAAGTGTGAGTTCTGGTTGAATGCTGTGACCTATTTAGGTCATATTATTTCTAGTGAAGGGATCATGGTGGATCCACAGAAAGCTACGATGGTTAAGAAGTGGCCTAGACCAATGACTCCAACTAATATTTGGAGCTTTTTGGGTTCAGCTAGATATTATAGCAGGTTTGTAGAGAGTTTCTCTTACACTGCGGTCCCATTGACTAAGTTGACTCAGAAAAAGGTAAAGTTTATATGATCTGATGCTTGTGAGGGTAGTTTTAATAATTTTAATGATAAGTTAACTTCAACTCTGCTTTTGACTCTTCCCGAGGGTACCAATGGCTTTGTTGTTTATTATGATGCGTCTTGTGTGGGACTGGGTTGTGTTTTGATGTATCATGGCAAGGTGGTTGCCTATGCTTCTATGTATTTAAAGGTGCACGATAAGAATTATTTGGTGCATGATTTGGAACTATTGGCTGTGGTCTTTGCTTTGAAGATTTGGCATCACTATTTGTATATGGTTCATGTTTATATCTTATCAGACCATAAGAGTTTGCAGTATATGTTCTCCCAAAAGAAACTAAATCTCAAGTAAAGGAGATGGCTTGAGTTGCTCAAGGATTACAACATAAGTTTTTATCATCATCCTGATAAAGCTAATGTGGTTGCTGATACTCTTAGCAGGTTATCTATAGGTGGCTTATCTTATGCAAAGAAGGTAAAATGAGAGTTAGTAAAGGGTATTTACCAATTGGCTAATCTTGGAGTTAGTCTCTTAGACTTTGAGGAGGGTGGTGTGATGGTATAAGAGGTGGTGAAGTCATTTTTTTTTGCCAAGGTAAAAGAGAAGTAGGTTTTGGATCCTATCTTGATGCAGATCAATAAAGATGTGGGTCACCAGAAGGTGATGGCTTTTGAGATTTGTGGTCATGGTATCTTGAGGTACTAAGGTAGATTATGTGTTCCTGATATAGATGGATTACGAAGGAGAATCTTGGCTGAGGCTCATGAGTTGAGGTATACTGTTCATCCTGGTGCAATGAAGATGTACTATGACATAAAAAAATCTATTGGTGGAAAAACTTGTAGAGAGATATGGCCAATTTTGTTGCTAAGTGCATGGAGTGTCAGCAAGTGAAGGTTGAGCACTTTAGGTCTGGTGTGTTGTCTCAAGAGACTGAATTGCCCACATGGAAATAGGAAGTGATTAATATGGATTTCGTTACTGGTCTTCCGTGGTGTCACCATTAGTTTGATTCCATTTGGGTCATCGTGGATAGGATGACTAAGTCTGCTCACTTCTTTCCAGTGAGGACTAACTATTTGGTGGAGGATTATGCTAAGCACTTCATTGAGGATATCCTGAAGTAGCATGGTGCACCCGTTTCCATCATATCTAATCGAGGTACTCAATTCTCATCTTACTTTTGGCATTTCTTTTAGAGACGTTTGGGAATTAAGGTGAACCTTAGCACCACTTTCCACCCTTAGATAAATGGGCAGGCGGAGAGGATTATACAGACTTTAGAGGATATGGTAAGATCTTATCTGATCGATTTTGGTAGAAGTTAGGTTGATCATTTGCCTCTCATTGAGTTTGTGCATAAATATAGCTATCATTCTAGTAGTAGGATGCCTCTGTTCAAAGCTTATATGGTCAAAGATGTAGGTCTCCTATTGGCTGGTTTGAGGTTGGTGAGAATAGGTTGTATGTTCCTAAGATGGTTCACCAAGCTATGGAGAAGGTGAAGGTAATTTGAGATAGGTTTAACACTACCCAAATTTGCCAAAAGTCCTATGCGAACATAAGGCGAATGGACTTGGAGTTTGATAAGGGTGATTTGGTGTTCTTGAAGACGTCTCCCATGAAGGGAGTGATGTGGATCTGAAAGAAGGGGAAGCTCAATTCTTATTATGTCGGTCTATATCATATTTTGAGGCGAGTGGGAAATGTGGCTTAGGAGTTGGAATATCTTTCGAGTATGGGTTCCATTCATTCGATCTTCCATGTGTCAATATTGAGGAAGTGTGTGGGCGATCCTTTCTTGGTTGTTTCATTGGAAAGTGTGTGTGTCTCAGATTCCTTTTCTTATAAGGAAGTCCCAATTGAGATTTTAGATCGTCAAGTCCGCTGGTTGTGAGCGAAGGACTTGGTTTCGTGATAAGTGGTGATTTTACCACTCATTACATACATCATTTGTGCACCTTACCTTGTTTTGAATGAATAAGTAAGCCAAAATTATGATTGAATGCACTAATATCCATATTTTGCATACACAAAAGTGATGAGATGAAAAGGTGTGGATTGGAGATACAAAAAGAAACAAAAGGAATCAAAGAATTACAGTTGAAGACCAAGAGAAGAACATGGCACCTACAATTGTGTCGAGTCAAGCAGGTCAAAGTGCCGCGATCACGTGGAATTGCCTGCGGTCGCTGTACTGCGGTCACGTTAAAGACACTGCGATCACGGCCTAGCGGGATTTCACCCCAAGGGAAAAATTGTAAATGCACGAAGCTGTCCCAAATTTTCCCAACAAAAGAAGACTCAAAACCTAATCTAATCAATCAATCCACAACCTTACTTCTCATCCTTAGTTTCATTTTTATGCAATTTATTGGAGCTTAGAGCTAAACTTGTTATAATCTTGAGCTAAGAAGACATTAGAGTGACTTCTAAGTGTAGATTTGGCTTTGTCTATTGAAGATTCATTTGAGTCTAAAGTGTTGTTTGCCCTCTCTTTATTTTTCCTGTGAATTACTTTAATAGACATCTTGGTTTATTTGTTTTGATTATTATTATGATTTGCTAGATCTACCTGTTGGGATTATGTTTTAATAGGAAAAAATTATGCATAGGTTGTGATATATTTGGGTGGATTTTAGTTTGTTGATGATGGGTTCTATTTTTGCTTGATTAATTAGGTAGGGATTTGTGGGTGAAAGCCCCATATACCTAAATGGGTTTGATGTATGAAAGTCCAAAGCTCATGAATGCTCTATCCATCCTTGAAAGAGGATGTTTTGGGTGAACTTTAGGAACCCATATCATCCTTGAAAATAGGATGCAGGAACCAAAGCAATAGTAGACAATTCATGGGTGTGTCTTGCCAATTTTTCACTATCATAGACATAAGGGTGATTAGGAGGTTGACTATCCCTCGGGTTCCATCCTAGAAATAGAGGTGCCTAATTGAGGTATTGGGTGGATTTAATTGCACACTTGTTAGGTACTCGAAAGGGTCAAAAAGTGACATCTTTGTGGTTTTGTTAACAAACTAGCCTCAAGGACTTTAGATCTAGCCTACCATATCATCAATGATTAGAATTTGCATTGAATTATCATGTTGCCATGCACATCTTGTCCCTAGGAAGGCATAGTTCCAAGATCCATTTTTATTAATTACACTCTAATTGTTCTTAGTATCAAATTAGTCCCCTAGAAGCCCAAGAGTTACATTCATATTCAACATAATTGAAAACCCCCAAACCATCTTGTATTGTAGGTTTGAACTTAGAGAGCAACTATCATACCAAACTTACCCAATCTCCACTCACATTGTTCCTCATGGATTCGACCCCGACTCTTTGTTGGGTCAATTTATTGACAACGACCGCCTTGCACTAAATTGGATGTGTAAGTTGAGCGTTATCACTTCGGTAAAGGTTTTATGGAGGAACCAAAAGCATAAAGAAGATACTTGGAAGACGAAGAGGAAATGAATTCCAAGTACCTATTCTTGTTTCCCACTCCGAATAATTTTTCTTGAGGTATGTGTATTCCTTAACATCTTTGGTTTCCGACCTTGTTAAAGGAAATTGTAATTTCCTTGATATCTTTGTTTTCTGTCTTTGTTAAGGGTAAGTGTGGATATACTCTGTGTCAAATCGTGCTAACAAAAGCCTTGTCCCATCAGTCGAGGATGAATGATCCTAAGGGGGGGGGGGATGCAACACCCCAGATTTTTGGTCCTTGAAAATTTCTGCAGTTTTATCCTTACTTGATACAAGAAAGACATGGGAAGCACAAAACACCCACTAAAATCAGTCCACAAGTTCAAGAAACCGAGGACCTCTTTGGTGACCAACTCTTGGATTCAACAAACAAGCAACAAAACGAGATGAACAAGGGTGTTTAACACACCAAAACTGCCAACCCAAACTATGTTAACAACCACGAGATGATGAACAAGATGAACAACAACAAGATGAATAATAACAACAACTCGCAGGTTGGATTACTAGAACACAAACATATACGCAAATACAAGAAAGAAAAGGATAGTTAGTGAGACATAGGTTATTACAAGATTAAGAACTAAGTGTATATCAAAACTAATCCCTAATGAATGTAATAATTGACACCACACTCTTACGGTGACCGCCAAGGGAATCAACTCACCTCAAGATCCACCGTTTCCAAGCAAAGGTCAATATAATATTTTTCAATCCCTAAACTACAATGGCTATTCCAAGCCTTAACTAAGACTACACTAAAGTGTTCTACTCTCAAGAGAGAGGATTTTCAATATTTCATACATTCGTCATTTATAAACTAATGAGAAAATATCTAAAACAGACTATATATAGTATATTACAAAAGAAAGACAAAATGAATCCAATGCCTAATGAGGTGGGGCGTCCATGGAGTGTAATTTAGACAAGTCTAAATGACAAAAAATCCCTCAAGTATAAGTGACCAAAATTCCCTTAATAAAGGGAACCAAAACCGTGAACCACCAAGTATGGCCCAAACCCGAGTGCCCTCAAGTCTTCAAGGCTCCAAGTAATCTTCCACACTTGGGTTTGTTTAATGGCATGCTCAAGACGAGCCCTCCAAGTATGATTCCTTTCCCTCCATGTGACCAAAGCTTTATTCTTCACGTAGTGACTTTGAATGATGTCATCAAAAGCTAATGCAGCCATTTGACTTGTATTATCCTTCCCTTCTTGAATAGGATTCGATCTCGAATCCATACCTTGCAAAACTAGAGAAAGGAAAAACAAGCACAACATCCTCATGGCATGAGGGTTAGGGTTAACACAATAATAAACATCATCACACCAAGGTGGCACATACTTAAAGTATAACCAAGAATCCTTTGAATGAAATATTAAAAACTCAATAAAAGATGTACACAGGATTTAGTTATGAGATTCACCAAGAGTGACACTTTGATTTTCATGTAGACCAAGCAACAGGTTGGGTGCACCAACATCACCATTTCTACATTTGGCACCGGGGTCAAATGGGAAGAGTGTCCATAGACATGGGTCTAGACAACACTCCCCTTTCCCGTGGTTTCCACCCAAACTAAACGACATACTCTCTACAATAGCATACATATGATCTAAAGAAAATAGAGAGTAAAGAAAGGTATCACTCAAGTCGACTTCTACTAAGGTGCACTCATGTGTGTACTTATTACTAGTTTCCCAATCATCACCATGAGTACTCTCAATAATAAAGTCACACAAAGTAGAAGGAGAAGTAGTTTCCAAGACCACACATTTCTTACCTTAAGAGTACTCTCATCTTCCAAGAATAGATTTCCATCTTTAGGAGGAATGTTGTCACACCATAGTGGGTTAGCATATAGGTTATAGCTTCCAAGGCAAGCTATACCATAATTTTCACCACTAGGTATATTAGGAGTGTTTAAATCATCTTCAAACAAGACATTATACCTAAACAGAGCATGATCTATTTCACGGGAAGATTCAAAACAAACACGTTCATCACTCTCTATAAGATCAATATCAAGTTTCAAAGATATTTCAAGTACAAGATTATCTCAAGAATAGCTCTCGGGTTCACTCCCATTTTGTGGACCAACATCTTCAAATACTATACTCACTTGAGTTCTATTAAGCACGTCACACATAACCTCAAGTGGCGGGCAAGTTTCACACATAAGTTGATCAACACTAATTACACAAGACGATGTACTTTCATTCAACATATTGGCTTCAACATTAGGTGGACATAACTTGATCTTACAATAAAAGTCAATTTCGTCATCAATAGGATCAACTAGTGTATCCACACTTACAACATGTACAACATCAAAAAGAGGCAAAGAATCATTAGACTCATAAGTAAGTAAGCTACACCTCATACTCAATGGGCTACTAGCCACACAATTATCATTCACATGCACCAAAGTGTAAGAGTTAGCTATTTTACCTTGAAGTTCTTGAGTATACTCTCCTTTTCTGTGTTGTGAAGGTCCTCTACAAGATTGGGCTGCAACTGATTTGTCTCCCTCAACTTTGTAGCCACAAAACCCCTCACTATAATCATAGTCTCCCATGTTGTAGTCATAATAATCCCTAGCTATCGAAGACATGTTCCCCTTATATCACCTTTATACCTACACAATGAACAAATAAGATTAGTAGTAAAATCTCCTCCGTAACACTTGTATACACTCACCTTTGTGATTCTCACAATTGGAGTGACGAATATTGAAAATTACTTATACTCCGGTAGTCAATAAGATGTAAATTCTACTTGATGGATGGAATGAATTCTTGTTTGATAAACTCAAGACACAAAAACAAAATTTACTTAGGAACTTGAAAAAAAGAAGTTACTACGAGTTAAAAACAAGAAAAGCACAAAAAACAATGGTAACACGAAGAACGTACTCAAAAACTAATTTACAACTTAGTAGATATTTACTAGTTGCCAATTAGTATAAGAGTCAACAAAGTTAAAATCAATGGAAACAAAGAAAAAAACTAGGAATTACAATTCTTGATCTTACGATGATGTGGCACTCGTCTATTGGTCGTTGGAATGTCGTTGAGGTTGGAAATTTTTTGTTTCAAGAATTTAATTTTTCAATTTCATATTTGGATGGAGAAGTTTCGGCTATGGAATAGGCAAACAAGGTATTAGACTCTCCTTTCAAGATTCAAAAATGTCTTGACCTACTTTCATTCTTTTGGCAAGACAACCTTTTTGGTAGTCTTGCCTCCTTTCCTCTTTGGGAGAATTTTGAAAAATGGTCTTACTTCTTTTTGGTAGCTACATTTTTTGGAAGTCTTTTGTTTCCTTACTATTTTGGTGTTGTCTTAAAAATATTTCAAAGGCAAACACAAGTCTCATTCTTCTTTTTCTTTTTCAAGATCAAACAACCCTTTGAAACTACTTCTTAATCACAACAAGATGAACTCCATGAACAACAACAACAAGCCATCCAACAATTACCACCACACAACTTGAAACTTAGATCAAGAACTTGGATTAAGACTCAAGGAGTGTTAGAGATAAATAAAACCAACACAAGAAACAACTAAGACAAGAAAAACCCACCTATATATAGACATAAATCTCGTCCAAACACAACAACAACAACAAGAACACTTCGGCCAAGACACAAAAATGGACAAATTTGCTTCTTTTTGGAATTTTCAGTTTTCAACACTTTTTTTTAATTTTCAACTAACAAGCCCATGATTGATCTTGTGGGAACAAGATCAAGCATTCGCTGAAACCAAATGATACAATAAAGACATGGGAAGCAAGTAACACACACCAAAATCAGTCCACAGTTTTAAGAAATATAGGACCTCTTTGGTGACCAACTCTCGAATTCACAAACAACTAACAAAACGAGATGAACAAGGGTGATTAACACACCAAAAAAGCCAAACCAAACTATGTTAACAACCACGAGATGATGAACAATATGAACAACAACAAATTGAACAATAACATTAACTGACGGGTTGGATTACTAGAACAAAAACACATACACGAATACAAGAAAGAAAAGGATAGTTAGTGAGACATAGGTTATTACAATATTAAGAACCAAGTGTATATAAAAACTAACCCCTAATGAATGTAATAATCGACACCAAACTCTTACGGTGACCTCCAAGGGAATCAACTCACCTCAAGATCCACCGTTTCCAAGCAAAGGTCAATATTAGATTTTTTAAGCCCTAAACTACAATGGCTATTCCAAGCCCTAACTAAGACTGCACTAAGGTGTTCTACTCTCAAGAGAAACGATTTTCAATGTTTCATACATTCGTCATTCATAAACTAATGAGAAAAGACCTAAAAGAGACTATATATAGTATATTACAAAAGAAAAACAATATGACTCCAATGCCCTTAATGAGGTGGGCGTCCATGGAGTGTCATTTAGACAAGTTTAAATGACCAAAATTTCCTCAAGTCTAAGTGAAAAAAATGCCCTTAATAAAGGGAACCAAAATCGTGAACCACCAAGTGTGGCCCAAACCCGAAAGCCGTCAAGTCTTAAAGGCTCCAAGCAATCTTCCACACTCAGGTTTGTTTAATGGAATGCTCAAGACGATCCCTCCAATTTATATCCCACGCCCTCCATGTGACTAAATCTTGATTCTTCACATAGTGACTTTGAATGATGTCATCAAAAGCTAAGGCAACCATTTGACTTGAATTATTACTGCCCAAACTTTGACTCTCCATACGGGTTGAAGGGAGTTTTAGTAGGTCTAAAGGACCTGATTGTAGCCTAGCTAGTATGTTGGACTGGATTTTTTGATATGACTATGACTAGGGGATATGAGTCATAAAGAGTCAAAATGAGTCGTATATTGTATTCCATAGCCTAACAAGTGTGGTTCCTAATTATTTCTACTTTGATAACGACTGGACCATGCAAGCCATAATGATTGAGTATGAGTCATATGGTATGACTTATAGCCAAGTTAGTGTTGGTGATTATGCACATAATCTAGACTACGAGTGAGACCTCACAGGTCGTAAGGTGACCCTATAAGTCGTATGGCCACTCGTAGCGACTGGGCTGCTAATTTTCAGTCTTTTTATTAAGGGCATTTTGGTTAATTACCCTTTTCTCTAACTTAGAAACTACGTCCATAAAGCACTTAAGGGTTTATTTATTATTCAAAACACAATCAAAACACACTTTTTTCTCTCAAAACACTCTAAGGTCAAAATACTTAGGGTTTCCAAGAAGTTGGTTATCTAAAGGCTCTAGGGTTGATTTCCCTTCATAAATTTTGGTATTTCAGGCATGTAAATCTTCCCCAATTATCAATTTACAAAAAACATGTGTTTTACATGGTTTAAATTGCATGGATTTGAATATGGGTTTTGATGTTGTTGAGGGTTTGACAAGGTTGATTCTTAAATTGTTTGCCCATGATTCATTATGCATTGTTTATCATTTAATAATGGTTTTGAACTTATGAGGTGCATGGTAATGGTGAATAAACTGAGGGGCGATGTTTATCCCCAAATTGATGTTTTGAGATTAGAATTGGTTTTGAATAATTGTGTTCTCTCAATCCACTTGTGTAACTGGCTTTGAATTATGAAATTGTCACTTGGTTTGACTTACCAACCTATGTTATTGCATTGCATAAATGATTAACCAATGAAAATGGATTTTGAAAGTCTAGTTAGCTATGATTTGATTTAGTGAACAAAGGGGGTCGAGGCATTCCCCTAAGTTAATATGATTGTTATGGCATAGAGACAATCTTGCAAGTACAAGGGTATGAAGATAACCATGGTGTGCCTTAATAGTTGGTTCATTGGTTAATAAATGGGTTATGTGAAACTTGCTTTAAATTGGGCTTAATGGGGATTATGTAGCGAAGCTGTGAAGGTGTGGGTCTTGGATAACTTGTACTGGAAACTAATGTTTTCTGACATGAATTTTGGTCTTGTTTACCTGTGTGCCTAGTTCACATTATTGATTCATTATTTCTTGGATTGACGTGGGATTGAGGCATTCCATGGTCTTCCTTGATACCTCTGGTTCATGTAGCTAACACCTACCAGGCCCTTTCAGCAGAGGGAGATGAACCTATATAGCTCGTGGGTTCCTGTTTATGATGGTTGTGCTACATAGTCCAAGATAAAGTTTACTTCATGCTAAGCCTTGTTTCCTGTCCCGGTATGACATGTTTATACATATATATGATTATGTGCATTGGTTTTGAATGAATTTAAATATGGATCACGATATTATTTTATCCCCTATTCGTGAGTTACATACCAGTGCTCAACCCTCTAACCGTACCCAAACATTGTATCCATATATTATGTAGGTACCAAAAATACTTCTATTTTTTCTACACAATGTTAGGTGGATCGACACAGTTCATCGTTCGTTGGTGGTGAAGTGGTGAGATTCTACTCTCCTGAAGACTTGGTCATTTCATCAGTTTCCTTTCTTAGACTACAATTAAAGAGTTCACATTAACTTTACTATTGTTATTTTCATTGTCAGCGTCGGGGCCATGTCCCGACTTAGATTGGCTTTCGGTATTGTTTAAAGGCTTTATGGATATTGTTGTGGACTTGGGAGGGTTTGGTTATTGGTTTTTGGATATTTAGTTATCTTAGATTCCTATTTGCTTTTATATCTTATCTTGTTATATGTTCAGAATTCACCATCTATTGGGCATTGTGTTTGGTCTGAGCAGGCATTGGGGGTGGTTTTTGGTCCTCGGTAGACTTGAGATACCCGTCATGGCCAGGCCCTGGTTCAGGTCATGACAGAAAGGTTCGTCCAACATCACATTAAAAGAAGTAGATATCTAGAAATGAAAAATAAAGTGACTAATCCACAAAATGTAGGCACCATCAAGGCACCCAATATTACAACCCAAATTAACTTAAATTATCCATAACAAATAATTATCAAATCATCCGAATATGAGCATTCAAAATAATATAGACCTAGAAATCATAAATATTAAATAAATATGGAGACAGGCACCCCCAACTAAAAGCTTGTAGTGTTCCCACCATATAATCATGAAAGCATAGAAAGAGTTTTAGGGGCTCCCTGAAATAGAATCAAGCATTGCCATCACTAGCTGTCGCGTATAATTATCATCAGACTGTGGCTCATCATTCTCGAACCATAACGCTGGGACCTCATCATTAGCATCTGCTTTTAGGAAAGGAAGTCTATTTTTGGGTGTTAGGACCTTTCCACATACAGGTGAAAAATTTATCTCTCTTCTTCTACCTTTTCTTCATCCTTTCATGAGAATCTCATAGTCAGTCTGTGCAACATAGGAATGACGAGTGGTAGAAGGTTCTCCCGTACCCATGGGAAACTAAGACACAAGCTCCCAAATTTCTCTTATCTCTTGAGAGTTCCTTAAATGACCCAGCTGCAGATAGCCAGCAAGGGTTGATATCATCATCCACTAACTTACCCAAGTATATCTCCTTGTTTTTCCCTTTCAAAGAGCACCCTTGCTATGAATCTTCAAAGGAAAAATTGGAATCCTTGGGGATACCTAGTTGTCCCTTGGGTACTCCTCGACCTCAACCCCTTTGCACAACTCTATGATCAAAGATAGAAACATAAGCTTTAGGCCACTTTTTTTCTTGTAATGTCTGATTTCTGAGAGCACAAATCGACCAGCATTCAAAGAAATGTTGTCCAAGAGGCAAGCTACCATCTGATCTTGCATAACAAGGATATAAGTTATGTTGGTTCATGGAGAAACACAACTATAGATTATATTCAACCAGATTCGAGCCTCGATAGTGAACTCATTCCAAGTTATCCCTATTTTTTGGTGGCATATGTAACTTTCTCTCCTGGGCATAATTTTCCATCTAACCAACTTCCTGGGGCAATACTCTTGTCCTCAAACCCTGTCATATCATCATTCGGCAGCCCATAGACTTCATTGATCTGTTCACCCTTGAAATAAACTTCTTTTCCCTAGATTCTCATAACTGGTTTAGAGGTATTCACTACGCTGAGATTTGAGTAGAACTCCCTGACCCAATTCTCATTAGATTGGCATGGGCCTGGGGAAAATCACCTCCACCCGGTGGACAACAGTCGCTCATGAAAGGCTGGGAACTTCTCAGGTACATTTTTCAAGGATATGCCCCATCAGGGAGCAACTTTCACCTGGAGAGGTCCTCATAATACACTGTTTGATATTCGTGGGACATCAATTGAATCTGATCATAATCTGCCTTTCTTAGCTTTTCAAATCTCGAGAACAACACAAAGCATTAACAATCAATATCATCATATGAAAACAATGTTATGTGACTTATTTAAGCTAAAGAAATGGTTCCCAGGTCAACTTTGGGCTTAAAATGAGAATTTAGGATTTTGGACATATCTTCCATATATCTCTCAGATGCTGTGATCGAGGGACACTAGACCGTGATTGTGCTACCGCAATCGTACCCTGGTGACTATGACCACAGTACCTCAGACTGTTGGCCTAAATCAATTTAAACCAAAACAAGCCAATTTTCTACAAAAAATTATGTTCCTAACAAGTAAATGATACTAAGAACATGAAACACAATATTTAAACACTCAATTATGCCCCTTAAACATAGGAAACCCATCAAGGAACTCATTTGGGCATTTTACTAAACACTTGGTGTGTATCTACAATTTATCCCTATTTTGAACAATTTTGGGTACTCAAGAATCCCCTAATGAGGTGCACACCACTACAACAACCACCACATCAAACAATAGCAATTTATATATGCATTAAGTATATAATTTATAGATTTAGGCCATTGTCCTAAACATGCATTCTAAGGTCTAGATTAACATTAAAGAGAAAATTAGATTAACATACCAAAAGGATGCAAAAGTGAATGCCTAGATCTTAAGCACCTCTTAACAATGATACAAAGGATGATTTTTTGGGTGTTTAGAAGGTGGAAAAGTTTGGGAACCAGTTGGAAGACGACTCTCATTTTATAACAGCTCTGTCCGTAATTGCGGTCAATCCATTGTGATCATAGTTATGCAGGAATTGCGATCGCCATAAGGTTACTGCGATCGCAGGTCATGAGGCTCAATTTTGGATAGATTTGAGACTCAATTATGGATAGACTTAGTCTCTGGCTCGCGATTGCGATCTGGTGATTGCGATCACGTCACCTGAGACCAGTTTCATGTCTCCTATTTTCAGTCATCCCACCCCCAATTCAATTCCACTTCATCTATTACCTTTTAATTTCTCAAATGCACTTTCAGAATACAATGATTTCATGGATTAATAAAAAATAAACACAAAAACTATTCTAACAATTAAAATGCAAAGGATATGGGCCAATTTAATGGCAATGATGGGTTGCCTCCGGTCACGACCCAAACTCAGGACTTACCATGACAGACATCTTAAGTCTAACAAGGACCAGAGACCACCCCCTGCTCATAACCAAATTGGTCATAATACCCCCGAGTATGATTGAATTTCCAAACATCTAACAAGATAGCATAAGATAAGCTCAAATAATTTAAGATGCACCTATAACCGATAACCTTTGACCAACCAAAACAACCAACACCACCACCCAAGTCCACAGTAATCCACAAAGCCTTCTAACAAAACCAAAATCAATAAAGTATGGTGACATGCCCCTGACTCTAACAATGCTAATACGAATGCCAATGGTAATGTTAATGTGAACTCTTCAATTCTAGTTTATGAAATAAAACTGAAGGAATGATTAAGTTTTTTGGAGAATAGAAGCTCACCATTTCATCGCATATGATCAACGAACCAAGCTGACCCATCTAACACTACACAGAAAAAGTAGAAGTATCTTTGGTTCCTGCATCACATGGGGATACAACATCCGAAGATGTTTAATGGATTTAGCACTAGTATGTAACTTAGGGGTATGGGGAAAGTAATGACAATTCAAAATTTAGTTCAACTCAATTTTCCACCATCTCTACCACTTTACTGCTGACCTCCACCCTGGTCTGAATACCGAAACTTCTTGTTCTGTGTTTCACTCATATTTGCATACTTCTTCTTTTCCTTTTCCACTTGTTTCATATACATCACAAGTCTAGAGATATCCATATCCTTGTTCTACAAGGTGGCCTTGCTCTTTAAAATCAAATCACGGGACAACCAGGAAACAAACTACCTTATTCTAGATCTTATACTAGATACTAGCTTAGGAGCATAACGCGACAACTGATGAAACTTCAAGGCGTACTCCTTTACCTTCATCCTACCTTACTATAAATTTACGAATTCCTCAACCTTCGCCTCTCTCAACTTCATAGAAAAGAAGCGATCAAGAAAGGCACTAGAGAAGTCACCCATAAAGAAAACTTTGCATCATCACCCCTAGACTAATCTCACTTCTCATACCACTGATATGCCATATCCTTCAACTGATGAGCAGTGAACTCCACACCTTCCACATCAATAACATGCAATACACAAAATATCTTTTCTATCTCATCAATTAAATTGTAAGGATCCTCCTCAACCTTCGAACCAGTAATAGTCAGAGGACTCAAACTTATAAATTGGCCAAATCTAGTGAGTTCATAAGATGGAGAAATAGAAGCAACACGCTTAGTCTGAGAGACCACCAAATAGGTAAGAAAATGGATTGGCTGGCGAAACTAAGCATTAGACATATCAGCTTGAGGTGTTCGAGGAGGGCTATGGGGAATTGATATAACTCTACGTGGGGTAGGACAATCAGGCGCTAGAGCTCTAGATCGGGTCTAAACTCCATAAGTAGTATGAGCTCCATCGACATTATCCTCAAATAGTACAAAAGAGTATCCACGAGCATCAGATCTTCTGGGAGCCATGATCTGAAAAGCAAACATATGGGAATTAGAGGAGATTTCACGATCTTATACTCTATAGCCCAAAATAGAACAATAAGATAGGGAAATATTCCTAAATGTCTCCTAGCCTCCCCCTTATAAGTGTAGCACACTACATACCCATAAAAAAGAGACTCTACTTGACACGACTTTGTGGACACCCAATGACACAAACCCTAGGCTTTGATACCATATTTTCCACAACCCAAACTAGGGCCTGGTCATGATGGGCATCTCAAGTCCAACAAGGACTGGAGATCAACCCCTACTTCTAACCAAACAGGACACAATACCCCCAACAGTGACTGAATCTTTTAACATAAAACAAAATAACATAAGCTAAGCTCAAAGAATTTAAGATAAGTCTATAATCGATAACCGTTAACCAACCAAAACAACCAACACCACCACCCAAGTCCATAGTAATCCACAAAGACTTCTAAAAAAACCAAAATCAATAAAGTGTCGGGATATGCCCCCAACTCTGACAATGACAATGACAATGGTAATGTTAATGTGAACTCTTCAATTCTAGTTTACGAAAGGAAACCAATAGAATAAACAAGTCTTCTAGAGAATGAAAGCTCACAACTTCACTGTATACGACTGACGAATCGAGTTGAACCACATAACAGTGGGCAGATAAAATAGAAGTATCTCTAGTGCCTGTATCACGAGGGGATACATCATACAAAGATGATTAGTTAGTTGAGCACTATCATGTAACTCAGGTTTAAGGGGAAAGTAATGAAAATTCAAAATTTAGTTCAACTCAATGTACATGTTCACACACATACACATATATATACTTATATAACATGCTTAGATAGAGAACAAGGCCTAACATGTACTTTAAAACTTTAAGCTGGGTTGTGTAGTTTAACTATTATATAACAGTACCCATGGGTTATATGGGCCCTAGCAGGTTGGGTGATAACGCCCAAACTACAGCTCTCGTAAGAGTGTAAGCGATCGCTGTCAAATATAGAACCCAACTAGGTTGGGTGTCGAATCCCACAGGAAATACTTGGTCACTAAGTGTTGCAATTATTAGTAGACTGTTGATCGAAAATTCCATGGAAAAGAGGGGATTGGATTGTGGCGTGAATTAATGCTATCAAAGTAACAACAGAATGCTTTGTTTAGTGATATTTAATCACAGAGAAAAATAAGTTAGGGTTATGTCCACCTTATGAGTTCTACGTATCTATTAACTATGAGTAATGTGGAATTCAGACATGCATGCACTTATAGAGATTCGTATTCTAATGGTAAATCCTAGTGTTTCTCAACCATCAAGGATTATTTCACTTTAACTCTCTCGAGCTTAAAGCGTATAACTAATGGTACGAACTCTCTAAGAGGTTAACCCAATTACGACACTAACGTGTAAATAGGGGTTGGTAACCCTATTTCCTTGTCACGCTCTCTTTTCCAAACATGTAACTTTTCTCTCGAACAAGTTAATGCTATAATAGCCTATTCTCTATGTTTGCAACCACGAGAATTAAATTAAAATGAAGAGAGTAATGATATAAGTAGCATACAAATCAAGAATTCACAAACTCATAGTAATAGATAGAGTCTCATAAGGCTTCCATAACCCTAACAGAGAAGTTTAGCTACTCATGATTACAACGGAGATCACAATAGATATAATCATCATACCACAACCTAGAATAAACTTAGCGATGGAGATGGTTTAGGCGTCAACTAGGGTTTGACGTTTTCCCTTCTCCGTTGCTCACAAGAGCCGTGCTTCGTCTGTCAGAAAGTAACGTGAATAATCCAAAAGTGTCGACTGAATTATGAAAAGCAATAATGAATGAATGAATGCTGAAAAATTAAGAAAATAAGGTTTTAATAACATCCTTGTCCTAGTCCTATTAAGTTACTGCTACACCCCGAAGTATTAAAAAATACTGCTTTTTCCCGGGATAATTTCTCCATGCGTCACATTCAGTCCATAAGCTTCCAAAAGCTGCCTTCCCTCTTCTGTGAAGTTTTCCTTTGATGCCCAAAGGTCCACAAAGTGCTGAAATCTTCATCATTAATACCTGAAAACATGCTAATCACGCAGGTTAGCTCACTTACAGAAAAATGGACTAAAAGTGCAGAAATTATATATTTTATCCTCAAAACTTAGCTATAACATGGGTAAATTATGGTGTTTAGGTGTGTAAATACACCCAACATCAACACCCCACACTTAAAGCTTTGTTCGTCCTCGAACAACATATTACATCCATGCAAACATCTAACTAGGATTTCACAGCCGTAACACAAAATGTTCAACAAGACATGCACGACAATTATTAACAAAGAGTAGTTTTCTGGATCACTACTAGTAACCATTCAACCTCCAACATAGACTCGTGATGATGGCTAATTCGTATCCACAAGTTAAGGCACCAAGAATCATACAAAACTACCTAAAACTCATCAACCATGTGTGTCTCACACAAGATATCACCCATAATCACTCACAAGTTTTGCATTTTTCGGAACATGGGTATAATATTCTCCTTGCTCTCACTCTCACAAAGAATTAATATGTTGCAACTGATGACCATAGGCTTGCCCTTAGTTTAATGTTCCACTAATATCAGAATGCTAAGCTTAGGATCAAATAGGTCTTTACAGGTTGTAATGTAGGCTAAGGGACAGGTAGGACTATTTTGGCCAGAAATAGTGACTATGTTCCCTAAGCGCTTTAATACACTACGTTATGTCATTAACACTCTCTTTTAAACAACCCCTCTACTTTCCTTTCATCTACCACCCCTTCTCACCTATTTTGTTATTCAATTATAAACACAACTATCTTTTTATTTTTCTATTTCTTTTTCTTTTTTTTCTTTTTTTTTCTTTTTTTTTCTTTTTTTTTCTTTTCTTTTCTCTTTTTTTTTATAAAACATCTCTATGATAGCAACTCCTTTTCACAATAATTTCAAGTACCAATACAATCTGAGGCATCACTCTCACCCACTTTCCTCTTATTTTGTCACATGACTCTACAATTTAAAGCGCTTAGGAATTTGGATCAAATTATGGTCTTGAAAAAAAATGGATTAGGCTACATATGAGGCTGTCAAAGAAAATAGCTAAAGGCTCAAAGGGGGTTAACTAGGATAATGTCCACGGGTAGTTAAAAAGAAGGTAAACAATCACAGGCTGCCAAAGAAATGCCTAAATTATCTCCTAAACTCACACTCTTTATTTCGCTTTACACACACACCAGACAAGTTCTAGCATCAGTCACAACACAGAATATACTATAACCTCACACACACAAGACACATGGTCAACTTTATTGGGAGCAGTATAGACTCTTGACCCAACAGATGAATGAATTAAACCACATACTTATCACACAGTGAGTCACACTTAGAGCCTAAACGTCTCAATAGTAATGATTTTAGCACAAACTCTTGTCATAATACCATGCTGCCTATCAGAACAATTTCATGTAAAATCTAAAAAAATTTGAAAATATTACGACTAATTAGCAAAAACAAGAATAAATGTAGGCAAAGAAATACTATACAACAGACATATACCCGCACCCCACACTTAGACGGGACACACTTCCCTCAGTGGAAATAAATAAGGAAAACCTGATTAGTCAAACTCCTCTTCTATGTCTGGGGTCATGCCCCCTGCGTCGGAATTATCATTAGAGTCGTCATGATCAGGTTTCTTCCCCTTTTCTGACCTTTCTTGCCCTTTCTGTGAGGTGGACACTTTTTTTTTTCTTGTCGTCCTTTTGGGGCCATTCTACTTGTAGGCATGCAATCTTCTTCGAGATGACTCTTGTACATACATATCCCAGGAGGGATACCAATTATATCATCAATAGTCCAACCCATAGATCTATTGTACCTCTTCAGAGCAGAGATGAGAGCCTCTACGTGATGTTCACCTAAATCAGCCGCAACACTCACTGGAAGTGTATTCCACTTCCCAAGAATGCATACCTTAGGTGACTGGAGAGCTCTTTCGATTCTAGCACTGGTGGATATTCATTGGAAGTCTTCGCTGTTGGTGAAGGTCGATTCCTAAGATCAAGGTCCAGCTTCTTAGTAGCATGAGAATAAGACTTTATTCCTGTTAGAACACAAACAGTTTCTTCATATTCTTCAACATCCTCATGCTCAAAATTCAACAGCACAGCAGACAATGGCTCAACAGTAAGCTGCTTCTCTACAGATAATCCTTTCTCATCCTTATAGTAAACATCAGCTACAGAGAACACATCCATATCTCTAGGCTGCTTCATCGATTTATATACATTAAAATGGACCACTTCGTCATTCAGCCGAAATAAAAGCTCATTAGCTCTTAAATCAATCAGCACACTTCCAGTTGCGAGGAAAGGACGCCCCAAGATTATGGGAACTTCAGAATCCACCTCGCAATCCAAAATAACAAAGTCTGCAGGAAAGATGAAGGTGGAAACCTTCACCAACACATCATATAAGATACCAACAGGCCATTTTACCGACCTATCTGCCATCACGAGCCGCATATTGGTTGGTGTGGGATCACCCAACCCCAACTTTCTATAAATAGATAGCGACATCAAATTAATGCTAGCTCCCAAATCGCACAACGCCTTAGCAAAATCCAACGATCCAATCGTGCAAGGAATAGTGAAAGCACCAGGATCTGCCTTCTTCTGTACTAGCGATCTTGTAGCGATTGCACTACAATGATGAACATTATCTGCCAGCTCATAACTTGCTGCCCGCTTCTTTGTCAATAGGTCCTTCATGAATTTAGTATACCCAGGCATCTGTTCCAGCGCCTCCACCAACGGAACATTAATAGTCAGCTACTTCAATATGGTCATGAATTTACTGAACCTGGTGTCATCAGCTTTCTTCTTCAGTCTCTGCGGAAAAGGTGGTGGTGAAAGGGGAATCATTTTCTCCACCACTTCCTCTTTATCTTGCTTCCGATTATCAACCTTTTCAGGAGTGTCATCAGCCTTCTTCTTCAGTCTCTGAGGAAAAGGTAGTGGTGGAAAAGGAATCGTTTTCTCCACCACTTCCTTTTTATCTTGCTTCAGATTATCACTCTTTTCAGGCTGGTGACGTCTAGGTGTAACATTATGAGCACTCACTTCAGCTTCTACAGCATCTTCAAACTCTGCTTCATCAACATTCTCTGCTATATCATCAACCACCTGCTTGCCTTTGGATGGATTTTCCAACACTTTACCACTCCGGGTAGTAATAGCCATACACGATCTGTCATTTCTTAGGTTTCGCACAGTGTCACTGGGTAGCGTGCCAGCCTTTCTTTAGTTGAATGCCGCTGATAATTGACTCAATTGTTGCTCCAGCTGTTTTATTACAGTAGAATGCGAGTCAACCAATTGATTTATTGATGACAAATCATTCTTTACCTCAGTAACGCCCATATTAGTTGCCTCCACCCTTTTCAACAGCTTAGCCATCATATCATCCATAGACATCTTTCTAGATCCAGACGCCACAGCCTCACGGTTTCCAGGAGGAACATACAAACCACTCCTGTCAGTCTTATTCTTCCAACCACCTTGATCACGGTCCTTGTATCCAGATTTATCATAACAGTTTCGACCTTGGTTTCCTTGGGCATTGCCTCGGAAACCCCCCTGATTATTCAAGTAATTTGCTTCCCCCTCAGAATCAGAATCATATCTTCCCTGTGATACAACGACTTTAACCTTTTCGGTCTTCCCTGATAATAAATGCTTGGTAAGAAGATCCCTCTGCGTTTTCATGTGAGCTATATCTTGGTCACTTTCCTCTTGTCTACGCCTCTGCTCTGCAGTCATGCCAACAGATAAAGTAGAGCTTGCTACCTCAGCATCCCTGGTATGCCAGGATCTACTCTTCCTTATCATACGGTCCAGCATATCAATTGCCTCAATGAAAGTAAGGTCCATGAATGACCCACCTGAAGCATTATCAACCACTGGCTTTGTCACTGAGTTCAAAGCCCTATATAATATCTCCATCAAGTGGATGTTGGTCATCTGATGATTTGGGCACCGCATAAGCTTCTTCTTGAACCTCTCCCATGTTTCGTGGAGAGCTTCAGTTGGAAGCTGTAGGAAATTACTGATCTCATCTCTTAACTGTGCTCTCTTGGATGGCGGAAAGAATCTTTCTAGGAAAACGTCTTTCAGTTGCCTCCAATTAGTAATAGAATTAGGAGTTGGCCCGTTCAGCCATAGAGTTGCCTCCCCAGACAGAGACAATGGAAATAAGCGCAGCCGAATTGCATTCTACCCAACTCCTGGATTGTCAAACGACTTGCATGTTGAAATAAAATTGACCAGATGCATATTCGGATCATCGCCTGCAAGTCCACCAAATAAACCTTTGAGCTGCAATAGCTGAATCATGGTGCTAGTGATATTGAACTTGGCTCCAGGTGCCAAGGGTGGAGGAATAATAGCCCCTGTGGCACCAGCTCCATCCATATCGTCATCATCATCATCATCAAAAGGAGCCTGCACAGCTCGGCGTTTATGTCTCATTCTAGCTTGACGATCTCTCCTGTTCACAGGCGCTGCCACCTCATCTGCACACCGTGGATTAAGTAACTCATCATCACCCAGGTCCTCATCATCAGGATTTGTTGCTCGCCCTGGGTTATTAATATTCTATTGATGCACTTGAGCAGCTGCCAACGCAGCTAATCTAGCCTGCTCCTGTTGAGCAACCCTTCTTTCAATGTCACGTTGTGCATCCATTCTGCCAATAAGTTGTGGTTCAAGATTTATGGATAATAATGGCTGACCAGAACTTCGTGTATTTGGCATGCACTCTACCAAACCTGAACAAAACAAAAACAACAAACAAAAAGTAAAATTCAAGAATTTTAGACCAAAGGGTCTATTAACTATCACAAACTTAGTTGACAACTGTATTCCCCGGCAACGGCGCCAAAATTTGATAACGCCCAAACTACAGCTCTCGTAAGAGTGTAAGCGGTTGCTGTCAAATATAGAACCCAACTGGGTTGGGTGTCGAATCCCACAGGGAATACTTGGTCACTAAGTGTTGCAATTATTAGTAGACTGTTGATCAAAAATTCCACGGAAAAGAGGGGATTGGATTGTGGCGTGAATTAATGCTATCAAAGTAACAACAGAATGCTTTGTTTAGTGAGATTTAATCACAGAGAAAAATAAGTTAGGGTTATGTCCACCTTATGAGTTCTACGTATCTATTAACTATGAGTAATGCGGAATTCAGACATGCATGCACTTATAGAGATTCGTATTCTAATGGTAAATCCTAGTGTTTCTCAACCATCAAGGATTATTTCACTTTAACTCTCTTGAGCTTAAAGCGTATAACTAATGGTACGAACTCTCCAAGAGGTTAACCCAGTTACGGCACTAATGTGTAAATAGGGGTTGGTAGCCCTATTTCCTTGTCATGCTCTCTTTTCCAAACATGTAATTTTTCTCTCGAACAAGTTAATGCTATAATGGCCTATTCTCTATGTTTGCAACCACGAGAATTAAATTAAAACGAAGAGAGTAATGATATAAGTAGCATACACATCAAGAATTCACAAACTCATAGTAATAGATAGAGTCTCATAAGGCTTCCATAACCCTAACAGAGAAGTTTAGCTACTCATGATTACAACGGAGATCACAATAGATATAATCATCATACCACAACCTAGAATAAACTTGGTGATAAAGATGGTTTAGGCGTCAACTAGGTTTTGACGTTTTTCCTTCTCCGTTGCTCACAAGAGCCATGCTTTCTCTGTCAGAAAGTAACGTGAATAATCCAAAAGTGTCGACTGAATTATGAAAAGCAATAATGAATGAATGAATGCTGAAAAATTCAGCAAATAAGGTTCTTATAACATCCTTGTCCTAGTCCTATTAAGTTACTGCTGCACCCCGAAGTATTAAAAAATACTGCTTTTGCCCGGGACAATTTCTCCATGCGACACATTCAGTCCATAAGCTTCCAAAAGCTGCCTTCCCTCTTCTGTGAAGTTTTACTTTGCTTCCCAAAGGTCCACAAAGTGCTGAAATCTTCATCATTAATACCTGAAAACATGCTAATCACGTAGGTTAGCTCACTTACAGGAAAATGGACTAAAAGTGCAGGAATTATATATTTTATCCTCAAAACTTAGCTATAACATGGGTAAATTATGGTGTTTAGGCGTGTAAATACACCCAACATCAACGCCCCAGTGCATGTAGCCACATGAACTGAAGAATAATCTCCCATATATGCACGGGGGACTTTAATCGCCCAATCATATACTAAGGTGACTTAAGAACCCTATTTTGTAGTATAATATGGGGGACTCAAACCTCCCAATGATAATAATAAGGCGGACACAACCACTTAGTCATAAGTGAGGGGACTAAACCCCAGGCTATTTTGACCCTCGCACCGGCAAATGCGATTTCCAGTATTGGTCCCTCAGGACCTACACTTTTAAGACTTGGTTATAAACCCTTCTTTATGCACCATTAAAACATTTATCACATATTCCTATTCATTGAAACATAATACACATTTAAGCATACATTATCGGTATCATCATACCAACTACACTTGTAAGGTATCTTAAACATGGAACATCAATTACATTAACTCGGGAGAATAACTCCCTTTGTTCATTAATACAAGGTGCGGGAAACACATTTGAAAGACTGTTTGATTATGAATAGTATGCTAATGAAGTCCCAAAGAGGCTTTTAAGTCATAGGGGCTAAGTGGGGTAGGAGGGAAATTACCAGGATGTCCATAATTAAAAGATTAAAAACCAATGCCTAGTCGCTACGGGTGACCTCATGACTCGTAGGGTCACCCTACAACTCATTTAGTCTAGTCATAGTTTGGAAAGTATATAGGGTCATCCCACACTAGTCTAGTTATGAGTTGTACCATATGACTCTTATCCAATCCTTACAACTCGTAACAAGCTACTCACATTGACAATAGGAACTTAGGATAGTACACTGGTTTCCCTAAAATTCACACCGTACAACTCATTACAAGACACTATGACTAGTAGGGTACAAGTTGTAGTCAAGATAGAAACTCTAGGACAACAGACTGGCAGGCTACGATTGGGTACCTAAGACCCCCAATGACACCCTATGACTTCCAGGGTAAGTCGTAGTGAGGAAAGTAAGCTCAATGATCAAGAACTTTTATGGACCAAAATCTGAGGTGTTGCACCTCCTATCTAGCACCTAATTTAACGCTGCGACACGACGTCCATCATTCTTCAAGTTGGATTATTGAGCTATGGTGACCCAAGATCAACTCCTTTATCCACGACATCGATCACAGACAACATTTGTAGCTTTATTGGTTTCTTTTTGTTTTTTCACACACGGAAAGAGACTTCATTATCATGCACTGGAACATTATTTCTCCATACTCTATATTAACTAGAGCTCTTTAAGTTTCTAAAAATGGTCTCATGAGTATGATTTGTATCTCATGATTGATATCAAAATCGAGGACTACAAAATCTATCGGGAGGATGAACCGGTCAACCTTAACTAACACATCGCGTCATATGCCCATTTTTTTTTATTGAACGACTTGCCATCAAGAGTCTCATGGTGTTGGGTGTGGGAGCTCCCAACCCTATCCTTTGATACACGACATATGTCATCAAGTTAATACTAGCCCCAAGGTCACACAATGTCTTTTCAAATTTCAAATTTGTGCGTCCCGATGGTGCAAGGAATTGTTAATGCACTCGGTCTTTCTTTTTCTCCACTATGTCATTTGACATGAAAGTGCTACAACTATGGGTCACTTCAATAGTCTCACCATCCACATGCCGCTTATTTGAAATCAAGTTTTTCACTGATTTAGCATACCTCAAGATCTTTTGAAGAGCCTCTAATAATGGAATATTGATTGAGAGGTTACTAAGCTTTGCAAGGAATTTTTTGAGCCTAGCCTTGTCATCTTTCTTATTCAACCTTTGTGGAAAGGGAGGAGGAATTTTCGTTGGGGAAATGGAATGCTTTGAGGTTCATTACTCATTTTCTTGTCACCATCAATCACTTTAGGAGTTTCCTCCGCATCACTATTCTTTTCAACTATATTACCCTCTACAAGAGACTATAAAGCACAATCACTTGGCAATTCGGACCGTTTCCTCTTCGGATTCATTTGTTCATCAAGAGACTTTTCATCACCCTCAACCACATGCTCCCCAAGATTTCTACCACTTCTAGTAACTATGTCCATAACTTGGGCATCATTCATTGTATTTTCCACTGTGTCACTAGGTAGGCCTCCTTTTGGTCTAACACTGAGTTGGGTTAAAATTTTCCCCACTTGTCTCTCCAATTAATTGATGGAAGCTGAATGTGAAATGACCATTTGGTTAAGTTAACAAAGGTCGCTATTCATCCCCCTTACCATTTTTTTGGTACCTTCAACACGTTAAAATCTGAGCAAGAACATCCTCTATTTTAAATATTTTCAGGTACACCGAGCTTGATTCCTTGTCCTTGATACGATCATGAGGGGGCAAGTATCTATCATAAATTCTCTCCTTGTCTCTCCAATCTCAGTCTGTTTCCCTTTCTCTATCACTGTAATCACGATCTTGGTATCGATCATTCCAACCTTAATTCCCATCATGCTATTGGTAGGCAGGGCGGGAACCCCCTAGATGATTTGTCAAAAATCTTATCTCTTTATCAGGTGCCTTAGCTTCATCCTCATCATAAGTTTCGAAACCTTGAGAGACAACAATATTGATAGCTTTTTTAGGTTCTCCCATCATGTGTTTAGTGAGTAGATCAAATTGGGTCATCACCTTGGCCATATTTTCATCCCCTTCTCCATCCTTCTTTCTTTGCTCTTTGTTTACATAAGATGCGGCGGTGGACCCTATGGCCACTTAGGAGTCCCGAGTGTGTCATCCCCAATTTTGCTTAGTGACTTGCTCAAGTAGATTTGCCACAAATCCATATGGCAACTTCACAAGAGAACCACCTGATGCGTTGTCAAGCACCATCTTATTTAATTGGTCCAATGCCGTATAAAAGATTTGAAGGAGGATCTTATCCGGGACTTCATGGTAAGGGCATTGCATCAACTTGTCATTAAAGTGTTTCCACACCTCATATAAGGGCTCACTACTAAGTTGACAAAAATTTATGATTTCGTCTCTTAGTTATAGCATTTTAGACGAGGGAAAATATCAATCCAAAAAGGCCTCTGTAAGTTCAACCCAAGATGTAATAGACCCAGCGGGTAGAGATCTCAACCATAACACCACATCACCCGTTAAAGAGAATGAGAAAAGCCTTAACCGAAAAGACTCTTGAATAATATGAGCAATATCAAATAAGGCACGCACCTCAATGAAGTTTTTCAAATATAAGTTGGCATCTTCGTATGCTTGGCCCCTAAATAGACCTTTCATTTGCAACATATGGAATATCACACTAGTGACATGGAAACTCTTTTTCCTTGGACGGTGGGATATGGATGGCACTAGCACACCCTGCATCATTAAGATTATCCTCATCTTCGAGGTGTCCAATGAGATATCATTGCTCCTATTGTGGCTCATGATGTCGTGATTACTTCAAAGATCACCTAACAAACAAAAGCAACAAACAAGGTAAACAAAACCACTACGACTAACTCATGTTCACTAACAATATTGCAATAGTGAAAACTAAGCTTCACTCTTCCCCGACAATGGTGCCATTTTTAATAACACCCAACTTACACCATTATTTTAATGAAAGTTGGTCGTTATCAGTAGATATCTAACAAGAGTCGAGGTCAAATCCACAAGGAGTGTAAACTAGTTTTTGATACCTATGTGTGTTGAGAGTTAACTATGTGTTAACTCATAATGCAAGACTAAAACAAAACATAAACGTAAAATGGGGGGTTTGGTGTAAATCTATGTTAAACAAAATCACACACTAATATTAATAAGAGGTTGAACAAGTAATAAGTAAATAAAATTAAAAGAAACCTTGGGGTTATTCTATCTTAAACAAAATCACACACTAATATTAATAAGAGGTTGAACAAGTAATAAGTAAATAAAATTAAAAGAAACCTTGGGGTTATTCTATGTTAGGGATTAGTTATGTATGGATAATCAAGAGTTAGCCCAAGATTTAGTTAAGGGTTTGCGTAAGCTAGATTTTGGGTATTAGTGTTAGTCTTTCAACAAAACACTAAATTTCACTCATTGATTCTTTTGAATACCTCATGAGCATGACAAATTCATCAATCCAATACCTCATACTAGCATCTTTATTTCTAAGATGACGCTTATTAACATAGCCAATCCAATAACATCCCTATTTCTAAGATAATACCATGAGAGAAGCTAATTCAATTGTAGTTCACAATTACTCATCACCCATATCCCTCTTTCAAGGATGATATGATATCCAAGATGATTGGGATTTTTACCCATAATTTTCAATTCAAAACTAGAGTAATAGAAAAACCCAACATCCTTAACTAGTTATTTGGACTAACAATTAACCCCCACACAATATTAACCACCTAATTAGACATAACCCCAAGATAAATTTTGTAGCTACTCATGAAACTAAAGAGAGGAGATATACCCAAGTTGGCATTCAATGCATCTATTGAAAAGCAAAGAAAGATCAAATCCAAAATTCCATTTCAAATTATAACTAAAAATCCCTTGGGAAAAATTACTAACAATTGTTCTTTCCTCAATATTGAATGTTTTTTGTCAACCTACAATTGGAAAATTAGTTCAAAGATGATGAAAATGTGTAAGGGTTTTGCGCTTTTGAATTTTGGGATTCAACTGCATGAAATTACAATTCTGCTTTTGAAAATTCCCGGCCAATCACGATCACCATCTCCTGGTCGCGATCGCACTTCTGTGATTGCATAGAATCTTGGTGCGATCGCCATATCCTAACTTTTATTGACTGACCGCATTCGTGACTTTCAGGAAGTGATCGCGGTACCTGAGAGTCATCTGATCTTTAGATCCTGATCGTTTTTATCCACTTTCATTCGCTTCCAGCTTGATCTCAACTCATTTTCATCATATTCCCTACAAGATCACAAAAACTGGACATTAATGCATTTAAATGGAGGGTTAATTCCATTTACACAATTAAATCATTGTAGTGTGCAAAAATTTGGATATAAATGAGTGGTAAATTTTCTACTTATCAATCACCAGGCCTAAAATTTCTCGGCTGTCACCTACTGATAACATAGACAACAAGCTATAAAATCCCCTACATCCTTTCTCATAATACCTCACCAGTAGTGCTGTCTCAAATCATGATACACTTTGGTCAGTCTCGGATGAATGGAGTACCTAGAAAAATGGTCCTCCTCCAAGATCAATCTTACCTAATTACCGACTCTCATCACACACACTCAGCCTCCAATCTTCATAACACCATAAGAGTCAAATGGGTCATCCTTAGCCTCGCGACTTAACACCTTATCTTGAATAACTCCCAAACCAATATCATCTAACTAGTGTGCTAGAATATTCTCCATCAAGGAAGATCTAGTCTCTACGAATGCCAGAACACACCAGGTGTTGAAATATCATATCTAGCCATCTAATTAGACAAGGACTAAGACTCTAGGGCTAAAGGCCTCTCTCGAGTGAAAAGATGCGCTAAGATATCCATACTAGTCGACTTTTGGCTTAAGGCATCCACAACCACATTAGCCCTGCCCGAATGATAAAGAATAGTAAGATTATAATGCCAAAGAAACTCAAACCAATGATGCTGCCTCATATTAACATCTCACTGGGTGAAGAAATACTGAAGGCTACAATGATCTGAGAAGATCTCACAATAAACTTAATACAAATAGTGCCTCTACAACTTCAAAGAAAATACAATTACGCACAACTCTAAATCATGGGTAAGAAAATCCTTCTTATGAGACTTTACTAACAAGAAGCCTATGTAATCACTTGCCCTCCATTAAGAATACGACACCCAATCAAATTTTTGATGTATCATAGAAGATGGTAAAGCCTATTCCCTCCTCGAGCAAAGTCAAGATAAGAGCTTAGGTCAATAAATCCTTGAGCTTTTGAAAGCTCACCTCACAAGAATCAGACTACTGGAAGATATCTTCTTTTGAGTCAACTTGGTCAATGAAGTCGCAATAGGTGAAAAACCCTCAATAAAACATCGATAGTAGCCTCTGAAACCAATAAAACTCCAAATCTCGGTAGGAAAAGTTGGCCTAGACCAATCACGAACTACTACAATCTTAGCTGGATCGACCATGATACCATCCTTGGTCACAACATGGACCAAGAAAGAGATAGACTCAAACTGAAACTCGCACTTGGAGAACTTAACATAAAATTTATCATCTCTCAACCTCTGAAGTATAATCCGTAAATGCTCCTCATGGTCGTCCTGACTCTTGGAGTAAACCAAGATATCATCTATAAATACAATGATAAAAAAGTCAAGATACGATTGAAACTCCATGAACACGACTGAGGCATTGATCAATCTAAAGGACATGACTAAGAACTCATAATGACTGTACCGCATCCAAAAAGCCATCTTTGGAATATTCGAAGCTCTACTCCTTAGCTGCTGATACCCTAAACTCAAATTAGTTTTTAAAAACACCAAACACACTAAAAATGATCGAACAAATCATCAATACTAGGGAGAGGATACTTATTCTTAACCACAACCTTTTCAATCATTGATAATCAATACACATGAACATTGACCCATTCTTTTTCTTCACAAACAAGATAGGTGTACCCCAAGGTGATACACTAGGTCAAGTAAATCCATTATCCAATAATTCCTGTAACTGACCCTTCAATTCCTTTAACTTCATTGGCCATCCTATAAGGAGGAATAGAAATAGGCTTGGTGTCTGGCTCAACACCAATAGTTAAATCAATATCATGATCCAGAGGTATACCAGACAAATCCGTAGGAAACACATCCATGAACTCACATACAATACAGATAAAATCCAAAGAAGGTGGTAAAAAAATATTAGTATCACGAATATACACCAAGTCAGACAAACATCCCCTCTCTACCAAGTGATGAGCACGAAGAAAGGATATAACTCTTTTCAAACCTAAATAAAACATACGCGTCCAAGCTATCCTTTGCACACCCGGTGAAGTTAAAGTCACGACCTTAGCATAATAATCTCGAATAGCATAATAAGGATATAACCAATCAAAACCCAAGATGACATCAAAATCTACCATATCTAGGATGATCAGATCTACCCAAGTCTCACACACGACAAAGGTCACAACATAGGATTAGTACACCCAATCCACTACTAACACTTTGTTTGGATAGTCATTTGTCATGGTTTCATAATGTACGGTACTGTATGGTATGGTATTGTACTATATAGTATAGTACAATATAATGTTTGGATGGACTATATCATTCCCTATTGTTTAATAATAATTTTATTGTTCGATTTGATGGTATGATAGTGGATCGTAATTGGTAAGTTTAATAAAATGCCCTTAATTAATATAAATATTAAATTTATCAATAATTGTTAATAAAATAATTTTCTTCTAGCTAATTTGTCACAAATTATGCCATGTAAACATATTAAGTTATTAAATTCATGTACATTTTGTGCAAATCAATACAAAAGTAGATCAAAATAAGTATAATTGAATTCATTTTTAAGTAACAAATTTTGTTTCCTTTTTGCATATTGAAATGTGAACACCAACGAAAAGTATAAAGTTTTACTTTTTTTTTAAAATTAGGGTGAGGGTTTGGTAAGATTGTAGTCGGGGTCAGGGTGGGGTGGGATAAAAAAAGTTTAAAATTTTCTAAAATAGAAAATTAAAAGATAATTTCTTATTTGGCAGAGGGGAGAGGGTAGACGGTGAAGTTAAATAATATAGGATAAAGGATAAAATAAGATTATATGATATTGAATAAGGGTATAACTGGAAAAAAATAAGAAAACCACAGGATACCACCAAATCGATGGTTACATAAAGTGAGGGTTTTCATGGTTATCAAATCATGAAATCAAACCATACCATACCATAAATTTTAAGAAATAATCAAAATAAATATGGTTCTCTTAGTAACCATAGATACCATACCATGGAAAACCATTATCCAAACAGTATGTAAAGAGTCTTCTACGGGGTGGATACATGAATAGGTATGGCAAGAGGATCACAAGAAAAATCAAACCTAGAAGCAATATATGTGGACACATAGTAGAAAGTCAACCCTAGATCAAATAACACAGATACAGATCTAAAGAAAACTGGGATGATACCTGTGATAATAGAAGCGAAAGCCTCTGCCTCAAGTCTGGCAAGTATAGCACAACACTGACCTCCGCTACTGGATGGAGCAACCCCACGACCACCACCATAGGTACTGTCACCTCTTCCTTGTGCACCTTTAGTAGTACCTCTACCACCCTGAATGTCACCCCTCACTGTCTATATATGAGTAGGTATGAAAATACAACATAAGCACTCCTTGGCCACATGACTAAACTCAACACATACACAGAAACCTCTAGGGCCCTACTCAATCTGAGTAGTTGTGGATAAGCTAGAAC
Source organism: Capsicum pubescens (assembly GCA_030864215.1). Taxonomy (NCBI): domain Eukaryota; kingdom Viridiplantae; phylum Streptophyta; class Magnoliopsida; order Solanales; family Solanaceae; genus Capsicum; species Capsicum pubescens. Next base: position 164,540,277 of record CM061543.1, on the reverse strand, counting down.
AACCATCCTAGGATGATGGCCAGCTACTTATAGCCACTGAACCAAAGGATCTACCACCCAAAACCTACAAATTTTCCTGCATAGGTCTACAATGGTAACCATGGGAACCTCTAAATCTCTGTGTTGAGGGGCCTGTCCACCAAGCTCGCCCTGATGATATACATTCTTGGTGCTTCCTTAAGAATATTAAAGGATAGACCCGATCATCTTTGCATGATACACAACACTCAAACATGACGCCCCTAACATTACTATTTGGATAATAGCCAACAAAAAAGAAACTTCCAATTCTTTAACCAACTATTGAAACTTCTTAAACAGAATGGAAATAATCGCAATAGAATATCTAGACAAGGCATAAAATATGCGTCATATTCAGTGATTGTCATGGAGCCCTGCTCCAAGTGATAAAACTCATCTATTATTTGACCCCTCAAACTATATGACACAAACCTACATAGAAAGACCTCAGTAAACTGATCCCAAGTCATCTCTATCAAGCAAAGGGTTCTCTAACTAACAAGTGATCTCTACCAATCCCTGGCTATATCTCTCAATTGGTAAGTAGTGTATGAAACTCTATGTGATTAGAGCGACCCAAGGTTATGCAACTTCTCCTAGAATTAATCAAGAACTTGTAGGAATTCTTGCTCACAACACCACTGAAATTAGGTAGAACCAAGCGAGTAAATCTTTCAAGCCTCTTTTGATCCTCAGAAGACATAACAAGACTTGAAACAACAGGAAGAACATTGAATTTGGACGGCTGTGATCCTACCTTAGGGGGAAACAATGATGAAAGTTGAACTCTTAAAGTTGAAATACCACATTCAGAACTCGCGCAAAAGGAGGAACAACACTGGAGCCTGCAGAATAAAATAAGCAGATGTCGGTACTGATGAAGGAACCATACTCGAAATTAAATGAACATCATAAGTAGACTTTGCCATAAATGGAGGTACAACACTCGAAGCTAGAGGAATACTAGGTGCATACAAAGGAACACCCTCCAAATTAGTCAATAAATGCATTACTAAAACTTCCACGATCAGGGTAGTAGTACTCTACAAAATTTAAGTAGGTCCTATATCTCTAGTGTGATCAACCTTGGGCTCAAGAGAGATCCCTCTGATACTACCTTTAAAAGGGGTAGATCCTCGTGCCCGTCCTCTACCTCGAGCCTATCTGTGACCCTTGACTCTTCCTCTAGGCTAGGATCCCTCCTCGGATGTTAACTTAGCATCCTTAGCCTCATGAGATCTAGTCCTCACCATCTGCACAGAAAAGTGTGAAACACAATTTAGAATATAGGATAAGGAAAACCTGCATGATAAGGAACAAAAATAAGTAAGTTTCCTAATAATATCTTATAGCCTCTCAAAGATAGATATAGACGTCTAGGCATCGATCCACCAGACTCTACCAAACATCCTATTCTTAAACTGATGAGATCGATTAACCAAGCTCTGATACCAATTTGTCATGACCAAAAACCATGGTCACGATGACACTTATTGTGGCTAAGTCTTGACAAGTAAGTCAATTACCTAAATTGATAAGTAAGAAGAAAATAGTATAACAATTTCCAAGATGAGACTTCTAGAGAGAAGTCACACCATATATAATAATAGTAGAAATCTAAACAACAAGATACCATAAACCATCCCAAAACTTAGTGTCACAGTGTAAGAACAATCTACATATAACTCTGAATTGGAAATACAAATAAACTAAAGGAAAACTACAAATCTATCTCTAAATACAAAGTAAGAACATCAACTGGATAAGAAGAGGTCTTAGGTCGACTCTGAATACATCAAAAATGACAACGATCAACCACAAAATCTCAGTTGTCACACGATGCACTCGTACCTAGATCTGCATTAAAAGGACACATTAGGGAAGAGTATGGTTCACTTGTACTTAATAAGTATCACAGGCTGACTGAGCAAAGTAGAAAATAAAGTATATAAATACATACTATGAGAACATCACTTACGATTAAAAATGTCCCAAATGGTAGCTCACGTCGCCTCCACCAGCAGTTCTAAATATAACATATAAATAAATAAAATAGGTATGAAAAAAAGTAGATTACATAGAAAAATGATGAATAATGTACAAAAATACAACACTAAAGATACATAATGTATGAAATGTAATGATAATGATGATGAAAATATGATATGATTGAGGTTATCACGTAACCTTCATATACACCTAACGAGCCTTAATGCTTCCAAATAGGACCCATGAGGGTTCGCAATCCATATACTTTCTCAATGTTCAATACTAATCTCAATATACACATGTCTTCTCTGACTCTTGGACTATGATAGAGGGTTTTATAATAATGTCTCATTTCTAAAAAAAATCAATGTCTTCTCAAAAGCCCCAATACATCCTGATTGTATGTTTTATATGAGTATGTAATGTCCATAACCAAATTAGTACAAAATCTAGAATCCATTCCATATATATAAATATGTGATCTTAGAATCTACTCAATATGTCAACCATCCATGATTTAGTATAGGCAATGTACCATTGAAATAAACATGTAAGCTGTAACGCCCCAAGTCTGTACCCCGGATGCTACACGGTGCTTATGATCTCGGAGGACCACAAGTTAATCCATGACTGATATCTCTTGTGAGAACTGAATAACAATACTGAAATAAATACGAAAAATAGGCCGAAATATCATAAGGTCCAAAATTTGTAAATACTGATCAAGAATATCAACTGATAATAATAATCTATAAAACTGAATATTGTCTAAAAGTCTAGTCTGAAAATCCTCTAAACTGAATTGTCTGAATGTGGAGTTGAAGGAAAAATCCCCCAGCTAATTTCATCTACTGAAATATTGCATCTACTAAGAAACTAAAATAATAAAATATCCTCGATAGATGAGGACTCACTACTAACTCTAACATTGCTGGCTGAATCTGAATCTATCTACGCGTGGCCGGGAACCTGAGCATCCAAACCAATGATATGAGACATCATAACACAAAAAAAGAGTATGCATCAGTACGTAGAATGTACTAGATGAGGTAAGGCTGAATGCAAGGGTTCATATGCATGAACAATAACTGACTGAATGATATAGAGTAACTGATCATGAGAGTACATAGATAAGTAATACTGATATAAATACTGAGTATGCACTACTGTGCATATAAATAAATATTATGAGTGCTCTTGTGTAAAGCTAAGTCCTGAGTTTTGATACTGAGTAACTGATATCTGAAGTTACTGATAACTGAGTTACTGATACTGGTTGACTGTATCTGACAGTCCTAATTTTGTAGAACTGAACTGAGTTCTATTCTGAAGACTGAAACTGAAATTATGAGAGGTAATCATCTAATCGATATGCCCCAAATAAAAAAACTAAGTTGGAGTCCAACCTGTGACCCCAATTGAAAGGGTGTCAGTACCGTGCCACCGGTAAAGACAAGCTGAAAGTTACCTTCATCTGGAAAGTACTCTAATAAGAATGGTGGAACCCTCAACTGGAAGGTTAAAACACCTCATCAACTCTCAACTGGAAGGTTTGATGTCTCAACCTACGCTGGCTACAAATTTATGAAATGCAAGGATTTCTCCTAACGATTACACCCTCTACTGGCAGGTGAGTCCCCATCCTTGGACTCACTCGATGCTGAATCCTACTCCCAACTGAAAGAAACTGAACTTAGTATACTGAACTATACTAGACTGATACTGAGTTTACAGAGTTTTCCTGAGTTCTAAAATTGACTAAGTTCTACTGATCGTGACATGACTGATACTATTCTATAACTGACACTGGCTCTAGGTAAACAACTAGATTATCGAGTATTAAATACCCCTAGGACTCGATAGCATGAAAAGTAAAGCATAGCAACATCTTGAAAGACATAAAAATGTATACTTGTCCATAACTCATTCATAGAGACATTTTATCAAACATATGAGGAGCATGCTTAGGTCATACATTAATTCAACACAAGTAGTTATCATGGCTACATCAATCAACTTGCAAATTGAGGTGTTTATCATGAAGATCATGTAATTCAACACATCTAATGATTTATTTCATGAAAACTTGTACTGTAATCATGGACTAAGACCCAACAATAACATGAACATGAATTCAATTCAAATCAAGCATGGAATTCATAATTCAACAATATTGTAGTTTAAAAATGGATTCGTTGATTCTATGAGTGAAAGGAACCAATAGATGAAAACCTAACATACCTTGGAATGTTAATTCTTGAAGTTCTTCAAGGAAATTCTTAGGCTTGTTCTTGATTTCTTAAAGCTAGGGTTTTCCACCATTTGAGAGAGAATGGCTTAATCTTGGAATAAAGTGAATAAATGATGATATAATGGGTTATTTTGGGGTTTAATTTCGTGATTTGACTGATTAGGGCCATGGAAAAATACCTATTTACCCCTATGAATGACTCAAAAGTCATAACTGGAAAAACACGACCTGGACCTCTAGTGCGACGTAGTGCTATCGCGTCGTGTCACTAGAAAATAATATTTCCAAATGTGGTTGGTGGCGCGATATGGTGGAATCTTATTGCAATGCTGGATGCAACCTGGAAGTTCATCGCGATGCGGTGGGATCATATTGGAACACTGGAAAAAGGACAATTCTGAATTGAGGACTTGGCGTGACGCACCAATATCGTGGAGCAATACTGGAAATTGCCAATTGCCATTTGGCTGGCCTCCGTGACGTACTAATTGCCAAATTGGCACACTATCTTACAAAAATAGCTCTAACTCTTCACCGGAGTATTGGATTTGGGTGAACTTTATGTCGTTGGAAAGTTAACTAAACTTCCTACGCATTGGCAGCCTCTAAACTATATAATACTGAGAATTTCAAATTTTTTTATATAGGATAACTCATGGAATGAGAGTTAATTTAAGTTAGGGAAATACAGAGTATTACAATATCTCTCCCTTGAGAACATTTGTCCTCGAATGAGACTGATTAAGATGAGAAACACTTATAGACTGAGTTTACACACTAAACATGCACACTGAAACATGACTGAACTACTGACAAACTGAGTTCTTATACTAAACATGCATATCTGATGCATGGAATACATGAATGAAGCTATTGATAAGCTGAATTTTCATACTGAATATGCATATCTGATTCATGAGTATATGTCTGAACTGATTCATGAATGCATGACTGAATATTCAATGGTAACGAATACCAAGATTACAACTATAACTGAACATGGAATTGAGTAGAGATAAGGAAAACTATTACCTTAAGCTGAATCTGAGTTTACGGAGAAGAAGTGAGGATACTTGGTCCGCATATCTGCTTCTGCTTCCCAAGTAGCTCCCTCAACGGACTAATTTCGCTAAAGAACTTTGACTAAGGGAACTTTTTGTTCCTCAGTCTGCAAATATAACGATCGAGGATCTGGATTGGGACCTCTTTGAATGAGAGATCATTCTGAATATTTACATCCTCTAAGGGAACTATGAATGCTGGGTCACCAATGCATTTCTTTAGAAAGGAGACGTGGAATACTGAATGTACTAAAGCTAGATCTGAAGGCAACTCAATCTCATAAACTACCTTTCCAAAATGAATGAGAATTCTGTAAGGATTGACATATTGGGGACTGAGCTTTCCCTTTTTTACAAACCTCTTTACCCCCTTTATGGGAGAGATTTTCAAGAACACAAAATCACCGATTTTAAACTCGAGATCCTTTCTTCTCACATCTGCATACGATTTTTGTCGGCTCTGGGCAGCCCTAAGTCTTTCTCTGATTAGCTGAACCTTCTCTAAGGCATCAAACACTAAGTCATGCCCTACTACTATGGAATCACCTACCTCAAACCAACCAATTAGAGATCTATATATCTTACCATAGAGAGCCTTAAATGGGGCCTTCTGAATAAGTGAGTGATAGCTGTTATTATATGTGAGTTCGATCAAAGGCAAGTGGTTATCCCAACTACCCTTAAAATTGACAACGCAGGTATACTGAGGTGAACTCAGGTACCAAGACCCTTTTGGAATGCTTTCCAGAAATAAGAGGTAAATTGGGTACCTCTATCTGAGATGATAGATACTAGGACTCCGTGTAACCTGACCAACTCTCTGATATAGAGTTTTGTATAGTCCTTGGCGGAATAGGAAGTATGAACTAGAAATAAATGAGATGATTTGGTCATCCTGTCTACGATAACCCAAATGGAATCATACTGATGATGTGTACGAGGAAAATCCATTACAAAGTCCATGTTCACTTCTTCCCATTTCCATGTAGGAATACTGAACTCCTGAATGGACCCACTAGGCTTCTGATGCTCAATCTTAACCTACTGACACATAGAGAACTTAGCTACAAACTCTGTAATATCTTTCTTCATCCTACTCTACCAATATATCTCCCACAAATCGCTGTACATCTTAGTTTCCCCTGGAAGAATAGAGTATAGAGCATCATGTGCTTCTTCAAGAATTCATCACCTCAATCCATGTACACCTGGCACACATCAATGACCCTGGCAATGCAATACACCATCTCCTCTTTGGGAGAAAACCTCTACTTTTTGATCTCTGACTGACTTTTTCAACTTCATAAGACTGGGATCTCTATCCTACTTTTCCTTTACTTCAAAAACTAAAGATAATTCTGAACTATTCCGCACCCATACATTTCCCTCTGCTGAATCGACTAAGTGGACACCTAGTTGGGTAAGCTGATGAACTTCCTAAACTAATTCCTTCTTATCATCCTCAACGTGAGAAATACTACCCATCGACAATCTAAAAAGAGCATCAGCCACTACATTGGCCTTGACTGAATGCTACAAAATACTCATATCATAATCTTTCAATAACTCTAACCACCTTCTCTGATGAAAATTCAAATCTTTATGAGAAAAGAAATACTTCAAGCTCTTGTGATCTATGAACACATCAACATGAACCTCATAGAAATAATATCTCCAAATCTTTAAAGCAAACACTACAACTGCTAACTCAAGATCGTGAGTTAGGTAATTCTTCTCATGGGGCTTAAGATGTCTAGAGCCATAGGCTATGACCTTACCTCTATGCATGAGGACACTACCTAAACCTACTCTAGATGCATCACAAACCCATCTAAACTATCTGGTAGAGTCAAGACTGGGGCTGAGGTGGGTCGAGTCTTCAACTCCTGAAAACTCTTCTCTTAAGAATCTGGCCACTGAAACTGGACTTTCTTCTAAGTCAATCTAGACATGGGGGATGCAATATATAAAAACCCTTCAACAAACCGATGGTAATAGCCAACTAAACCTAAGAAATTCCTGATATCTGATGGAGAGATGGGTCTAGGATAGTTTCTCACTACCTTGATCTTTTGAGGATCAACACTAATACCATCACCAAAAATAATATGACCAATAAATACTACTGAACTTAGCTAAAATTCGCACTTACTAAATTTGGAGAACAAATGATGAGTTTTGAGAGTCTGTAGTACAATTCTGAGGTAATCTGCCTGATCATTCTTGCTACGGGAATAGACAAGAATGTCATTAATAGAGACTATAATGAACATGTACAAGTACTACTTGAACACATGATTCATTAAGTCCATGAAAGCTGCTGGGGAATTTGTAAGACCAAAGGACATGACTAGAAACTCGAAGTGACCATACCGAGTTCTGAAAGTTGTTTTTGAAATGTCATATTCCCTAACTCTGAGATGATGATAGCCTGATCTGAAATCAATCTTTGAAAAGTAACTGGCACCCTGAAGTTGGTCAAACAAATCATCGATTCTGGGAAGTGGATATTTATTCTTTACTGTGACTCTGTTCAACTGATGATAGTCTATACACATTCTAAGAGAACCGTCTTTATTACGCATGAATAAGACTGGTTCACCCCATGGGTAAATTCTAGGTCTGATGAATCCCTTATCTAGGAGATTGATGTTGGGTGAATTTATGCATTCTAGCACTACTATTCTAATTTAGCCTTGTTTTGAGGATGATTATTATGATATGTGTTTTAATAATGATATAAATGAGAAATTATGTGTCCAAGTATGTGTTCATAATGTTTCATAGTGTTTCCACACAAGTTTTGATTCAATTCGACAATTTAGAGTTCAACTAAGAAAACTACTGTGACTAGCTTGAGCTAGGTGTTGTCTAGTCTCTTGTGTTGGGTTCTAATATGTATTAATGAGTTACCAAGATTTTTATTATGTATTTATATGTGAAGAAACCAGTTTATACTGTTCAAGGGTCAATTGGATCAATCCAAGGGTCAAAACAATGAGTTAAAGCTTAATGAGAAATTATCCTATGCTTAGCTCGTGTTTCTAGTTCATCGTTGAGGATGTTGTGTTGTTTTGAGCTCTAAATTGTTGTGTTAAATAGTATAGGATGATTGGTGAATGGACTATGATTATATATGAATAATATAAAAGCTTCAAATAAGATGGAAACAAATAAAAAAGGCTCGTAAATGACCACGGAAGCACAAGACGCAAGCTGGACACATTTTGGACCCCTGAAATGTATAGGGTGCGTGAAAACTGTATATATTGACAATTAAGGCATGAAAAAATACCATTTGATTTAGAAAAGGCTCAATGTTTTGACCCATAGGCGCGTACAACTAATAATGGGGTTTAAAGAGGCTCCGTGATGCGTTGAAATCATGACGAGCTACTGGAATTTGATATATTTTTTGACAATTGTAAATTGGCATGTCACCGCGTCACGCCGATGCCCAAAATTGGGTTAATTCTACCCAATTGAAAGAAAACAACATGTAAACCCAATCCAAGTCGGTTAATGACTTGTTTAATATAAATACAACGTGTTAAATCACGTTTTAATCATCTTGGGATCTCTTGGAAACCCTAAATCAATTTGGAACATCATTGGAGGCTACCACAACTTATTTTTAGATTTTATAATTCATTAATTTAGTTTTTCTTTTATAGTTTGTATCATCATTCCAAGGGATTGGATGAAGAATATTTCCATTAAAGGCTAAAACCCTTTTTCTTGGGTTGAGGCCAAGAACATGAGTACTCTTTAATATTCTTTATTGTAGTTTAATTGTGGATTATCATATGGATTGTTCTTGATTTCTTGAGCTTACTATTTTGATGATTAACTATCATTAGAATAAATCTATAGTTCTATGTGAATCTGGGAGGAGAATCATATGATAAAATGAAGAAATTAAGGAACAAGGTTACTCTTTTATGAAATAAGGAGTTTGAATTAGCATCTAGGATAGGGATATACTTAGAAGCCTTGTTTGGTTCAATTTCAAGAAGATAACTTATTGAATCTAGAAGAATTGTTGTATCTCTGCGGGAGTTGTAGTTGCAGTGTTCAATAGATAAAAGATTTGAGGTCGGGAGACTAAAATCGTAGCATAAACCTTGCGAATCAACAATCCGATAATCAATTAGAATGCGATAGGAATAGAGATTTGTAAGATTGTTCAAAATGCCTCAACCCTGGACTTTACTCCATTGATTGTCCAAGATTTTATTTTATGCATTAGTGTAGATTAGTTTTAATTTACAAAATTACAAATTTATTTGCTACTCTCCTCAATTAGTTAAACTAGAATAGGATAGGCGGCGAACTCAAGTCCTTGTGGGATTGATACTTGGGTTTCTATGAGGTCACTATATTACTTGATAAGACCACGTACACTTGTGTGTGCGCTGTCAAGTTTTTGGTGCCGTTGCCGGGGACTTGTTATTAGGAAACTATCTTATTTTTAGTTTTTCTATATTGAGTTGTATATAGTTTTTATTTAGTTTCTTTTTATTTTCCTTTATTTCTATTTTTTTCTCACATTCTTCTTAAGATGTTAGCCTAGGATAGATGGTTTTTGAGTGATGACGATTCTTATTATTTTTGTGGGGGACCACATCATGAGGCTTATTGTCCAGATTTTGATAGAAGTGCATGGATGGGACCTTCACAATATGATACGTATACCGTTCTATCTAAGGAACAAAATGCAAATTGGTGTTTGGTTTGTGGTCAAAGTGATCATTCTGAAGATATGTGTGATGTAAACCCCGATTCAGTAATGTTTATGGGCTATGCTCAATTGTAAAATTATATAAACTACTGAAATCGAAAAGGGTTGACTCAGTCACAAATTCAATCACAGACCAACCAACAATAGTTTTAGCAGCAATAACTAAATATGCAGGACACAACTCAAACGAGCCATTTGGAAGAGATATTGAAACAACTTTTAGTGTCTCAAACACAGTTGTTGGCAGATTTGAATAACCATAGGGAGGCTGTAGATCAAAAGTATATCCAACCAATTGTAGAGAAAGTTATTGATAATTCGAGAAAGTCTGAGTACTCAAAAACTAAAATTGTTGAAAGTCTTAAGGAGTTACCACTGCCACCATGTCTATAGTGGATAAGGGAATAAGAATATGAGGAGTACATTAGCCAACTTATGGAACAAACACAAGAATCGCAGTCACTCGATTGCCATCTTTATCTTGAGACTGATATTGAGAAGGAGAATGAAAGTGAAGGTGTTGAGGATAGTGCAAATTTTGAAGTAGTATTGGTTGGGCCTCATTCCAAGCACTTTTATACATTATGTTTAGATAATATCTTGTCTGTGGAATCATTTAAAACAGTAGAAGAGTGTGAAGATGAGGAACAAGAATCCTATATTCTTGATTTTACACTAGAAAAAAGCATAAAAAACACCTCACTTTAAGGCCGAGTGGTTTACCATGATCAATCCATTACTCGGCTTATTAATATTTATACCACCACCCTATGAGCGAGGCAAGAAGATGGATGCTAAGTTGGGGGTGAAATTCATATCCTTAAGGTGGAGGAAAAAATTGATATAGGTCGTGCCGCGACACTAAATTAGGCACTTCTTGGGAGGAAACCCAAGATAAGGTATATTTTATTTTTAGTTTTTAGTTTTATTTATTTCACGTAATTTTTGTTTTTGGTTGAGTCATAGGTTGACGGGAAGTCTGAGTACCAAAAATTTGAGCTTGAAGCGTGGAAAATATTAAGTGTGGGGTCCCATGGATCTCCTTTATGTGAAGATACTACTAGCTAGGCCTAGAGGCCTCAGGGAGTATTTCTATTTCTTACTTTTAAATTCACTTTGGGGACAAAGTAGATTTTTAAATGTGGGGTGGGGAAATTCCCAAATTTTGGCTCAATTTTAAATTATTTTTAGGTTATATTCTTGTTGGTGCTATTTTTGATTACATGATGCAAGTGGGTTTGTTTGTAAAAGCATGTTGAATGAGTGAATTGCTATTTTGAGACTCTTAGGCTCAAGTTTGTGACTCCAATTTTGTGGATTAATTTTGAATTTATGTTATTGTTTGGTTGAGAGTCTATGATGATACTATTGAGTTGAGCATGTGTCATGTGCGTGTGAGATTTTTTTATATTTCTTGTTGCATGTGAAGTCTAGAACTTGCTCGGTGTGTGTACGAAGAGAAATAAAGAATGTGGGTTTAGGAGATGATATAGGCATTTCTTTGATAGCCTTATTTTATACCGTATGTTTTACCTACCCTTGTGCATTATCCTAGTTAAACCCCATTGAGCCTTTAGCTTTTTCTTTGGTAACCTCTTAAGTAGCCTAATCCCTTCTTTGATAGACCATAATTTGATCCAAAAGGTTTCTAAGTTCTTTAATTGAAAAAAAAATGAATTTGAGAAAGGAGTTTGAGAAATTGAAGAAGAAAAAGGTGAAATTGATGCCCCAAGGTAATAGTTATTGGTGTTTAATTGATGTGTGGTGGATGGTTGTGATATAATTTATGCTAAAAATATTGCCATGATTGTGAAAAAAGAGAAAAATTGATTCTTGTGGTAGTAAACTATGTGTACACCAAGTGTTAGTGAAAATGCTTAAAAGAGATGGGGAAAAAATAAAAGAGTTGGGTAGACAAAAGTGGTATAATTTGGTTGTTGGAGATTGGTTTTAAATGTATAATATAGTGTATTAAAGCTCTTAGAGAGGCAGTCACTATTCTTGACCAAAATAGTTCCTACCTATCCCTTAGCCTACATTACAACCCAGAAAAGTCCTAATTGATCCTAAGCTTTACATTCGACTATTAGTGGAATACTACACTAAGGTCAAGCCTATGGTTCATTATGTGTAACTTGTGAATTCTTTGTGAGAGTGAGCGTAATTTGACTCTTGTACCCATTACTTTATAAATTGCATTATTTTGAGTGATTGTGGGTAACTCTCTTGTTGTGAGGGGAACATGTTTGATGAATATGGGCTATTTATAAGATGTCTTTAACTGAATTATGTGCATGAGTTTGCTACTTGTGGAGTCCATTCTTGAGGCTAGGATGTTTTGGAAGTAGGATTCTTGAGCTTTCAATTGTGCATAACATGCTTAGTGTTGTAAACTTGCATTCGTGTAGTCATTGTAGTTCTAGATTGAGTGTCTTGCATGTAGTAAAAGTGTGGATTATCTTCAGCTCATGGTGTTTAGAGTTAATAATTGTTCGAGGACGAACAAGGCTTTAAGTGTGGGGTGGTGATGTTGGGTGAATTTATGCATTCTAGCGCTACTATTCTAGCTTATTTAGACTTGTTTTAAGGATGATTATTATTCTATATGTGTTAATTATGATATAAATGAGAAATTATGTGTCCAAGTATGTGTTCACAATGTTTAATGGTGTTTCCACACAAGTTTTGATTCAATTTGACAATTTAGAGTTCAACTAAGAAAACTAGTGTGACTAGCTTGAGCTAGGTGTTGTCTAGTCTCTTGTGTTGGGTTCTAATGTGTCTTAATGAGTTACCAAGATTTTTATTATGTATTTATATGTGAAACAACCAGTTTATAATTTTCAAGGGTCAATTGGATCAAGCCAAGGGTCAAAACAATGAGTAAAGCTTAATGAGAAATTAGCCTATGCTTAGCTCATATTTCTAGTTCATCGTTGAGGATATTGTGTTGTTAGGAGCTCTAAATTGGTGTGTTTAATGCTATAGGATTCTTGGTGAATGGACTATGATGATATATGAAGAATATACAAGCTTCAAATCAAGTGGAAACTAATCAAAAAGGCTCGTAAATGACCACAGAAGCACAAGACGCAAGCTGGACGTATTTTGGACCCCTGAAATATATAGGCGTGTGCATCTAATAATGGGGTTTAAAGAGACTCCGTGACGCGTTGAAATCACGATAAGCTACTGGAATTTGACAGATTTTTTGACAATTGTGAATTGGCATGTCACTGCGTCGCGCCGATGCCCAAAATCGGGATAATTGTGCCCAGCTGAAAGAAAACAGCGTGGAAACCCAATCCAAGTCGGTTTATGACTTGTTTACTATAAATATAACGTGTTAAATTACGTTTTAATCATCTTGGGATCTCTTGGAACCCTAGATCAACTTGGAACATCATTGGAGGCTACCACAACTTCTTTTTAGGTTTTATCATTCTTTAATTTAGTCTTTTTATAGTTTGTATCATCATTCCAAGGAATTGGATGATGAATATTTCCATTAAAGGCTAAAACCCTCTTTCTGGGGTTGAGTCAAAAAACATGAGTACTCTTTAATATTCTTTATTGTAGTTTAATTATGGATTATCATATGGATTGTTCTTGATTTCTTGAGCTTACTATTTTGATGATTAGCTACCATTAAAATAAATCTATATTTCTATGTGAATCCGGAAGGAGAATCATAGGATAGAATGAAGAAATTAAGGAACAAGGTTCTTACTCTTTTATGAAATAAGGAGTTTGAATTAACATCTAGGATAGGGATATACCTACAAGCCTTGTTTGATTCAATTGAAAGAAGATAACTTATTGAATCTAGAAGAATTATTGTATCTCTGTAGGAGTTGTAGTTGCAATGTTCAATAGATAAAAGATTTGAGGCCGGGAGACAAAAATCGTAGCATAAACCTTGCGAATCAACAATCCGATAATCAATTAGACTGGGATAGGAATAGAGATTTGTAAGATTGTTCGAAATGCCTCAACCTTGGACTTTACTACATTGATTGTCCAAGATTTTATTTTATGCATTAGTTTAGATTAGTTTTAATTTACAAAATTACAACTTTATTTGCTACTCTCCTCAATTAGTTAAACTAGAATAGGATAGGTGGCGAACGCAAGTCCCTGTGGGATTGATACCTGGGCTTTTTTGAGGCCACTATATTACTTGATAAGACCATGTACACTTGCATGTGCGCTTGGACACTGTCAGAGATCCTTCAACTATTTTTTTAACTCTTTGAGTTTTGCTGGTGCCATTATGTATGGCGGAATGGATATGGGTTGAGTATCTGGAAGAAGGTCTATTCCAAAGTCAATTTCCCTTTCGGGAGAAAATTCAGGAAGATCTTCGGGAAACACATCTGAGAATTCATTTAATACTGAAACTGACTCAAGACTGAGAGTCTCTAAACTAGAGTCTTTGACTCGTACAAGATGATAGACACATCCCTTGGATATTATTTTTCTCGCTCTAAGGTATGAAATCAACTGACCCTTAAGTGTTGTGGTACTACCCTTCCATTCAAGGGTTGGTTTATTTGGAAACTGAAAATAAACTATTCTGTTTCTATAATCAATTGAGGCATAGCATGAATGGAGACAATCTATGTTGAGAATGACATCAAAATCTACCATCTTTAGCCCAACAAGGCCTGCTGAAGTAACTTTCTGAGATATCATAACCGGACAGTTCCTGTATACCCATCGGGCAATGATAGATTTACCCACTGGGGTAGAAACTAAAAAAGGCTCTGCTAGGATTTTTGGACTGACTCCGAAGTTAATGGCTATATAAGGAATTACAAAAGATAAAGAAAATCCTGGATCTAGCAAGGCATAAACATGTAAATGGAAGATCTGTAACGTACCAGTGACCATATCAGGAGAATTTTCCTTATTTTGTTTGGACTGAAGTGCAGAGAGCCTGTTTGGGCGTTTCCCACTGGTGGCACTGGAAGCGGTACCCTGCTGATTTGGGCAAACTCACTAAGATGAAGGATAATTATACTGACCCTGAGAACCTGACTGAGGATAATCTCTGACTCTGTGGCCTGGCTTGCTACACCCGAAATAAAACATCACTGCCAGCTCTGCAGACACCCTGATGGTTTCTTCCACATGTCTGACAAAGAGGATTTGTTCGAACACTGCTGACACTACCTTGAGATTTATAGCCTGGCGCCCTATCTTTGTTACCATTTCTGAACTTAAGGACTGGAGCACTGGATGAGGACAGAGCTGGAACTAAAGAGTTTGAGCGAAACTGGGAACGGTTACCGTCCTCTGACTTAGGCTGATTGAAATTAAAGCTACCTATTTTGTCTCTCTTGTTCTGCCTCTCTCTCTCTCTATTTTTATCCTCTTTTATCTACTGAGAATGGACCATGAGCCCGGATATGTCCATCTCCTTAATCAACATCGCAGTCCTATACTCCTTAACTACACTATCTGATACCTCAGACACGAACTTGCTCATTATGGACCTACTGTCTGCCACTACATGGGGAGCATACCTGGATAACTGAGTAAACTTGAGGGAATACTCTTTCACACTCATACTTCCCTGCCTGAGATTGATAAACTCTAACACCTTGGCTTCTCTCAGCTCTAAGGGAAAGAATTTATCTAAAAAAGCAGTATCAAACTCTTCCCACTCTATGGGCTCTGCATCTGTGCCTCTGTCTACCTTCTACTGCTTAAACCATGTATGAGCTATATATTGTAGCTGATAGGAAGCTAACACATCACTTTCACTATAAGTTACTCCCATAATATCTGTGACTTTCTGAACCTAATCGAGGAACACCTGTAGGTCCTGTTCTGACTTAGATCCTGAGAATAGGGGAGGATTTATTCGGGTGAAGTCCCGAATCCTAGTTGTAGCAGTATTGGCTACTGGGTTGGCCTAAAAAATAGCTGGTCATTCATTCTGAGCTATTATGAAATTGGCAAGAGTAGTGAATACAACTCTGAATTCTACATGGGAGACATGCTTATCCAGGGGATCTGCCTGAACGGGCTGAGGTGCTGACTGATTTTTGGTCCTTCTTTCGTTAGTCTTTTTGGGAGGAATGTTCTATAAATGGAATAAAAAACGAATTAGACTGAGAGTTTAACTTGAGCTCATGATCACTCGCACGATATGAATACTGAAAGAAGGGAAACTTTTTCCTAAAACATCTCATAACCTCCTGTCCATAAGTGTGGCGCGCTACACAGCCCTGCACAAGACTCTACTCGATGCGGCTTTCAGACTCCCAAGGACTCTTTTGAACCTTAGGATCTGATACCAAGTTTGTAATGCCCCAAGACTATACCCCGAATGCTACACAATGCTTATGATCCCGGAGGACCACAAGCTAACCCATGACTGGTATCTGCTGTGAGCACTGAATAACAATACTAAAATAAATGCGGAAAATAGGCTGAAATGCCATAAGGTTCAAAATCTATAAATACTGATAAAGAATATCAACTAATAATAATAATCTATAAAACTGAATACTGTTTGAAAGTCTAGTCTGAAAAGCCTTTAAATTGAACTGTCTGAATGTGGAGTTGAAGGGACAATCCCCCAACTAACTCCATCTACTAAAATAATGCATCTATTGATAAACTAAAATAATAAAATATCCTCGATAGATGAGGACTCACTACTAAATCTGACACTGCTAGCTTAATCTGAATCTGTCTATGCGCGGTCGGGAACCTGAGTGTCCGAACCTATGATATGAGACATCATAGCGCAAAAAAATAGTATGCGTTAGTACATGGAATGTACTGGTATGCTAGATGAGGTAGGGATGAATGCAAGGGTTCATATGCATTAACAATAACTTACTGAATAATATAGAGTAACTGATCGTGAGAGTACATATATAACTGCTACTACTGTAAATACTGAGTGTGCACTACCGTGCATATAAATAAATATTTTAACTGTGCTTGTCTGAAGCTAAGTCCTGAGTTCTGATACTGAGTAATAGATATCTAAAGTTACTGTTAACTGAGTTACTGATACTGTTTGACTATATCTAACAGTCTTGATTCTTTAGAACTTAACTGAGTTCTATTCTGAAATCTGAAGCTGAAACTGTGGGAGGTAATCATCTAACCGACATGCCCCAAATAAGATAACAGAGTTGGGGTCCAACCTGTGACCCCAGTTGAAAGGGTGTCAATACTGTGCCACAGGTAAAGACAAGCTGAGAGTTACCCTCATCTGGCAGGTATTCTAATAAGAATGGTGGAACCCTCAACAGGAAATTTAAAACACTTCATCAACCCTCAACTGGCAGGTTTTATGTCTCAACATACACTGGCTACTTAGTTCTGGAATGCAAAGATTTTCTCTAAGAATCACACCCTCTAGTGGTAGGTGAATCCCCATCCTTGGGCTCACTCGGTGCTGAATCTTACTTTCAACTGAAAGACACTAAACTGAGTATACTGAACTAGACTGGACTGATACTGATTTTACTGAGTTTTCCTAAGTTCTAAAACTGATTGAGTTCTACTGATCATGACATGACTGATACTATTCTATAACTGACACTAGCTCTAGGTAAACAGCTAGATTGTTGGGTATTAAATACCCCCGGGACTCAATAGCATGAAAAGTAAATCATAGCAACATCTTGAAAGACATAGCGATGTATTCTTGTCCATAACTCATTCATAGAGACATTTTATCAAATATATGGGGAGTATGCTTAGGTCATACAATAATTCAAGACAAGTAGTTATCATGGCTACATCAATCAACTTGCAAATTGAAGGGTTTATAATGAAGATCATGTAATTCAACACATATAATGATTTATTTCATAAAAACTTGTAATTTAATCATGGACTAAGACCCAACAATAACATGAACTTGAAGTCAATTCAATTCAAGCATGGGAGTTCATTATTCAACAATTTTGTAGTTTAAAAACAGATTCGTGGACTCTATGGGTGAAAGGAACCCATAGATAAACACCTAACATACCTTGGAATGTTAATTCTTGAAGGAAATTCTTAGGATTATTCTTGATTTCTTGAAGCTAGGGTTTTCCACCTTTTAAGAGAGAATGACTTAATCTTTGAATAAAGTGAATAAATGATGAGATAATGGGTTATTTAGGGGTTTTATTTCATGATTTGACTGATTAGGGCCGTGAAAAAAATACCCATTTACCCTTGGGAATGACTCAAAAGTCATCGCTGGAAAAACCCGACCTGGATACTTGGCGCGATGTGGCGCTATCGCGCCGTGTCACTGGAAATTGACAATTACGAATGTGGCTGGTGGCGCGAAGAGGTGGAATCGTGTTGCAATGCTGGATGCGACCTGGAAGTTCACTGCGACTCGGTGGGATTGGGTTGGAACACTGGAAGAAGGACAATTCTAAAGTAAAGACTTGGCACGATGCGGTAATATCACAGAGCAACACTAAAAATTGCCAATTGCCATTTGGCTGGCCTCTATGACGCGCTGATTGCCAAATTGGTACACTGTCTTACAAAAATGGCTCTAACTCTTCACCGAGTATCGAATTTGGGCGAACTTTATATTGTTGGAAAGCTAACTAAATTTTCTGTGCATTGGCAGTCTCTAAAATGAAAAATACTGAGTATTTCAAACAAAATTATATAGGATAACTCATGGACTGAGAGTTAATTTAAGTTCAAAAAATACAGGGTATTACACATGCAAGGCCTCATAAATATCACATTAACCCCAAATTGGGTATTTCTATCATGAAAAAAGAAACCAATACATATACAAGGCCAAGAATATTAGATAAAGATCCCATATGGGCAACACATAATCAATATTATTCGAAGTCACCAACAACAACGATTATAGGCCCCTACACAGGCACACAACATCAATAATATCATTGAAATATGATTTCCATGACTATTACCCATACCAGTATCATATATATATGTGTGTGTGTATATATATATATATTAACTACTAAACCCAGTCTGAAGAAAGTTAAGACATAACCTACCCTGCGACATCAAAATTCAAGCCTAAATCCCTTCAACGAAGCTTTTCCCTTTTGAATGACCTCAAAATCAAATAAAACGTATAAATATAGAATCTATGTGTTAAAGGAAAGCCAATAACTCTTGTATTGCCTATTTTCAAGTCTGGGTTAAAATAGATATCCAAAATGGGTTTTCGAAATGAAAGGGTAAAACTAAATTTTTTGTTTAGAAAAGCTTTACCCATGATTAGAGTAATCCATAGAATTAAATCTAAGCGAAAATGGGTTAAAAATGAGGTTTAAATTAAAGAAATACCTTTTTAGACATTCTAAAAAAAATCCCCAAATACCAATTTAATTTAAAGAGTTTTAAATGACATAAATCAAAGTAAAATAAATAAATAGTGATTTAGATCTTACCCAAGCTCAAGAATGGAAGAAATCGTCGAAAACTCTCTTAAACTGATCCGCTTAAGCAGTCCTTTGGCCACTAAAGAAGATGCACCAAACCCCAGCCACATCAACAACTTTGCTAAGTTGTAAATTTGTCGATTAACTCCCCAGGATTCATTCGAAATATCGTGAAGGCAAACAGAATATGCTACTAGACTAAATTCGACGTTCAGGACTCAATAGAATAACAAATATTGAGAATAACAAATATTGCCATCTAATGCATAGAATAACAAATATTGACCAACGTCAACTACAAGCAATTTTTAACCCCTAAAAGCCATAAACTCACATAAATTATTCCGAATCAAATAAAAAACTGTGCCAACCATCCCCTCACCCGAAAAATAATACATAAAAACTATGAAAATGGGTGAAATTTTCAAAATATATAAAAAGAAGATTCACAAAATCAAGTCATTACATGGCTATTGACTATTTCACCAAATAGGTTGAAGCTTTAATGCACTAGGCAGTAACTAAAAAGGAGGTAACAAATTTTATTCACAATAACATGTTTTGTCAGTTTGGAATCCCAGAGTCAATCATAACAGATAATGGGGACAATCTTACTAGCATTCTCATGTGAGAGATTTCTTAAAGGTTTAAGATGTCTCACTAAAATTCCACAACATATCGACGACAGATGAAAGAAGCAGTTGAGGCCACAAACAAGAATATCAAGACGATCTTGAGAAGAATAGTGTATGATAACTTAGAATGGCATGAGAAGATACCCCATGCTTTGCTAGCTATATCAGTACGATCATAATATCTATTAGATAAACTCCCTATATATTGGTTTATGGTTCAAAAACAATGATTCCTGCTAAAGTGGAAATACTTTCTTTGAGAATTACTTAAGAGGTTAGCCTAGTTGAAGTTGAATGGATTTGCAGCAAGATTGAATAGTTGATGTATATTTATGAGAAAAGAATGGATATAGTCAGTCAGGGTCAACTCTATCAAAATAGAATGATCAAGGCATTCAACAAAAAAGCCATACCTCAATGATTTACACTGAGATAGTTAGTGCTGAAGAAGATATTCCCCTGCCAAGACGAAGGTAAAGGAAAATTTGTATCAAATTGGCAAGGTCCCTGCATAGTTCATCCAATACTCTTAAGAGAAGCAGTAGTTCTTGCAAAGATAGACGACACAGTAACCATAAAGCCAATCAATTAGATGCTATCAAGAAGTAATATATTTGAATACATTCGAACTGGTTATTATTTCTTTGTTCTTTTGCATTATTCATAATGTAACAGAGTTACATATTCATCTGACTTCCCATGGTAGGATATGTAGGCAACCTACATCAGGTCCCGTCTATCCTAAAAAAACAAAACATCATCTTTGCATATATTTAGAACTATGCTCAACCTGACTTCTCTCGGTGAGATACGTAGTCTATCTTTATCGAATTCGATCCCTTCATATTTTACTCTTTTATTAAATTGAACTACCGCCTGACCTGATTCCACTTAGATATGTAGGCAACCTGAGTCAAGCTCGTTCATTGCATTATTTTACTTTACCTTTTTATATTGAACTACATTATGACCTAATTCCACTTAGATACGTAGGTAGCCTGAGTCAGGATCGATTATTATATTTCATATTTTCATTTCCCCTTATATTTGATCTACGTCACGAGTTCATTCTACTTGGATACATAGGCAATCTGAGTTAGGATCAGTCATTGCATTTCATATTTTTTTCTCAACCCTTAAACTACATGTAGACCTAATTCCTATTTGAGGATATGTAGGAAACCTAAAAGGTTTGGTCTTACCTTGTGGAAAATCCCTTTTTTGCTGGTAGTATATCTCCAAAATATAAGTGATCTCGCCATCAGAATCATCATAGCATCTATAAAAGTCGAAGGAGTTTCATCCAAAGGATAAAGCTATGTGGATTACGATCGGTAAACGAAGGCTCAACAAATTTTAAAACATGTTATAATCTAGAAATGATAGAGGATTTTATATACATATATATACACACACATTTACACACACTCAACATTTACATAATATATTTGCAAAAATACATATATGTATACATATACTTTTCAAAATTCTTTCCTACTTTTCCTCCTACCAAGCTGTTAGATTTTGGAAAGATCGAGCAGCTGGGGAAGTATTAGAGGCTTTGTAGACAAGGATAGGATCTCTGACTCGACATAAATCAAAACCCCCTACCAACTAAGAATTTTTCTTTGAGCACAGGAAAACGGGAATTAGGAAAGATGATATCAAGTCAAGCTTTTGGAAATTATGAATATATCATGTGACTTATCACAATAACACGAGCTAAAATACTCGCCCTTCTTTATTTTTAGGACATTTAAACTGCCATTCATGAGCTCTAAAATATTTTATTTATCATAATTGTCGGTACGTCCAATATCAGGATTAAAAGTTTAAAGACAGAGGGCCCTTAGAGGACGATGAATCTATTTTACTTCTTCCAATAAACTCCACCAATCAAAGATCACTACCTAACTACATCGAATAACTTTGGAAATGGAAGACTCACCATCTAATTATGTTGAATAACTCCATCAATCAGATAGTACCGTCTAACTTCATCAAAGTCAAGCTCCCACATTGAGAGGATTATATATAAGCAAACAAAGTCAAAATCCTGCATTCTGAGAACTGTATAAGCATACAAAGTCAAACTCCTAAATTTTGATGATCGTATATAAGCAAACAAAGTGATATCCTGTATTTCGAGGACTATACATAAGTAAAAGAAGTCAAATTTCGCATTTTAAAAATTGTACATAAGCAAGCGAAGAGATTTTTTTTCCATATTATAGGATGTAAATGGTCAATATGACTCTCCACCATATCAAAAATTATACGATAGAGAATATACATAAATGAAGCAACACTCTGTGATATCAGAAAATCACATTTCAACAAACAAAGCATAATCTACAAATTAAAGATTCACACCATAGCAAATGCATCAAAAATTCACTATCATAGTTGCAAGAAAGCCACTATTGTAGCAACATCAGATCCTAATAGTTATATCAACATCAAGTTTGGGTCGGCGATCACCTTGCCAGAATGAGGCTTTTACTTTTAAGAAACTACCTCACCAGTCCAAGACTTTTACTTTTAAGAAATCCTCGCCATTCAGAGGCTTTACTCTCCATAAACTACCTCGCTAATTGGAAGACTTTTATTTTATAATAATTGCTCCACCGACAGAGGCATTTTACATTTAAAACTATCGTCCCTCCAGTCGGAGCACTCCATAGAATGGAGATTACAATACTAGTTTGAATATCTACACTCTAATCCTTACATTCAAATTTTAATTTACAATTTTTGAACGGCGACAGGTACTTTTCACCCTTTTACCTGATTTGCAGGACAACACACTACAACGTAGAACTACCCTCTTAGCAAAAATCTCATACAAGCTAACGAAATGTAAAGCCTCTCTAATTACGTCAAGTATTTTGGTGAAGAAACTCAATCAACTCAATTTTCGCACTTCCATAACTCTTAGAGTCATCGCCCAGTGTCATCTTAATACGACACTGGGGCAATTTTTAAAAGTCTGTGAATTTTTTTCCTTTTGAAATCCTTAGCAAATATTGCTATCCAATATTGTCTCATTCCTACTATCCCAAAGAAATTAATTCAGGGATATAAGTGCGTCCACATTCATGCTAAAATCTTTGCAATCACCTATAAAGGAACTTAATTTTATCATAATTACACTAGGTCAAATTTTGACATTGATAAAAATTTGCTATAATTTGAACTACAAATGACCTGACTTCTCATGAATCTCGAGATATGTAAGAAGCTCAGAAATCTAAGCTTGACCATAATCTTTCAATTTTTATTATCACCCAGGACAAAATTGGCTATGTCAACTTGATTGTTCAAAGATTCTTACATCAATCTTTGTCAATCAGGGGCAGTTGTTGACACCCAATTTTGGATCACCCATTTTTTAAATTATTTTTCTATGCTTTTTAGTCCTAAATAATTTTAAAAATAAATTCATATTTTATTTTTCATGAATTTTTAAAAAGAATTAAAAAAAAAGGTTTATTTTCCCCATAGCGTGTTTTAAAATATTTTAATTATTTATTTAATATTAAAATCACACAAAAATATTTTGATATTCGCGTTCACATTTTTTTTGCAAATTATATTTTTGTACTATTTCACTTTCTCTCCTCCTTCTTTCTCTCTTCCCACCCCTCTAACAAAAAAAATATCACGCAAACCCTAGCTGTATCACTATAGCTGCTCGCACCTGTCAAGATTCACTCTTTTTTATTCATTCTAACCCATGAATCCTTTCGAATCAACAAAAATAATCCCCAAAATGGTGCTACAACTTCAAATTGATTTCAAATCCGCATTAAAAGCTTGAAAAATATCCAAAAAATGGAAAGAAGTGAAATCTTTTTCAAATTTTGAATGAAATTTTTTTCTCTCCATTATTTCTAACTTTGTTTCAAATTCAAACTTTTAAGTCTGAATTTACACCTTTATATAGAGGTGTTCCTTACCCCCTATGAAAGGTGGAAGTTCGGAAAAAAATAAGTTGAAGTTAGAGAGAATAAAATGAGAGAAAAAAAGTTGGAAGAAAAAAAAAGTTGAATAAAAGAAAGAAGTTGGAGCTCAAAAAAATAGGGGAGAAACTTTTAAAGAAGCTCAAAAAGAGGAAAAAGATACCAAAACTGAAAAAAATGAGTGAAAGTGAAATTTCAAAGAAAAAGATGAAATTAAAAAAAGGAGAAAGAAAGTCATGAATCTTTAAGTTTCTATTTCTTTTTTTCATCCTAAAGTCGAGTTTCTAGAGTTGAGTTTGGCGATCGAAAAATCCTCGACGTCGGAGCCTCAGTTTTGCTTTTCCGAAAAAGGTACGATTTTTTTCTTTTTTCTCATCTTCATATTTCCTTATTTCATCTTATTTTAATTTCGTGAACACATCTTTTGAATTTAATTTTGATCAAATATAAGTTGTTGATTCTAAAAAATTGATGTGTGTAAATTCTATCAAGCTTATGTTGTTGTTGGTTATGGAAAATAAATTTACCGGTGAATACGTGATTTTTGACTTCAAACTTAGTTATGGTGGTGTTGCTATCCATTATTTGTAAATTGTGTTTGGTTATGATGGTGCGAATCAACCTTATTTCATTCATTTTTTTCCTTCTTGTTTGGTCGATGAATAGGAGATCTTGTTTTATCCTTAAATTTTGGTTGTTGTTAATTTTGTTTCATTGCCTTTATGGATAAAATAAAATTTTATTTTTTGAAAATTTATTTCATATGTGAAAATACAAGTTAGCAAGTACGTAAATATGTGATCTATTTTGGATTCAAGTTGGTCATGATATTATTGTGCATTGTCCCTAAATCAAGTTCATGGACATGGTTTTATTTGAAGTCTACATTATTTTAATATGTCTGGTTGGTTCCCTATTCTTACTCGCTATAAAAACAAAAGTTAGTAAATTTGGTGATAAAGTTAAATCTTTATGCTTATTTATTATTTGGATTTTTGTGAGAGTTAAATCTTTATGTTTATCTCCCAAAATCAAACGACCTATTGGGCTATTCTCATAGCCTTAGAATAGTCCATTAGGAATGTATTATTAAAAAGAGAGATGGGTAAAGTTGATTTCTTCGATTGCTTTATTTATTTATGAGCATTGTTCACTTCAACGCTACATGTCTACTATTTGAACTCTTTGGTGTGTGTATATGTAGAATAATGAATTTTAAAATTAAAGTTAAGTTTGTAGGTGAATTGCATTATGAGTGTGAATCTAAGTTTTGTGTTGGTGAGAAAAATGACATGTTGGTGGTGTGAATTAGGAGTGGGCATAAATATCAAAAAATTAAAACATAGAATCGAACTAATTTGTTTTTTTATTTTGGTTTCAATTTATTTTTTTTTATATAATTTTGATATTTTGATTCGATTTTTGGTTATTGAGTTCAGGAAATTTGGTGTTTTGGTTAAACCAAAATTTATCATATATTTCTAAAATATTTTTTTATTTTTTAAAAACATTTATACATGTAGAAGGTGGATTAGGAGCATAATCTGATTTTCCTTATTAGTTATTATCACTCTTTTCATGTCCCAACTGTCACTATTTCTCTTTTGTTTCTTTTTTTTTTTTTGTTTCTCTAAATCAGAAGAACAACAATGGCATTCTTGTCTATTATTCATGTTCTGCAGTTCTGTACTTGTGTTTTCTTGGGCTAATGTTTTCATGTTTGTGGAACAAGAAGTAGTGTATAATATTCTTGAATCTATTAACTCTTTTCTCTTATGGTCTTTGTTCCTCTTCTCCTCATGGGGTTCTTTGTGGCTACTTTGATGTCTGAACTCCAACATAAGTCCAGTACAACATTTACTGCTCATGTAATTGATATTAGTCTTGGTTATATTTCAAATTTTTCTCCTAAGTTATATTTCAAATTTTGCTCCTAAGTCCTAAACCACCTTGTACATCTAATGTATTCTGCCTTTAAGTAATATTTTTAAAGTATCCTAGTTAGAGACATTCTACGATGTACTAATCTTGTTGTCAGGAGCTTTTTCCTCATGCCTTATCTATTCTCAACATCTATTTACAATTTCATATCTATAGTAGCAAAAATTATTAATAAAATTGTAAAATTTTTTATTTGTCGAGATAAACCATAGACATTTCTATGATGTATATGATACTGTAGACTCTTGAAAATATTTGATATGCACACTGACCATTTGTCTTCTACATGAAGTGACACCTATGTATAAGTTGCTTTTTTGTAGTAATTGATTAACAATGTCAATATTGCTGGTCTTGCAGGCTCTGTTAAAATCTGGCTTAATTTTTTATCAGTTACATATTGTTCAACACTGAACAGTAAGTGACCGATCAATAAAGAGGGCTCGTATAACTAAATTGTATTAGTTTGGGGAATTTGACTATTTAAGTTAATTTTAGATATTAAAAGTTAAAGCTTGTGAGGATGATTATGTTTTTATCCATAATAATCTCTATAGCTTAACTTCATGGTTTCAGCTTTGGGTCTATTCCAACAATTAAGTTAAAAATTGTAAAAGTTTTAATTTAATTTACAAATAGAATTTGGCCGATTAAGAAAATCAAAAATTGAAAAAATCAAAAAGAAATAACCAAAACATAACTAAATTACCGAACACTCACTCCTAATGTGAATGTGTAGGTATATGTTTGTGGTAATTAGGTTGAATTCTTATCTTTTTTTTAGCTGAAAATTTGATTAAATGTTATACTTTGTTTGTTTTTTGCCATATCAACAGTAGGTCATTTAGTTTATTGGGTTCAAGTCTGAATTGACTAAAACTTTGAGTTATTTTATGGTCTTAAATTATATATCATCTTAATATGTTACTTATTTATATTATTTAAGCTCAGGGTTCTGATCTTTGTTTTTCTTTTCTTTTTTCATATAAACTCGAGAGTTGGAGTTTCAATGGAACTTAATTTGGCCCATAGCCTCGGGTCAATCGCTATTAGGATCGCAACGCTTTGAGTCTCGTAGATTAGAAGCCCAACTCCGAAACAGAGTCTAGTATTTCTTAGCCTCTTTTCTGTTTAAATTTATACTTATTATGTTATATTTTTAGAATCATATCTAATTCTCATTTTTCTATTGAACTTGTTTAAGATAACCCTATTTTTTTAATCTCCAAATTATTTGTTGATCCTTTTAAAGTAGCTTAATGCCCTCACTTTTCGCAATTAATGCATGACTAGTCAACTCGTTAAATGAATTTTTCTTAAATAACAAGGGGCTTTAGCAACTTTAATATTGAGATAATTTTTTTAAAACTAATTATTTGCCTCAAAATATTTTTTTATATATAAAAATGAACGAAGTAACCTCCATGTTTGCTTAAAATAAAAAAATGAAAGTTCAAATGGTAATTCGATAGGAGAGTAAGTCGCTAAAATTCAGATTTTTAAGAGCCTTTTTCACCAATTGCAACTTATTTCAATAAATAATCCCAACATTTTACGTTACATTCTATGTTCCAACACTTGTTTGAATTTTCAGATTTCGAAAGCACTCAAAAATACAAGGTATATATTCATATACATATGTTACAACATATAAGGTATTTTTAATTATTATTCATTCATTTTTTTTTTTAATTCATTACTATTATTATTGTTATTTATATCTCATTTTAACTCTATATTTATGTTTTACTATTATATTTATTTATTTTAACTATTACATTTAAAATTTTACAAATAAATGAACATTAGCATTTTTTTATACGCAAGTCCACTGAAGAATTAGTATGTTACTGTATTTGTCATTTTTCTGCATATTTTCGCGATAAACACATTTATATAAATTTACTCTCAAAATAAATAATTTTCATATTTTTAGGCATACATAGTAATGTTTACTATAAATAAATTTTCACATGTTCTTAAAAGTTTTATATTTTTACCTCATAAATGATTTCTTTGTGCACTTAACTTTACATATCATTCGACTTTACACTCTTGGGAAATCATAAACCTTTAAATTTATTTAAATATATATGTTACAACCAGAAATACTATTGTCAACTCTTTCTCTCCTTGTTTCCATACTTTTGAAACATGAATGCATATTCTAAAATAGACTACACAACATTTTGTATATCGTAAGTATATGTTTATATACCTTGTGCATTTTCTTAAAATTTAATAAGTATTTTGTGTAGTTATCACTATTTTTACAAATAATAAAAATAAATATTTTCCTAAACTTAGTTTAAGGACTATCTTTGGATAAGCTCTGAGTGGTGGTTAACACCTCCCGCTCGAGTAACCAAAAACCTTACTTAGAATCTCAGATGTTTTCGAAACACCAAAAACAAGTTTTTACATAAAAAATAGTTTTTGCTAATTATTCCTAAACATTTAGATGGCGATTCTAAAATATGAATTTTTAAAAATTCGAGAGTCACAATGACCACCACATGTTGTGCACTATTTTGATCGATTTGAAATAGGGTACAACACCGAGGACCACCCCTACAACCCTGTGCACCATCCCTAGCTAGAGGCAGTATTGGTTTGATCAGCTGCGCAGTCTGAATGGAATGCACGGACTTAGACAAACTGTCTACAAAGATCCAAATAGAATCATGATGACAACGAGAAAGAGGTAAACCGGTGACGAAATCCATGTTCACCTCTTCCCACTTCCATGTAAGAATGCTAAATTCTTGCATCATCCCACCGGGTCTTTGGTGCTCTATCTTAACTTGTTGGCAAGTTGAACACTTCTCTACAAACTTTGTTATATCCCTTTTCATACCATTCCACCAATAAATTACCCGCAAATTATGGTACATCTTGGTAGCACCGGGATGAATAGAGTATCGCGCGCTATGCGTTTCAGCCATAATTCTCTCCGTCCAAATCATCAACATCAGGCACACACAATCTATTCTGAAATCTCAATACACCATTCCCCCTTGGGAGAAAACCTCCACCTTTTGGTCTTTGACGGACCCTTTCAGTTTAACTAAACGAGAATCCATATCCTGCTTCCCCTTCACTTTCGAAACTAGGAAAGATTTGGAACACTCTGAACCCAAACATTATCCTCAGTTGAGTCAAGCAATCTAACACCTAACCTAGCCAAACGATGCATTTTGCAGGACAACTCCTTCTTATCTTCTTCTATATGCGCTACACTGCCCAAGGACGATCTGCTAAGGGCATCTGCCACTACATTGGCCTTTCCCGGGTGATACAACACATTTATATCATAGTCTTTTAGCAATTACAACCATCGCCTCTATCGAAGATTCAACTCTCTCTGATTAAACATATACTGCAAACTTTTGTGATCCGTAAAGGCATCAACATGAACACAGTACAAGTAGTGTCTCCAGATTTTTAAGGTAAAAACCGCAGCAGCTAATTCAAGATCATGGGTCGGATAATTCTTCTCATGCGGTTTCAACTGTAGGGAGGCATAGGCTATAACCTTACCTTTCTGCATCAACACGCACCCCAAACCAACTCTCGAAGCATCACAATACACCACAAAATCATCTACACCATTAGGAAGGGTCATCACAGGGGCTGAAGTGAGTCGAGTCTTCAACTCCTAAAAACTCTTCTCCTAAGAATCTGACCACAGGAATTTAACTTTCTTTTGGGTTAACCGGGTCAAAGGAGCAGAAATGGAAGAGAAAACTTCCATAAAACGATGGTAGTGACTAGCTAGGCCCAAGAAACTCCTAATATTTGACGGAGATATAGGTCTAGGATAATTTTTCACAGCTTCTATCTTTTAAGGATCAACTCGAATACCTTCAGAAGAAACAATATAACCCAGGAAGGCAACTGACCTTAGCCAAAATTCACACTTGCTAAATTTGGCAAACAACTGATGATCTCTAAGGGTCTGTAAGACAATTCGAAGATGATATGCATGGTTGTTTTTATTTTGGGAGTACACAAGAATATCATCTATGAATACAATAACAAAAATATCCAGGTTCTGTCTGAACACCCGATTCATAAGGTCCATAAAAGTTGCTGGGGCATTTGTTAGCCCGAAGGACATAACCAGGAATTCAAAATGACCATAACGGGTGCGAAAAACTACCTTTGGAATATCACACTCTCTGACTTTAAGTTGGTGATAACCGGATCTCACATCTATTTTTGAGAAATAACTAGCACCTTGCAGCTGATCAAACAGGTCATCAATCCTGGGAAGAGGGTACTTGTTCTTAACTGTGACCTTGTTGAGCTGACGATAGTCAATGAACATGTGCAATAAACCATCTTTATTTTGCACGAATAGAATGGGTGCGATCCACAGAGACACACTGGGCCTTGTGAAACCCTTATCTAGAAGATCTCTGAGTTGCTCTTTCAACTCCTTAAGTTCTGCAGGGTCCATACAATATGTAGGAATAGAAATAGGCTGTGTATCAAGAAAAAGATCAATCCCGAATTCTATCTCTCTATCGAGAGGTACCCCTGGGAGATCTTCCGAGAAAACATTAAAAAACTCATTGACAACACTAATAAAATGAATAGTCAGAGTCTCAGACTCAGTGTCTTTAACTCAAACCAAATGATAGATACAACCCTTAGATATCAATTTCCTGGCTTTAAGGTAGGATATAAAATGACACTTTAGAGCTACAGAATTTTCGGACCACTCAAAAGCTGGCTCATTGGGAAACTAAAACTTGACTACACGGGTATGACAGTCGATAGACGCATAGCAAGAGTGAATCCAATCCATACCTATAATAATATCAAAATCAACCATGTCTAGCTCAATCAAGTCTGCAAACATGATTCTATTAAGGACAGTGATAGGACACTTCTTATATACTTGCTTAGCAACAACAGATTCACCCACTTGTGTAGAAACTAGAAAAGGCTCAGGAATCTTTTCAGCACTAATTTCAAAATTCACAACCACCAATGGAGTCACATAAAAAATACTTGACCCAGGGTCCATCAATACATACACTTCAAAATAAAATACATGAAGTGTACCAGTAATAACATCTAGTGAATCCTCCTGCTCCTGGAAGGGTGGTATAGCATAAAAGTGATTCTGGCATTGACCACCTCCAGTACTAGATGAGGCACCCTGAGGAAGAGTAGGACGAACGAAAGGGGCTGGAGCACTAATAGCCTGACTCTGGGGACGAACATCACGACTCCTCTGTCTGGAATATGGGCAATCCTTGAATTTGTATCCCAACTTACCGCAACTAAAACAACCCTTCCGATCGACTAAGCACTCACCAGGATGGTCCCTACCATACTTCGGATATAGGGGAGGATGAGGTTTGTTACTCGCACTGTCCTGAGACATGGACATAGTAGACCTATTACCCTGCTCCTGCCTGATTCTGAATACGGGAACACTGGATGATGAAGACGCTGGCATAAGTGAACGGTTCTGGGACTGAGGGCGATTCCCTCCAGAAAATCTACTCTGACCATACCCCTGCTGCTCTGATTTAACTCTTTTATTCCCTCTCACTCTTTTTTTTTACCTTATCCGCCTTAATCTGCTGAGCATGTATCATTAATCTAGAAAGGTCCATGTCCCTATTAAGCATAGCGGACCTACACTCTTTCACAATATAACTAGATACACCAGCCAAAAACTTACTCATACTAGTTGTAGAATCATCCATCATACCAGGAACACACTTAGATAATTGAATGAACTTATGACAATACTCCTTAACTGTCATGGAGCCCTGTCTCAAGTTCATAAATTCTTCTAGCTTCGCTTCCCTCAGCTCAGGAGGAAAGAATTGGTCTAAGAACGCACCCTGGAATAACTGCCAAGTCATGAAAGTGGCATCCTCCCCTCTACTCTTCCTCCACATCTCCACCCAATCAGAAGCAATATCTTTCAAGCGATAGGAAGCTGACTTCATGCTATCTTCTTCTGTTACATGCATAATTTGGGTGATCTTCTTCACCTCATCAAGATACATCTGTGGGTCCTCACCTGCCCTTGACCCATAAAACTCTAGCGGATTCATTGGCCTGAGCATTGGTGGTAACCGCTTGGGCTAGCGCCTGAAAAACTTCTCAGAACTCAGCGTGGGACACTGTCTCACCTAAAGGATCAACGGGTTGAGGTCGTTCATTTTTCTGTGAGCTCTAGGAGGAGTCATTTTCTGTCATAAGAGAGCACAAATTAATAGCAGAGAGAAATAGTCGTAGGCACGATTAACTTTTGAAAGAAAGAAATGACTTTTTCCTAAAACATCCTATAGCCTCTTACTCATAGATGTGGCGCGCTATACACCGATGATTAATACTCTACGTAACATGGCTTGTCAGACTCCCTAGGACTCTTTAAAATTTAGTCTCTGATACGAACCTTGTAACGCCCCAAGAACCTATCCCGAGACGTCACATGGTGCTTAAGGTCACACGTGGCCTTAAGCTAACCCTCTAAGCCTATCATCATTTTCAGAACTCACTACGTCGAAAATCAAGCTAAAGTAAGAAAGAATAATCACGCCATGAACATACTGGAATATGAAGAGATACTGTCCTGTACAATCAAAATACTGAAGTTTTGAACATACTGGTACTCTAGTATAACAAAGCCTCTACTACATAAGACTGAGGAGCCATTGGGACAGATCCACCAACTGACTCGTACTGAACTGAAAGGCAACAACTATCTATTAATAAGACAAAATCAGGGACATAGGTCCTCAAACCATGAGGACTCACCAACTGCAAAAATGTAGATGAAGGTACTCAAAGATCACTGTCTCTGCTAAGACTAAGCACCTGAACCTACATTACGAGGAAATATAGAACACAGAAGAGTATGGGAATCAGTACTTGGGAATGTACTGAGTATGTGGGGGTGTATGGAATATTTTTAAATAATAGCATAAATATAAAATAAAATCATGCATGCTGATAATAATGACTCTCTTCGCTTCAATTTCCTAAAACATAATTTCCATAAATCATCAATAATAACACATGCTTCATAAATCTCATAAATCATTGGACTCAACTCAAACTCTTTGACTCATGACTTAGACTGACCTGGTAACCCAAGGAACTTAGATCATTATGGACTTGCGAGTTTCTTATAACCGACATAAACTAAACCATGTGAGCCGCATGGAGTCCAATGTTTTTCCCTCCTAAGGAGAGAACCCCACATTGGTGGGAGTGTCATACTCTTGCCGGAGAGTACAACCTTAATTTTGTTATCACAATTCCATACACGTCCTTTGTCCCATAATTATTAATATCAATCCTATGGTGGCACGTAGTTTCAGGGAAATACCACATTTCCCGCTCGGTGCTAAATACTCCTCCCAGACTCAGCTCAGAATGCATTAGGAAATCTACCTTAATTAATATCAACTCATGGGTATATCATGGAGACCAAAACATAAATATATCCCATCTATAAATCATATAAAACTGTGGATTCCTAACTCGACTCAAAATCAAAACAATCTTTCTTAACATCAAGTGTATTGCTCATCAAATCATGTCGAATGTTAAAACTTTAGGAAGACATCAAAAGACTAATTCTTGACTTTCAGTCCCAAATATCAATATATATTCAATAATCAACATTTCATAGAAAAGCTTTAATCATCACACTTATCTCAAATCATTTAGAATTCATCAGTACATAATAACAATATGCATCTCATGGCATAAATCCTTAATTTAAGAAATAAGATGGTAAATAAATCATAATAATAAACTTAATCAACTCAAATCTAATAATTCATCAATAAAGTAATTTGGGCATAAACCCACTTGCAAAGATCATGAATTTCCCATAGTAAAAATCAATTCTTTGGGCACAAGAATGAAAGGATATTCTTGTTCAAGCCCCACATACCTTGGATTTATAAATTTGAGAATAAGAGACTTGATTGGAACTTATTTCTCGCACTTTTAGGCTAAGATTTTTGATGCCTTTGACTTGGGGAACTTAATTCTTGAACAACTTGGAGAAATCTATGGAAGATTCTTGAATTTCTTGGAGATGATTTGGATTTGGAAAATAGAAACCCTAGTTCTCTAGATATTTCTTAGAAGAGATTGAAGAGAAAATGAATGGATCTTCTCTACTTGTATATATATGTAAGACCAAAATGGGAGGATATGACAAAAATGCCATTTTAAAAAGAGTTGAAAATTGCTGATCGGGGTCTGTGACGGTCGAACTGATGGTCCGTCAGAGCAACTGATAGTCCATCAGATCATCCGTTACTCGAGTGCCAAAAATGGGACATTCTTCCTCAACATGATGGTAGAAGTGACGATCCGTCAGGAAATTAACGGTCCACCATATCGTCCGTCACTCGGGGATCAGAAATGGGACATTCTGCCTCGACTTGACAGTCCTCTTGATGGTCCATCAAATTTTTGGTGGCCACCATTTTGGCCGTCGCACGATGGCCAGAAAAAGGGGTTACTTCCTTGGATTAACGGGACAACTGACGGTCCGCCACAGAATTGACGGTCCACCAGATCGACCGTCAAACCTGGGCGATTCCGACAACGCTCAGTAAAACGGCCATAACTTCCTCGTCCAATGTCAGATTTTGATGAAATTGGTATCGATGGAAAGATTATTCATTGATATACATGATATAACGTATAAATTAGAGAAATAAAACATCAATCACTTTAGAAACCACCCCAATCCACTCAAAGGACAGATTTAGTCTTAAGGAACAATAGGGGTATTACACCAAAGATCCTGCACTCCTAAATTTTTAGCCTAGCTTCATCAAGAACCTTTCCAATGAGATTTAGTGTACAATCAGGTATAGTTTTCAAGATAAAATATCATTGGTTGATATAATTTGTTCCTAGTGTGTTTAGGAGAACCTCATGGACAATTATAATCACATCCAATTCATGGCACCCAAGTGCCACACTCACTACTACAGTGATCTTCTGAGGACAAAACTGCTCTCGGAAAGAGATATTTTCTTGGAGAATATGCCAGAAAAAATACTAGCATTTCATAACAAACTTGAAGCCACAGTGTGGTGGTGCTTTATCCTGGATCCCTGTGTTGCAAATAAACAATGGGTCCATGAATTTTATGACAACATTAGTGAACTTTCCTTCTCAGACCCATTCAATGTGACTATTAAGATTTGGGGCAAACTGATGAAAGTTGGGGTTAAGAAAATCAATGATGTTTATGGGCTCCAACATGTAGACATGGGAGAATTCAAAGCAAATGGGTGTAAATTGGGGAGGTGGTTGGCACAATGGCTATGTCCCAGAAAAGAAGTCTCTTGGGAAAAAACTAAAAACAATATCTCCATGAACGTCTTTACTTCCAAGGCTCGAATATAGTTGCACGTTATTTGTAGCCGAGTCTCTCCTTGCACCCATATAACAACAGTCCTAGATCTGCGTGCTTAAATGGTTGCTTGTATTCTAGACGACATCCCTTTAGATATTGATCAGCTGGTTCTAAATAAAATGAATCACTTCAAGAAGCAAGGTGGTACACACCTCTTCTTTCCCTCTTTGATTACTGAACTTTGAAAGAGAGAATGGGTTGACAAGTATGCTAGTGATACATGGCTGCGTCCTAGTACTCCCATCTACCCTTAAGGATTTGAGGAGAGGGTGACCCTGGCAAAGAAAAAAAGCGAAAGATCAACTTGGAAAATTCGGCATGTATTGAGTCTAAGTCTCATAGTCCAACCACTACCGGAACTTTTAAGGAAATTAGAGTTGATATTACAGCTATCAGGGAGCTTGTGTCTAGTTTTCCACTAGGACCGGGAGAGCTTTCCACTACCCATCATTTATATATGTCATGTGCCAATTATGAGAAGTACAGGGAGGACGAAAAGAAGCAATAAGCGACCATTGATAATCTTGAGAAAGCCTACTCCTTTTTGTTGGAGTAACACTGAGACCTCCGGATTATACATGAAAAATTGGTTACAAGAGAGAAGAAGAGGGATGAATTCTTTATCAAGATGTGGAAGGGGGCGAAGGGCCTATGAAAGGTCCTAAAACCTTAAGATAGACTTTGTTCTTCTTGGGTGGAGAGTAATGGTGAGGCCCCAGCTGAGTGGACTAATCTTGAGGAGAATTGTGATGATGCAAAATCTGAGAGTGCACCCTTATCTTTTTTTCCCTTGATTATTTATGTAGTAGGTACGCTTCTACCTTATCAGTTGGGGGTGTTTCCTTATTTATTTGATTTGGTCCTAAATTATTGATATTTCTTTATTTTTTTTTGCTCTTTTAGATGATTCTTTTTTTTTTATTTGGGTTTTAATATTCAGGCACTCTGATGGTGCCCATATTTGCATGAATTAGTTACTTTGTTCTTAGTTTGTTACTTTATTTTAGTTTTAATCAATGAGATTTTCCCTATGATAGACTGAGTGACAACATTCTTAAGGGGAAAGTGTCATAATTTGGTTTTTAACCATAAATGCAGGGGAAGTCTAAGTACTTATCGCATCAGGGCCATAAATGCAAGGGACTTCTGAGTACCTATGACATTGGTGAATTGTGATTGCATTCATACCCATTGGAGAAGTCTGAGTAGCCATGTGAGTGGTCCGCCCATATTAGAGCCATAATGTGAGACAATAACTTGGGTGTTTGCCATGATTAACAAATTATACATGGTGCGAATGCAAAACAAACAACCCCCTTCATCCAATTTTTTTACAAAATTCGAGGGCACGAACGTGAGCAACCTTGGAATAAAATGTTTCCTCTCTATATGACTTCAAAAATTGGCTTTGGAATAATATGAATACTCCATCTTTGTCTTGAGTAGGAGGAACAATTGACACCCCTTAATGAAATTTGCATGCCATGTGTGTGAGCTTAATTGTCTATATCTCATGTGTACTTGTACCATCTAGAATTTACCCCATTAGTCTTTTAAATCTAAATTTTAATTGTGCTTGGTTGGTAAGATGATCATAGTCCATCTTGTGACATTGGAAGCCATGCTTTAGCCTAAAAATCCTACCAATACATAGGAGTTACCCCTAGTCACCCTCTTTGAGCCTTTTAACTTTTCTTTGGCAAACATATTACAAGCCGTGACCTTTCTATCTGTCCTCCTTTGAAACCTACCCTTCTTGAACTTACAAATACAAGTAGAGGCTAAAAGACTAAGTTGGGGGTGGTGGAAATTGAAAGAGATGCAATTGGTCCATGAATTAATAAGAAGGTGCCTATGAGCTTAAAAATAATAATGCGTTTTGATTTGATGAAAGAAAAGATCCCACAAAGGAAAGAAAGGCATGATTTATGCTAAAAAAGAAAAGAGAATAAAGAGGAAAGTGAGGAAAACCAAGAAAAAGAGAAATATGAAAAATAGTAGAATAAAAAAAAGTGGCCCAATAGCAAAAAGTGAATAGAGTAATGTAGAAGTTAACGGAGGGTTTAGCCCTATTCTCCTGAGTTGATATCCTACCCTTCCCTAAACCTAAATTACAAGATCAAAATGTCCTTTATGATTCCCAACCAAGTGTGGTCATTATAGTGGCGATTGAAAATAGGGGCAAGCCTATGGCATGGTACTTGTTAACATGGAGAATTTCTTTAGAGGGAGAGTATTTGCACTTAAAATTCCTTGTTGCATGATTGGTAACTAGGTGTATGAAATATTCTTTCTTGTGAGGAGGCATGCGAAAAAGTTGAGATGGGTGATTTTGTCATCTTCCACACAATGAGATAAAATAAAGTATAACTTGGTTGTAGTCATCACATGAGTCATTTCTAGAGTATTACATGGTTGCTCCCCAAAGTCTAATTCATCTTTCAAATATTCTAATTTTACTGAGGGGTGTATTTGAAACCATATTTCCCATGTTCAAAAAGCTTTTTGTGGTAGAAATCGAGTTTAAGACATCATAATCATTGGGTGATAGAATGAAGGCATACACGTGAAATTGTCTCATAAAAAAGGGCGGTTTCCTTGAGGACAAGCAAAGTTTTAAGTTGGGGTGTTGATGAGTGATGAATTTAGCACTCATTTGCACCAAACATTTATGCACATTACCTTATTTTGAAATGACTAAATGAGACATATTTATGAGTAAATGCACTAATATCCACTCTTTGTAGGCATAGAGTTGAAGAGATAGAAAGATGTGGAATGGATCTTAAAATGATGAAAAAGAAGAAAAAAAGTGCAGATGAAGACCTGGAGCAAAAAAACCTTAGTTACTGCAACTGTGGTATTCAAGCCGCATTCGCGGTGTTAACAAAGGTCAACAAAATGTGATCAAAGAATACAACCACAGTCGGATTGGCCGTGATCGCGGACAACCTCACGCGATCCCGACAAAGCGGGAGTATGATGAAGGGAAATTTTGTAATTTCTCTTGGACGAATCCCAAACCTTATTTATGCAAAAACCCTTTCTTCTTTGGGTATTGCTTACCTCATAGATATTTTTTATTTCAAAGCAAGAAACCCTACTTGGGAAAGTTTGTAACTAATTTAGTAGGCTTCATTTCTTAGTAATTTTGTGAAGAATGAATTCTTTGTATAATCCACATGGTATATCTCTCTTCACATCCTTCATGAGTATCTAAGTAATTTAGTCTTGGGATTATATTGAACTAAAGTGTAATTATGTATGGGTGTTATTGAGTTTGTATGATTTCTAGTTATTGAGTATGAATTCCACCATTTCTTGAATTTATGAGTTGGAATTTGTGGGTGAAAACCCCAAATCTCCAAATGGGTTTGATGGGTGAAAACTCCAAACTCTAAAGACCCTTCATTATCCTGGAAAGAGGGATGAAGGTGAACTTAAGGCAACCCATAACTTCCTTGAAAGGGGGTTATATGGGGACAAGACAATGATGGACAATTGAGCCTATGGTTTTCTACTATTTTCCATCTTAGAAATAAATGTATTTGGAAGGTAAACCATGTCAAGAGAATCATCCTAGAAATAGGGATGCTTGATTGAGGTTTTGGGTAATTACGATTTGCACATTTGTTAGGTGGTCAAAAGAGCCAACAGGTGAAATCGTTGTGGTTTTATTGAAAGATTGACCATAATGAATTTTGACCTAGACTATCCTTTAGTTTACAACTAAGCTTCATGTTAAACCATGATCAATCTGCATGTTCTTACTTTTAGGTAGAAATAATCTCAAGATTTCCTCAAAACTTGAGTTTACATCAAAAGTGTCATTTAGTGTGTTGTTAGCCAAAGATTGTCACAAACAATTTCAAAACCAATTCCCCCATTTTTTTACATGTCATGTTTGCTATCACTCCGGGTAACCTTCTAGTAATTAGAACACCCATAGGACTTGAAATTTATAATTTGCTCCTTGTGGATTCGATCCCAACTCTAGTGGGGTTACTGACAATGACCGACTCACCCCTCAAACATAGGAGTGAGTTAAGCGTTATCAATGGGATATAGGCATATAAAATAGAAGCTAGAATAGGATTACTATGCCTTAGGCAATGCAACTGCTAACTTTCAAGCTTATCCACATTTCTCAGATACTCTCTCAACTATACGTATCCTTTTAAATACTACATTTCCTTTGAAGCAACTTTTAATTCTCATATGGGTACATATCTCTACCCCAACCAAAGACTGAGTTGAACTACATACTCTCACAAGTTCAAGCCTAACTCAAAATATCAAGGCACTACACAGAACCCTAAATTACTAGCCTAAACCACGTGATTCAATATCCTATGTCCTTTTAGAGATATCATCTCAAGAATAACACTCCTTACCAGTTCAACAACTAACTTTGAACTCTTACTAGGAATTTAATAGCACACAATGTATTCATCCACTTATATACCAACATGGCATTCATGCCTACCGTTATAGCCACATATGAACTTCTATGCAACCAACTCACCTAGGATTTTTTTTCATATTCTCTAATACCTCTATCAATATCAAATTTATTACAATATCCCCAAGAAGACATACCTATAATTCTTAACTAACTATGACATATACTAAGCTTTTCCTCACTCTTTCTTCACACTTATAGACTTAGATAAAACAAGCATTTAATAATTTTTCTCAATAAGGGCATCTACTCTCTCCCATCTAAACCATTGTTCATCCACTTTCATCACCACTATCTTTACATATGAAGAGGTCACCAAAGGGATAGAACATAGAACCTAAAGCATGAAAGAATACTATACATAACTTTGACATTTAATTGAGGCATGAGGAATAGAGTATCAAAGACATGGATTCATTAAAGAGATCTAAATTAAGGACATACATGACAGAATGAAAATTTTGCTAGTCATTTAGGGTGTACCATGAGTTTTGAGAACTGGTCATACTCAAAACATAAGTTCATACTTATCATAATCTACTCAACATAAGACTAGAGTTCATAGATTTATGAGGGATGACTCGAATCACAGAGTGAAGCTGTTACTTATTTTACTCAGAGATGAGAATAAACTTGAATATGCATGAACTGTATAAGCATTGGTCACAAGCATGGCTCTATCATGCAAGACATATATAAGGTGCCATAATGACAGAAATCCAAGGAAAAGAATATACTAGAGTAAGAATGGATTAACATCACAACATAACTCTTATTGACATGAATCACAATCTAATTCTCAAACCTTGATTTGGTTCTTCACCCTACATCTCCCCCTTAGATTAAAGCCAACATTTTAAGCTTATGGGTCTATTCAATACCCTCAAGACTAAGCCATAATTTCTTCACTCTAACAGCCTACACATAAATACTCAACTCGCCCGAATATACTATATGTGGACAATACTAACTTTATTCTTCAACACTCCCTTGATATATCTATCCTTAACTTTCTCTAGGTTCAATAATCATCATCATATACTTACACTCTAATCCACCAACATACTTGTCTATCTAAACACATAATCTTCCCTTTCTTCATAGCTTACTAATATCACATCTCTAAACTTATATTTTTCCTTAAACTGTGAGAATTAAAATTATACTAAAATACTTTACATTCTCAACCTATAACTCCTAAATTAGCTATCAAGAGCACCATATAGTTTATCACTAGCCTTCTTCATACTTAGCTACTCAAGAGTTCTATCTAAACACACACAACACTTAATAATCTTAGAAAATAATTCAACTACGTATTATCTGGGATACAAATCTACATCTTACCTATAACATCATACTTAATTACAAATAAATGGACTTAAATTCTAGTATATACTATTCCATGCTGACTAGTTCACTTTTCATATAACTAACATCACTATCCCAAGCAATCATTATTTCCACCTCGATAATCATTCACTGTTCAAGCTTACATTTTAGTACTATACATAATTAACCAAAACCTAACACACCATTCTTGCTTCGCAAAAAATCAAGGAAAAGTAGTCCACTAGGACCTTATAATAACAATACTTGATCATAATTTTACCATATATCTTAGTATAATCCTTTAGTATATACTCCTTTCACGTATCACTACTACTTATCCACCATATATCAAAATTGTACTCCTATATCTACAAGCATCAACCAATTTCATTTTTACAACCCTAAGGGAAGCCTAAATTAACAATCCTTAACCACCAAAACTTTCATTAATAACCTATACTCTTCTAACTCCATGAAATACCATCAAGAATTTCTTTCCTACTTTAAGCATACTCTAGGTCACCCTAACTACTAACTTCTTCTATTCTCTTCATTATGAAATATACCCTACACTCACTACTCTCTAGTTAATACCTAAAACATACCATCTTAATACTAATTAATAGTATTCACTGATTCATCTATATACTTTCAAGCAGTTGCTACCCCACCCTTCTTGATATGATACTTTTAAATCCATACTTCGAACTCTAAGGATGTTCTACTACTTATGAATCATAACACCCTAAGTTACAATATCCATTAATAAAAACTAAATTTAATACACTAGGCACATTCTCTCTTCTTTCCTGAGTGCTATCTGTAATGAATGGTTAAAGAGAACTTTAATTACATAACATATTCTATCTTAACTGCACAACTCATATGGATGAGGACACAATCTTTCAAATTAAAGGACTTTAAACACACTAGCGGGCTCCTCCCTAGCCCTTTGTGTGATTTTTAAAGTTATTGATAGTGAATCTGAGAGCATCACATCAAGAGAAATTTGAGATTCACTACTCATGTCATCACATGAATAAGTCATAGATTGAGAATTATAGAGTAATACACAAATCAATAAAAGTTTTCGAGAGAACTTTATGACACGATCTAGAGTATGAAAGGAAGAAAATATTTCTTAAATACCCAATAACCTCTCAAAGAAAAGTACAGATGTCTTTGTACCATTTTGCAAGACTCTACTAGACACGACTTTATAACACCTTAGGACACTTAAACTATGTTCTCTAATACCAAGTTTGTAACACCTCAAGACTACCCCTTGAATGTCACACAATGATTAGAACCATAAGTGATCCCCAGATAACCCATGATACTGGCATAATTCATGAGAAACTGAATAAATACATAAAGCTAGAAATAATAAGAAAAAGAGATGTGTGTAACTTAACGTGTTCATTACAAAATTTTTTAAGAATGTTTACATCAATAAATATACAAAGGGAAGCTAAAACTTATATATCAGCTCTAACTAATTATTTATGAGGCCTTTACTAATACTGACTATAGGTAGCCGAGATATAATCCTCATCTATCCCTAATCAGTGCAACTAAACAAAACATATAATACTGGAACTATAGTTGACTTGAGTCCTCAAATTAAGAAAACTCATCACCTATTGGCTGGAAGCTGCGAAGTGTCTGATTATGGTGTGTGGTGATGTGCTATTAAAATATAGCACTTTCAATACTTAAAACAATGAAAATATGAAAGTTTCTTAGGTTGTTTTATTAGATATAATGTGTTTTAGGTATGTTTTATAGAAAACTAGGTATTGGATGCAGATCTAAAGAAAAAGAAGAAATTTGAAGTTTTTGGATACATATTAAGGCATTTTTGGGTGTATGTGCCATTACCTAGCTTATGTGAGAAAAGTATGTTACAGAATAGAAAGTCCAGAGGCTAAGATGTAGGAAAACTCAAAATCTTCAACTTACTAAGACCGTATATAGTTAGTATATGCCACATATGGTCCCACTTAAAGAAAGTGCTAAGTTGTTCTGAATCGATACCCATGCATTTATTATATTATCTTTAGTTTGATAATTGTCTTAGCGGTTGAAAACATTACGATCCCAACTAAATTATTACTACTTACTCTAAAAGAGGATAGTGACTAGGAAAAGATAATTACAACAATAGTTTGAAGTTTAACTGTTGATCCACCCTAATGGGTATTATATACGTAAGATGGTTTTCTATCATATAATAACTAGAGACTCAAAAGGTAATAGTTAACTGGGATCTAGGATAAGGATTAATAATGCGACATCCTGAGACTCAAAAGGTAAAGGGTGAAATCTGTCAATGAGTCTGCAAGACAATTAATGGTACATGACTTATTAGATTCCACATTCAAGGTATCAGGTTAGTTCAATAAAGAATGATAAACATATTGAGTTGAGAGTCCAGTAGGAACATAATCCTAGTATTCATATACAACTAATTATAACCAGATTTGATATTCATTACTTGTTAGAAACTGTCACTACAATCCCCCATTTACTTTTCTAGTTTTGCACGTTAATTACAGCAAGTAAGAGCCACAATTCCACATATTTCCTTGGGATTTAAACCTAACCTTTGTTGGATTACTATATTTAATAGTGACCACATTATCTTTGAATTGAAGGTGTAGCATGGGCGTTATCAAAATTTAACA
This sequence comes from Capsicum pubescens, assembly GCA_030864215.1. Classification (NCBI taxonomy): domain Eukaryota; kingdom Viridiplantae; phylum Streptophyta; class Magnoliopsida; order Solanales; family Solanaceae; genus Capsicum; species Capsicum pubescens. The sequence continues at coordinate 164,496,364 of CM061543.1, read as the reverse complement.
CCATTACCGGGGAACACAATGTTGAGTTGTGAATTGAAGTTGTTAAAGTTTATAGGTCTTTTGTTTCTTATTGTTAGTTAGGTATAAGATGGTGTATGCCTAGAACATGGAGTAGAGAAAATCCCTTACTTCTACTGAATTCAAATCTAGAGAGGATCCTACAACCGAAGGGTAGGATGATAGAACCTAAGAAAAATCATATTCTTGAAGGGGTTTGTGATGGTATACACCATGTTCCTCTCCATCCTCAACATGAAGTTTAGGACATTGTTGACCTATAGACTCAGGAGATGTTAGCACAAGCTTCTAACCAGAGGAAGGAAGAAAATGCTCAATGTATAGCTAAGGAGGCAAAGTTAGCTATGCAGAGATTAGAATAAAACAATTGAGCAACACTCAATGGTAATCAAAAAAGAGTTAGAGGTGGTAGAGATCAAGTGATCCCAATGTACCAGTATTTGTAGCCGTATAAGGATGATGATGAGGATCTAGGGTACAATTGATCCGATAGAAACAGGAGCTACTGTTCCTCCTATTTTACCTCAGGTGTTAAGTTTGATATAACCAGTACCATGATACAACTCTTAAACTTGAAGGGTGTATTTGCTGGTTTGCCTACTGATGATGATAATATGAACCTTGCAAATTTCATTGGGATCCTACAGTTTGTATATAAATCCTGAGGCAAATCAAAGATGCTTAGATTGAGGGTGTTCCCTTTATCATTGATAGAAGAAACATCTTTATGGTTAGGAGAACTTCCAAGAGCATCTATCACCATATGGAATGAGTTGTGCAGGCAATTATTGAATCAATTCTTTCCTCCATCTAGGATGTTGCAGCTTAAGGATGAGATTTATAATTTCAGGTAGCTACAATTTGAGTATATGTATGAGGCTTGATTCAGGTTCATGAATAAGTTGAGTATGGTGCCCAACCATCGGATTTTAGGGATGAGCTTATTGGAGATATTCTATAAAGCCTTAACATTTAGTTCCTGAGCCATGATAGACATTATCTCTATAGATGCTTTTTGAGACTGTGCTAGGGGTAGCTTTTGATATTCTGGACTAGATATCTCTAACTAACCAAGGGTGGTAAACTCAGGATATAGAGAGGGGTTCTGAAACTTATGCCATTAGAGAAACTGGTGACCATAGAGTGGTTGATGATTCTATAAAATAAGAGATTACACTACTGAGGATCGATCTTAGGTTATTGGTAGAGCAGTTTGTAACTATGAATTTTGAAAAGGTGAACAGTTGGAGCATAGGGTACAACATCTAGAGATTATGACTCTAAACTTTAGGAGCGGAAAAAGTATTTGGATCATCAGTTGGTGTATTTTTGAGCCCAAGGGAAAGGAAACCAAGTTTGGAACTACTATGGTGATAGATACCGAGACCATAATAGGGAGAGAGACAATGATTGAAGATAGAAAGATGAATATAAAGAGAAGGGAGATAGGTATATTCTTCCTGGTAGTCGTGATACCGAATCGAGAATGGAAACAATGCTGACCAAACTGGTGAAGGGATAAGAGAATCTGGAGGCTAGACTTAAGGAAATCAAGGCAGATATTTTAGGTTTGACCCAAAAGGTCGAGTCTCATGAAACTGCTATCAAGTAGTTAGAGCTCCAGTTTGGGTAGATGTCAACCACTTTAAATCAGAGACAGCCAGAGACCCTTTCATGTAACACGGTTCAAAATCTAAATAATAATGTTCATTGTCTTGCTATTGCCAGCTGAAGTGGTAAATATCCTGTGAATCCCTTATTACCTACTGTAGTGAGTTGAAATATAATATCACTATAGGTGTTGAGGTTAGTATTGGTGAGGACAAAGGTAAGGGTAGGGTTGCAGAGCCAGAAATAAGACAAATCCCATGACCATCCCCTCTTTTCCTCAGAGACTAAAGCAGAAAAGAGAGAAGAAGGGAAGTTCAAGAGGTTCATTGAGATGTTGAAATAGTTGATCTTGGGCATCCCTCTTCTTGAGGCGTTGGAGCAGATGCAAAGATATGCCAGGTTTATAAAACAATTGGTTACGAAGAAGAAAAGGGTTACTTTTAAGGATATTAATGGACTGTACTACTGTAGTGCAGTCACGTCTAAGTTTCTGGCCTAGAAAAATAGTGATCCCAGTGTATTCACTATGCCATGCACCAGTGAGTCATCAAGATTTGCTAGAGCTTTATGTAACTTAGGTGCCAACATAAATTTGATGTCGCTGGTTGTATCCAAGAAATTAGGCTTGAGCCCTCCTACACCAACTATGATGCATCTATTGATGGATGACTGCACTGTGAAAAGACCTATGGGCATTTATTTTGATATGATAGTGATAGTCAATAACTTCATCGTTTTGGTTAACTTTGTCATTCTAGAATGTAAGGTTGACGTCAAGATGCCCATCATATTAGCGAGATCATTTATGGCCACATGCAGAGATATGGTTGACATAGAAAAGAGGGAGATGAAGTTCAGAATTAATGGTGAGGAAGTCACTTTCAACATTCGAAGAATGATGAAGCAGCCTACTAACATGAGAGTGGTGTCAGTTATTGATTATACTGATGACCCGGGAGGGTACTTTTTTAGGTACATTTATGAATTCTGAGTAGTCAAGGTACCCATATCATGTCGTGATATTAAATAAAGTGCTGATGGGAGGCAACCCATGGCTTGTTGGTGAAGTTTAAGTAACCAACATATCCATGTTATGTCATGACGTTTATGAAGCACTAAGGAATGGCCTGGAATGCAATAAAAATTGCTAAATTCATCATCCTCTTGGTAAGGGGACTTTGTGACCAACTCATCAAGGTCATAAGTCCCACATGGGCCAGGTAAGTTGTGCTTAAACTGAAAAGATGGAATATTGAGAATTTCTTGGGAATTTCTAGAATTTAAACTGAAAAGATGGAATATTAAGAATTTCTTGGGAATTTCTAGAATTTAACCTATGAATTTGCTTGCAGGATCATAAACACCACTTACAACATTATAAGTAGAAAAGTAAGTGTCAGAATAAAAAAACTAGAGAGTAGGGGACTTGGCCAAAGTTTTAGACTCACATACGGTAGGAACATATGAACTGTATGTACCATATAGAGGACGAGGTGGTACTTGTGATATTTTGGCATGGGATTCATTTTATTTGGTAGTTTTTTGGATGTTAACTACTATTAGATGGGTTACTATATGTGGCTACCATAAGTGGATAGTTATGGACCTAATTGTTTTAAAATTTTTGGGCCCACCAATGTTTGATTAAACCCTAAACTGACCCCCTTTGCTTTTTAAGCCCTGTTTACTCATTTTAACGTACAAAATTCCTCTTTTCAATTAAAAATCTAACTTTCCCTTTCAAAGTTAAAACTACCCATTTTACCAAACATAAGTAAAGGATAAATTGATAATTGTTCATGGTACCAACTTGTCATAAAGTAGTAAATACAAGTTCAATCTCTAGTTTTGCTTTAGTTATTCTTAAGTTCACTTATGTTTCTTTAGAGAAAAGGTAACTTTCTTGGCTCCTAATAGGAGTATCTTAATCTAAATATAAAATAAGAAAATGTTATGTTACTTTTATGTAAACTATGCAATAACCCATCATGCTAGTATGTAGGAGCCTTGAACTTTTCTAAAATCGTACATAAGGCATTATTCTTGAATTAAACCCCAAGATTAGGCCCTAAATGGAAATTGAACTTGAACAAGTGTAGGAACCCAAAAGCTTGGCATGCTAGTTTTTATTGAAAAAGATAATTCTTGATATAAGTGTGCACATTTGACTTGTTGGGACTGAGAATAAGTTATAAAGGTGTGAATATTGAAGAAAAATTTAAAGTTTTTGAATTTTAAGTTTTTCTTCAACTTTTGCAATCCCGCATTATCTATTGAATACTAATACTTGATTTTTTAGGTACACATGGTTGCTCAGGATTCAAAGAGGAAAGCCACATACCTTTGGGTGACTAGTTGACTTTTTTGAGAAGGAATATTCATTTTTCTAGACCAAAGAAGCCCTGGCTAAAGTAGCCTCAACCAGAGTTACACAACTAGTGACTAAGGGCCAGAAGCATGCTATAGTAGGCACCATCATTAGAGCCACATCAGGAGTAAAGCTTGGATAAATTAACAGTGGGGTAGATGACCTACTTCTACCCAGCCTAAAGCTTAGCCACAATCAAGTTCACTAGTACCCAGGCTGAAGATGAACAAGGTTAAGATGTTACCCCCACACTCTTCTCAGTTTTATAGGAAGATGATAATGATGATGAGAAGGAGGTAGATTCAAAGTCAAATACAGTTAATAAGGAGCAGTCATTAGCAGTACCCTAGTCTGAGGAGGGTACTACAATTTAGGAGCAGTCATCGATTGCACCCCAGTCTAAGAAGAGTATAGATCGGGCTTCACACTAGGTGCCAGCTTTTGATTCAAAGTCACCAACTCAGCAAGGTCATACTTTCAACCCCATACATATCTCGAAAGAGCTATTGATAAGGTGAACTTGAGGTGGTGTGTGGAAGGCCTTTGAACTATATTTGAGAAGGACAACCATATTTTGAGAGACACTAGCCGACCTAATAGGTCTATTTATGAGGAGAGACATATTGATTTCTTTAGGTTGGCTAGAGCACCGCAGTTGTAGGAAGGTTTTGAGTATTATCTGCTAGGGTGGATGACCAGACCCCTAGGTTCTTATAGCCCAATATTGGTACAAGAATTCTATGCATCATACTATACAGTTATAGCTTTTATAAGGCTTACAAGGGCCATTTCGAGGCATGTTGAGAATCCCCATATTGAAAAGATACAATTTAGAGGGGTTATGGTTGATATATTAGTGGCAGCCATACGTCGAGTTCTCTTCGGGATAGATTATATTGTGCTAATATCCACAGTAAAGTGTGATAAAAAATTGCGAGTTCCATGAAACAGACACATCAGGCGCGGTGATGACCATAATAGTGCGATAGTTGAGATTGTAATATGTATTGATGGATACGTTTCACCTCTGGTTGATGAGACCCCTTGAATCAAGGGGCAGGGTACGATAAAGAAGACATCACTGTCTTTTATTACAAAGTTTTGGTGGGTTTTGGTTCGATTTAGATTTTATCTGATAGTTATGGATAATATATTGACTTGGAAAGAAGCTTCTCTTATTGCTAGTATGATGGCTGAGTATGATATTGACTTTGTAGCTATTATCCGCCATGAGATTTATGAGAGAACTTTTAGTGAGACTACAACTCTGCCATTCCATTTTCTTATCCGGAGATTATGTAATGAGGCTGGCATGCCTGAGGTACCAGGAGTTGATGAGAAAGTACAGGTAATGGACACAACACAGACTAGGTTGATAAAGGATTCAACATGACCAGAGCTCTCCAGAAAACCCCGTGCGTCCATTATAGCACCTCCAGCCAAGTCCGAGGGCCCATCAGTGCCTAGAAAGCCTATTAAGACACAAAGAGGTAATGCGGGAGTTAATGTTAATTTGAGATGGGGGAGTAGAAAGAGTCCCTCAAGTTGAGTACTAAGGGTGGGGAACCCCAGATACTCCTACATCAGCACCAACTAGTATTTTAGAGTAGGTAGGTGCATTTGTAATGCCCCATCGCCCATCCACTACATCTACTATTTCAGGTATGATTATTGTTTGTCGTGAATTTTTCCAGAGCTTACTGGATAGTCAAAGAGATACCATTGCCTAATTATGGAATGTTGAGATCGAGATGGCTACTCTATATGGGCAGATTCATTCATGGGTCCATACCAGACTAGAGACGACAGACTCTAATGGGATTCTGCATATAGAGCTACTGTGTCAGAGTTATATGGTTATTTATAGGTATGTATTGATTTTTTATACAGGCATATTACAACCTGATTTATGGAGTTAAGACGCCAAAGCTAAGACATATGGGGGAGAAGGTGGATATCTTACGAGTAGAGGTACGCTCTCTCATAAAGAGCAATATAAAAGCCACCCCTCTAGTTATACCCCCATTTATTCAGACAACACCTCCGCGTGGTCCCAGAAGTTTGATTTATTTGTGGAGAAAAATGATGAGGTACCCTTATTTGGGACCAAGAGTGGCAATGAAAGAGATATTAAGAATCCCAATTCACCATTTGAGAAGGACCTGAAAAGGGCTAGACATGAGCCAGGGGAGATTGATTTCATTGATAGGCAGAGGCGTGCCAATATAGCAGTGAGTGCATATTCCAGTAGTGCATTTCCACCACCACTGCCTTTACTTGTAGATATACCCCCATCTGGGGAAGATTATGACACAGATACGTTCATTCCCTTTGTTTAATATTATTTTTCATGCATTGGGGAAATGTAAAATTCTTTAGTTAGGGGTGGGGTATACCATAGCTGTTGTGGGTTTTTATTGCTGTGCTTCTTTTCTTGACGACCGCAGTATGGTTGTAGAACCGACATGTCTCGGTTAAAATTTTGGTCATATGGTATTTTATTTTGTATTGTGATGTGTATTGTGTAATTAAGAGATTTTTGAGTATTTAGGATAGTTGTCATGTTTTTGATTGATTCTTGAGAAAAATAATACCCCTTAAAATTTTTATTTTAGAACTGTGTGAATGTATAGATGTGTGAATATTATGGATCTTGTTATGGCATTAGGATTACGGACATGGTAATTATTTGCTAAAAATTTTATGAACCATATATGTTGTAGCTCATAATATTTACTCGGTGCCATGTCTGTGTGAGATGCTACTTAGTTCTCTTTGTGTGTTAATTTCAAAACTTGCCCGGTTATTCATGCCTAGGTTGTAGGATAATTAATTAGGAAAGAATCATATGCATTTTTGATATTAGTCCACTTTTAGCCTAAATGATCTTCCATGTGCGAATTATATTACTTGATCCCAATTTTTGAGCCTTATAGCCATTTTTTCTTGTTATACTTTTCACCTTCCCATTTGTATTACAATGAACCCTATTTTGGACCTGCTCCTCCTTGGACATTTTATACCTCAACTCAGGTAAATTGCCTAAGTTGAGAGTGGCTATCATAGGGGTGTGTGATGTAAAGTGGGTATGTAGAAGGGTAAAATAAGAGAAAAAAATAGTAGGACTGGGTGTGGTAGAAAAAGAAAAAGAAATAGAAGAAAATTATGAAAATTTTAAAAGGAAAGAATAAAAGACCACATCCAACCTAAATGTGTAATAAAGAATAAAAAGGGAGAAATAAGGTTGGAATAAAAAGGAATTGGTTAAAATATAGACCCCAAAGTAAGTGTAGTGCTAGGGAGTCTTAGTCACTTGATATATCCATTTGTACCATATCAACCCAAGCCTACATTACAAGTAGAATAAAGTCCTATAATGATCCTAACTTGACTGTCTGAAAGCTAAGGTAAAGAAAATAAGGGAAAGCTTATGTTATTTGATCCACATTGATTAGAACTTCATTTTTGAGTGTGAGTGTCTGTTGACTGTCCTTGCATTGACACACATTATTTTATATGAGTGAGTGGGACTTCTTTGTTGTAATGGCACATGAGTCATATTACTAGGTGCTTACTAGTTTGGGTAGTGTCACTTATATATATGCATGGTCGTCTGTTTCTAGTGTAATGACATATCTTGATCTCCTTGTTTCACATTATTGTGCTTCATATTTATATAGATTTGGTTTCGAAAAGTTAAAATAGGAGAGGGTATTATGTTTTGAGTTTAAGGTGTTGATTGACTACCTTAGATAGCTTAGATTCTCCTAGTTAAGCATTATGTTTTGTTTTGTTTTGTTTTGTTTTATTGTGTTTCTTGAGGAAATGTAAATGTTATAAGTTGAGGGTGTTGATGTGATATAGAAATATAGCACTTTCGACGCTTAAAATGATGAAAATATGCAAGTTTCTTAAGTTATTTTTTAGATATGATGTGTTTTGGGTATTATTGTAGGAAACTAGGTTTTGGACACAGATGTGAAGAAAAAAAGTAATTTGAATTTTTTTGATACATACTAAGGCCTTTTGGGGCGTATATGCCTCTTACCTATCATACGTGATTAAAGTATGTTGCAAAACTAAAAGTCCAGAGGCTAAGCTGCAGGAAAAAATCAAACTCTTCCACTTACTAAGACCACATACAGTCTGTATATGCCACATATGGTCTGTATGTGGCCAACGTATGCTTCAAAATAAAAAGTCCAAAGAGCTACAGGATCCTAGGTGGAGGGCTGCCATATACGTAGGACCACTACGGTCTGTATGTGCTACATACGGCTCGTATGTGACCAAAGTAAGTGCCTACCGACCTCCTTTTTCCTTTTTTGTTTTGGATTTCATTTTTAGGGTTTCCTTGTGTACTATATATACCCTTTTGATGTTTTATAGTTAGTTCACGCACTTCATATACTTACAAACATATATTCTGATTCTGAGATCCAATTTTGGTCTTAGAATTATTTGTATTGATTTTGATTGGTAATTTAGTTAAAGTTTGGGTCTTCAATTATTAATTATTGTGATTTCATCAGATGTATTCAATTATGAATATTATTGATTGTTTCATAAGCATGAGCGACTAAAACCCTTAGCTAGGATTGTGATAACCATAGTAGATTGATGAAGGAGGGGAAGTGCTAAGTTGTTCTAAATTGATACCCATGCATGTATTGTATTATCTTTCGTTTGATAGTTATCTTAGTGGTTGCAAATGTTAGGATCCTACCTAGATATTGCTACTTACTCTCAAAGAGGAGTAGTGACTAGGAAAAGATAATTACAATAGTAATTTGAAGTTTAACTGTCGATCCATGGTAATAGGTATTATCTACGTAAGATAATTATCTATCATCTAATAACTAGAGAATCAAAAGGTAATAGTTAACTGGGATCTAGGATAAGGGTAAGTAATGTGACATCGTGAGACTCAAAAGGTGAAGGGGGAAATTCGTCAACTTGTCCACAAGATAGTTGATAGTACATAACTTATCAGATTCAACATACAAGGTATTGGGTTGGTTCAATAAAGCATGATAAACCTACTGAGTTAAGAAGCCAGGGGAACATAATCCTAGTGTTCATCTATGACTCATTACAACCAGAGTTGTTATTCATTACTTGTTAGAAACTATCACTATAATCCCCCCATTTACTTTTCTAGTTTTTCTCATTAATTACAATAAGTAAGAGCCACATTTCCACGTATTCCCTTTGGATTCGACCCTTTTCTTTGTTGGGTTACTATATTTGACAGCCACTGCATTATCTTAGAATTAAAGGTGTAGCTTGGGTGTTATTATATGGGCTACAACTGGTACCTACATTATGAAAAAATGTAGCCACATAGACATATATGTGGTTAGTACTTCTAGAATGTACTAAGTAAGTGGGGGTGAATGCAACAAGTAAAACTAAATCAACGCATAGTCTTAAAAACATGCATGCTAAGTATAAGTAGACTCACCAAGAGACTGAAATAAACTAAAAGCTAAAATATGATAAAAAGTTAATAATAAACATAATCTGATAAGCTGGTTAAGTCTACACTTGGTTTCTTAAAATTCTTTTTCTATGGAATGAATAAAACTGGAGCTAAATATACTTTCAAATCATGAAGGCTTAGTGTAAAAGGACTTACCTTTATCGTAAGTATAACTGAAAGCTAAAATCTCATGGCTAATAACTCATAAAAGAATATTTGAATAAAATCGTGAGTCTTTACACTTAGTTTCTAAAATACTTTTTTCTATGGGTGTTTCTCATAGCTGATATAAAGTATGTGAGATTCATGGAGTTCAACGTCTGACCCACATTGAGGAGGGCTATTCTACCCTTGCCATTAGAATAGAACCTGAACGAAAACTGGAGTAATCATAAAATTACGACCATATTGGGTAAGTGGGATGCTTTTCTTACGAGGCCCCTAGCCTCCGGTGGCATATAGTTACTAGGAAATAGGATGAACTGAACCCACATTTCCCTCTCATTGATAAATACTACTAAAATATATACTATATGCTCATACTGATGAAATTTACCTTTAAATAAGCATATGAGTTTGTAAATTTGAAATTCAATTATGCTTCTATAAATAACTCATAATCATGAATAATGGTGAATTTCATACCATGTCTGAGATCATAAGATCAAACTAAAATCCAAATTTTACTATAGTAATCTGAGATAGTAAATATGAACTTCTTGCGAACTAGGAGAATCAAGATAAATTCATATTCTCTTGTTTTAAACTAACTAAATTAGTCTAAAAATCATATATATTCACCATATTATAGAAATTCATGTCAAAATACTACAATTCATCTCATAATAACAATCATATAAGTGAAAACATGAGTAAAGGTAAATTTTTGTGCTAACTGAACTTTAAATCACATGATAATGTCATAATTTTAAAAACATGGAAATTGGGTCTGAACCGTAATTGAAATCTCATACATTCAATTCAAAAACCAAAGTTTTTTGTTCATAAGTATGAAAGGTTAACCTTGTTCAAACCCTACATACCTGAATTTTTTGATTTCTTGAAGGAGAACATAAATTTGTATCGTTGGAAGTTGAACTTTAGGAAAAAAACTTAATTTCTTTTCTCATAAGAGTGGAAAGGAGAATGAGCATTGAAAAATTGATATCTGATGAATAAATAACATTTATAGGGTTATTTAAGCCATAGAGGGGTATGGTTTGAGGTGAGAAAATGACCAAAATACCTCTAAAGAAATAAGAAAATCATAGGAATACTTCAGTTGACCACTTGGGTTGATGGCCCATTAGTTTGGTAACGTCTCATCACCCTAGTAGTCACTAACAAGCTGGATTTTGTCATTTTCTAGTTAAGGTGGACGACTTGAGTTGACGGCTCATCAACTTAGTCGTTACCTAGTTGACAAATAGACACTTTTCTACTCTAATATCAAATTACAATTAAATTAGATTCATTGGAAAGAAGATTCAAAGATCTTTCATTTGATATAAAGTAGGCCACCTAACTCATTATATTAAAGGAATAATGGTCGGTGAAAGTTGACCCAAGTTGAAACATCCACTAAAACTCAATCAGTGGTAAAGTTCTCAACTCATCTTTGAGTTATGAGATTTTTATGATCTCAATTCATATACAAAGATGTTACCACATTGTATAATTTATAAACACAGTTATTTTGACATGGAAATCATTGGTTTTAGGTCTATACATGTAGAATGATAGTTCAAATTCTAGCCCAAAAATGTGTGTGTATGGGAAGGGGGGGTTACATAGTTTCTGAGGTTAAGATGATGAGCATTTTAGAGGCGTGCGACTCCTTACCAATTGGGGGTCATAATGGAAGTGCACAGACTACACATAATATCTATTAATACATTTACTATTGCCTGGCATTTACAAAGATGTACATGTTTATGTTCAGCATTATGACTAATGGCAAAGGAATATCTTATGCAGGCATGAACTTCTAATGATGACAATACTTCATGTTGAGCTCTTTGATGTTTGGTATTTGAATTTATGGGCCATTTTGTGAGCTCACATGGGATGAAGTACATCTTGATGGATGAGGACTATGTGTCCTAATAGGTGGGAGCAATTTCTCTTTCAAATAACGAAGGTAAGTGCATCACAATCTTTTTAAAAAAGAACACTTTTTCTTAATTTGGTATACCCCGAGCTATCATTAGTGATAGAGGCTTGAACTTCTACAACTGTCTCTTAAAACTTTGATTGATAAATATGGTGTCAAACATAAGGTGGAAACACCTGACCATCCTTAAATGAGTGGGCAAGTTGAGGTCTCCAATCAAGAGATCACGCCTATCTTGGCAAAGATTGTGAATGCTAATAGAGCAGACTGGGTTAGAAGGTTGGATGATGCATTATGGTCCAATCAAATATCATTCAAGACCCTTATAGGTGCATCTCCATATCATCTCATGTATAGAAAAGCATGCGATTTCCCATTGAACTTGAGCATAAGACATTGTGGGCATTGAAGAGTCTTAATCTGGATGGAGCAATGCAACAAAATTGAGGTTGGAACAGTTGCATTAGATGGATGAATTTTGTCTTTACACCTATAAGAGTTTCACCTTATACAAAGAAAAGATGAAATTGTACCATATCTGAAAGATTGATCAAAGAGAATTCCGCCCAGGTGTCTTGGTTCTGCTTTAGGATTGAAGGCTCCACTTATTTTCCAGTAAGTTGAGGTCTGGACCATTCAATATGGTTAGGGTATTATCGCATGGTGAAATCAAGATAAAAGGTGATGGTGGTTCCCCATTCAAGGTAAATAGTCAGCGTATTAAGCACTCTGTAGGAACTATAAATGAGATAATGTCATATGAGAAATTGGACCTCGATAACGCCTAAGTATTCAAGGGATCTGGGTCATCCCATGATGTTAAATTAGGTGCTTCATGGGAGGTAACCCATGGTTTAGTAGGTTATGTATAAGTAATAAACTTAGCCATGTTGTATCACGGCGTTAGATCAAGCGCTTCTTTAAAGGCTACTTTTGTTTTGTACTTGATATTGTGCAGGTAATGTTTGCTACCGGTGGAAGGATTATAAAGGAAATAAGAGATGCTAAACTAGGCCGTGGACTGAGCCCACGTGGGGATTTTACTACCATGGGAAGACCCCACAATCATGGTTTAGTTATCTGAGCAACATGGATGAAAGTCCTGCGGGTTGCACAATTAGGAGTTATTCTACAATGGGTCAATATGATCATACATAGATGTCACAATTGTGGTACCCATCATCTAATTAAACTCCCAAAAGTCATAAGTATAGGTATCAAACCTACAAGTTTTTAAGTAACAATCGTGGATATATTTATAACAATTGTCCTTATGCTTCATAGGTTCTTAGGTAAGTTTTCTTAAATAAACAGGGTATGAAAGGAAATTACGATCACGGTTCATCACCAGTTCACGTAATTGAGTGATTTGTTGGGTCCTTCAGTTAAATAAAACCATGACACAACCCAACCCTACTAAAATCTAAAACCCTAAAGGCTATACCTGAGACTTATCTAGAATCACTCACACTCAAATATCTCTCAACTCTGATTATACTTAAGTAAGAAAAAAACATATTTTATCCGTGTTTCAAGCATACTCATGATTTTGATTTGAAATTAAGAGAAAAAATAAAAAAAATTAAGTTTAAGTAAGGCTATCATCTTCGTTTTATTATTCATTGATAGTTATAACTTTTTGATGCATAAATTCTGCACGAGTATGAACACTTAAGTTTTAAAGAGACTAAGAACAATAGGGAAGTCTTGAGTACTCAACATTGTCAACATCATCTTCAATAAGGGTCGGATTGAGTCAAATTAGGATCAAATTCTAAGTTTGAAATTTTTTAAGTGTTAGTGAACTCCATGTTGCAACCTATGATCATGAGATCTATATACGATTATAGGTTAGGTCATTGTTGGGTCTCAGTTTAGATCCTGTAAGTGCTCATGCTACAAGAACATTCCACAATCGTCCTATCTAGGTATGATCATGGTAATTACTCATCTGATGTGACATACCCTCATTACTTTATTGATGATCCTACAATCAAAACAATCATACCTTCATCGTATAATTGTAGAATTCAATCATCTAAGGAAATGTATTTATTGTACTTTAAGGGAACCCTTCATATGATCGAAAGGCACAATCATGCTTTTATTTCACAATTGTATGAAGTCTCATCTAATACATTTACTGAACCTGTTCAATGTTTTCAAAATTGATACTTACTTTTTCCTATATAGGTATTATGGAACTAAAGGCATAAAAGATAGAAAAAGAGATCGCTAAGGAGAGAAAACCCAAGGATACACCTACGACCTTAGAGAGTGAGTCCAAAAATTTAAATGGGACCGAGGTGGATTTGTCCACTAGTTCTATAGAAGAACTATACTCACCTCGAACCATAAGGGTAAAGGCAAAAGAGATGGAACAAGTGAAGGCCACAACATCTATGACCCAGGTAAAGGACAAAACCTTGATAAACCTTTCCTATAATGAAGAGGTAAGGGACTAAGGGGTCACAATAAGGATGCTAAAGAAGATAGTTTATCGGAGGAGTTCAATCCCGAATCCTCTGAGGGTGCTACTGCTGTCCTACCTTAAAGCGGCATGGATTCGAGAGACTTGTAGTCCCAAACTCTAGGGAATATTACATTGATGGTGTATTATTAACAAACCATAGGAACAAGAAGAGGCATATTCAATAAGAACTATGGGTCTTAGTAGAGACCCTTTAGAAAATTATAGCATTACTTCAGAGATTTAAGTAGTATAAGCTTAGGTTGATGACTTGATGCCATACTAAAGAATATGACACCTTTAGGGAAGGATAAGGACATAAATAAGCATACCAGACTCGAGACTATACGGGTCTAGGAAATTAAAGTGCATATCTCTGTAAAGTCTATCTGTTGAGTGTTGTTCGCAGATGTATTTGAGTCAACTGAGGAGACTCTGGAGTATGACATTCAAATGAAATATTTAAATAGGGTCAAGATGTTGAGTGTGAAAAAAGGATGAACTATAGGTGGCTGGCAGGAAACATTACTAAAGTAGGAGAAAATTCCCTTTAGATTAATGGGGTTGCAATCTACAAGAATAGTCAGAAGTTTATTGCCAAAGTTTGGTGTTCTATAGACAGGCAACAGATCGTACCCACAATCAAGGATAATAACCAATGCTTGCTTGGTAGTTTTATTTCTTTTTGGAGTAGAGTTTAATATCCCATGGATAATCTTAAAAGAGATATAAGACAGGGTAATATACTTTAGCACCACATTACCTTTACCTTTTCTTGTTACTTAGTTGATGAGGAGTGCATATATTTTGACTAATGGTGCAGTGGATCGAGTAATTTATCCAAACAAGGTTGGTAAAATGGCATTGATAAAGGATATACACAACCCTACTTCCCCAACAAGAGGTCTTGAGATACCAACTATAGTTGGGGGTGCCCCAGCTAGTGACTTAACAATGTCTGATATCGGTATTTCTTTCTTTTTTGTGACACTGATATTCTATCATAGTAGACCATTAGTTATATCCAGTTATACACTAATTTTGAATTCACAGTTAGAATAGATCATGTGAAGCCTATATTTACATGATGGTTGAATTTAGAAGCTGGATGTTAGGGTTAAACCATATGTTAGTGATGATCCTTGGGGTGCGGTTAGTACTGCACATACACTAGTAGATAGGTTGAAGAGTCAGATAATGACTAGGATGATGCATTTTTGGCATCAGATTTGATGAATAGTAAGGTATAGCTAATCTAGCTTAAGAAAGTAGTCAAGCTCTTAACTTAGAGGGTTGATTCTACACTTACTACACCACCACCTATGCCTTCATTAAATACTCTTATGGTACTTGATTTGTATACTCTAACCCTAGAGATCAATTAGATTGATATTGAGAAGATGGGTGAAGATTTGGATCCTCGTAAGAGAAGCATGGGTGATAATACAAAAAAGGATGGCAGAAAGAAATCTTAAAAAAAAAGAAGAAAATACAAGGCAGGTAGGCACACCTTCGAGACAATAATTTTGGAGGGAGATGAGATACTACCTAACACAGAGGTAGTTGTGCAAATTATAGGGAGCATAGAGATTACCCTTGATTTGAGTACTTTCAGTGCACCGACCGCCACCGATGCCAACTTATATATTAGTGCCAAAACTACAGTAAGGGTCACCAGAGCAGAGGAGATCATTAGGGACCCACCTATATCCCCACGTGATTAGATTTCAACTAACTCCTAGAGTGCCATAGGTATGCCCCTTACCCTAGTTTTAAATTTCCATGATTTTGTACAATGAGGAGATAACATGATTTCCAAGTTATGGGTGGAGGTGTACCATAATTGAGGGTTTTTGTTGTCCTATTTCCTTTCCCTTGGTTGTACTATCATAGTTATAACCAACATATTTTGGTGTTTTTACTACGTAATTGTTGTTTTGTTGTTTTTTGTGTAACTTGTAGTAAGTTGAGAAAACTTGGTTCAATCATGTTTAATAAAACATGCGAACCTATTTATTAAATATTTTAACATTAATACCTCTTCAAAAATTTGTTTTGTGATGTTGTGTGTTTGTATGTACTATGATGTAACCAGTGTTAGGATCTAGATATGGAATTAGTATTTTTAATAGGATAGCGTGGCATACCTTGTATGAATTCAGTAGGTTCGTAACTTAGACAAAAGCCCTGAGCCATGAGTAAGTTTTTTACCTAGTTGGCGTATATGTGCGAGCTAGAACATGCCCAATTTGTCTTGCTAAAATATATAAGATAGAAGGTTAGGAAAGGATCATAGGTAGCATATAAAAAGTCCAGTATAGCCTAAATGACCTACCAAATAATAATGATTCCCTCTAACCCAAACGTTAATCCTTAATAGACCTTTTGAACTACTCGATTCACCTTCCCAATTTTTACAATCAACCTTCTTTGGCCCTGTTCTCTCCTTGGACATTGTGTACCTTAATTTAGGCAAATTATCTATGTAGAGGGTGGCTGTTACGTAGGGATGCATAGAAAGTGGGTATGAAGGATTAGTAGTAAAAGAAAAAAGGAGTCGAGTGTGGTATGCACCAAAGAACAGAAAATAAAAGTACAAATAAAAAAAGAAAAGAAATATATGGTTAGTTTTTGTGAAAATAAGACCGCACCTGAGGTTAAAAAAATAAAAATGTGGAAAAGGGAGAATAATTAGAGAAAGTAGGAAAGTAGAGCCAAGAGTAGTGTAGTTCCAAGAAGGATTAAGTCACTATAACCAAGTGTGCCATACGTGTCCCTAATCCTACATTACAAGCCTAGAAAAGACATAGAAAATAAGGGCAAGCCTATGGTATCAAACTCACATTACTTGACTTTTTTGTGAGATTCAAAGATTTGATTCAATCTCAGTTAATAAATTCATCGCATCTTTGAGTGAGTAGGGGACTTCTTTGATGTAATGGTGTAAGGGTTGTAGTCTAGTTATTGCTTGTTTAGCTAGTGTACTGGTCTATGTGTTAGGTTGTCTATTCACAATGTAATGCCATGTACTGATCCCACTATGTTAGAGTACTTGTTTTTCTTACACACTACAGTAGTAGATTTTAGATAAATGTGAATGATGTTGAAAATGTTTATGTTGCATGTGTGAAACTGGTTTTGTAAAATTAACTACGTAGTGATCTTGATTTTGCTTTAGGTTAAGTTTCTTAGTGAGTCTAATGTGTTTTGTTTGCCTGAGGACATGCAAACTTTATATGTTGAGGGTGTTGATGTGCCGCAAAATTTAGGCACTTAAGATGCTTAAAATGCAGATGATTTGTAGAACAAAGTCATATTTATGTGGATTTGATGGGATTTCTAGTGGTTGCAGTTCTTATGGACTTATAGAAGGAAAATGTTGAAATAGGGACTTAATGGCATAAGACAGATCAATCCATATACGTGGGATCTAACCACTGTTGTCCTAAGTCCATCATGACTTGAATTAGAGAGGTAAGAGTTAGAAGTCAATTAAATGGAAGGTACCACGATCATGGCTTGATTTCACGACCGTGCCTAGTGATTATGAGAAGAAGCTAAAAGTTAAATCCACTGTAGTTAAGTTGAAGGAGGATCAGATGATAGCTTTCCATGATCATGCTTTGAAGGCTCAATCTTATAATAATGTCATGAGAGAAGCTCTAATTTTGCAAGTTTCAGGAAGTCCATAAGACAATTGAACAGATGACAACATTCCATGTTCGTAGAATGAAACCACATGATACCAATGATATTATAATTAAATATCAAAAAGTTCACAAGCCTGGTACAAACCACAAATGTTAAAGAACGATCATGGTTTCTAACCACGATCATACCTTCTTCTCGTATGAGGCAGCTGGCACTATTTTCCTATTTTACTTAGGATAGAATTTGTTTTGTCTATAAATATTCTTACAAAATTATTTTTATGAGCTACACACTACTTTAATATTTACAACATTATATGGAGAGATTTTAAAATATATTCTTGGAATTTTATGAACATCATTTCTAAGGTTTTAATTCAAGTTTAGATAGGGTTATATTCATGTTGTAAGTTCATAATAACATTTTCATTTATGAATTATTTTTATATTCTTACAATCATGAGTAGCTAAACACCACAACTAGGATTGTGGGAACCATGATGAATCGGCGAGATAGGTTAAGTATGAAGCAATTCTAGACTGATGGGCTTGTATTTATTGGTATTTCCTTCATTATAATTTCTCTTCTAACGGTTGCAAATGTTAGAAACTATCCTATATTCTAAGCTTACTCAAGAGACAGGTAGAGAATAGGTAAAGGAAATAACAATAGATATTTAAAGATAACAACCTTCATCTAATAACTTGAGCTTAAATAGGGATTGTTTATATGAGATCAAGAACAAGGGTTAGTAGTGAAACACTCAAAGTCCGAACAGAGAAGAGTGAAATTCACCTAACTATGGTCAAAAGACGTTTAGATGAACTTATACTTTTAGATTTTGCATGCAACACATCAAAATAGTTTTTTAGCACGAGAAACCCGTGTAGTTATGAAGTCATGGGAATAAAATCCTAGTGCTTTCTCATACTGATTACAACTCCAGCAACCAATAATTTTTACTATTGCTTTTTTATTTCACAAAACTCCCTTCTTTTAGTTATTTGCCAATTACCTTGACAAACGCTTGACCGGATTTTGCCTTATTCCGCATAGGTTTGACCCCAACCTTGTTAGGTTCTATATTTGATTCAACGTATGATTTGTAATTTTTTGGGAGGTGTCATTTTAGAGACATCAATTCTATGAGAAAATGAATTAACACTTACCTTAAATGAAGATTACTAGCTCTGAAAGATAACTTTTTAGTGAATGGATAATGTGTAAAACTTATAAGATGTTCAGGTGCAATTTCTGTCACTAAAGACTCTTTTCAATCATTAAAAGTCTATTTTTGATCACTAAAGGTGTGTAAAAACACCTTTTTTTTTTACTAAAAAGGCCATAAATCCTCATACGACAGAAAAGTAAATAATGATACAAACATATTCCTCCAATTGTAACTCAATTTCATGCATGTTTGCCAAGTCAAATGTTATTTTTTCTCATCAAAGAATTATTTCATGTTCCTAAATAAAAACTTAATCTCGACTTATCAAAATTACACCAATATTTCCAAACCAATCCTATAATTCATGCTCAAAATTTGAGAAGTCTTGGAATAATTTTGTGATCTTTAAATTTCTAATGAACCTTTTTGTCAATAGATTTTACATAAACAAAGTCAAAGCACCCAAA
This sequence comes from Capsicum pubescens, assembly GCA_030864215.1. Lineage (NCBI taxonomy): Eukaryota > Viridiplantae > Streptophyta > Magnoliopsida > Solanales > Solanaceae > Capsicum > Capsicum pubescens. Next base: position 164,477,013 of record CM061543.1, on the reverse strand, counting down.
TGTTCAAATACTCACCCAAAACGCATTCAAAACCTCCTAATCACAAACCAATATGCTAATAGGTTGAAAAGGACATTCCAAACTTAAATGTCCAGTCAGAATTTCCAACAGAGATCGTTATCAACAAGTTACCCCAAAAAACAACTCTAGACAACTTAAAATCAACTTCTCATCTATAGACTCACACTCAAATCAAAAGCCTCAAAATTGAAACCAACCATATTACTAACTATAAATCAATATTCAAGATCTAACGATACTAACAAAACTCTTATCCGATGCTAAATCATAGAATGTTGACCAAGGTCAACTATACCACTTTAAAGGCTACTCAGAACTACAAACTCATATAAACCGCTCTTAAATGCTACTGGGACCATTTTAACCATCCCCATAACTCATAAATAATATGAAACAAATACATAAAAGGTAAAAATAGTCAAGATATAGATAAATCTAAAAATTACTATAAAGGTTGTTACCATCATCCACTACTAAAACGTATGTTTGTCCTAAAAAAATGGTATGAAAGGTACTAAAATAGATAAGTAACCCAGAATACCATATTACCAACACACTCAAGTATCTCTAAACCTAACGTACCACTAGTTCACTCTAGTAACTAGTACAACTTCAAGTTTTTACTTTGAATGCCATAACTCTAGTATCTAAGCCCAAATTTCTCAATGTATCCAATTTTCTTTATTCTCAATCTTTCTCTATACTTGGGTGCCTCAACTTGCCTGACTTGGGCAATTTTTGGAGATTCTAATGTAGCGGTTGGACATTCATGTGTCTGGAGTTCACCTCTATCTTTCTATATTAGTTATGTCTTTAATAGTATTCAAAGACAGATATTATTCCTTTGTGGTTATATTTCTAACATATTTGACTCCTTCCTAGTATTTGTAGTTCTTACACCTTTGATACCAAGTTTTGGGAGTTATGGTTGCATATGTTGATTTTATTATTTTTGGTTTTATTATATCTATGTGGTTCAACTTTGTTCTAGAAGCCTTACCTTGGGGGAACTTTTATCTTTTCCTAGTGTCTATCAGTTTTGGTGAGAGTCTTTCTTGTCAAGGTTTATCGCGACAAGTACCATCATGACCTATTAATTTTTGGGTCGTGAAAAATTGGTATCAGAGCAACCAAGTTTTATTGGTCTCAATAGAATAAGAATAAGATGTATAATAGAGTCTCGTGGATCTGTACGTAGGGTTTCATATCTATCTTCGAGAGGTTATTAGATGTCTTTAGGAAACTTTCCTCATTTTATTCTTAGTCGTGCAAAATTCTTTCATACTTTTTATTCTGAGTTGTGTTTCACTCTTTCTATGCGGATGGTATTGCCTATACATCCTATTAGTTGAGAGTTGTTGCTAGAGTTTGGAGGAGGTCGCTTGTGAGTTGTAGACCTTGTGATTCTACAAATGACTTAGGATCAGTTCGTCGAGGCTTTCCTAGAGAGATTTGTACCTTTTAGTTTGAGAGATTATTTGTAGGATGAGTTTGATCATTTAGAGTAGGGTTTTATGACAGATACTGAGTATGAGACATGCTTCTATGCCCTGTCCAAATATTTCTAAGATAGCATTTCCATAGAGTCTGACAAGATTCAAAAGTTTGTTAAGGGTTTAGACGTCTCTCTTTAGTTGGATACATCTCAGATAGTTATGTTTAGGGCTTCTTCTCAAAGTATTATGGATTATGATAATATGGCATAGGGTATTCTTAGCGCATCTAAGGGATGCACTAAGAAGGCATGACATTTTTGTGAGTTTAGGAGTCATACCTCTCGAGGCAGAGATTTTAGAGGTTATCATGGATACCATAGTGGGCCAGTGCAGGCGGATTTACAAAGTTTAGGTGGTTTACCTTCTATTTTAGATATTCAAGGTGGTCGTTCGGGCTTAGTTGTACCTTTTTCTATTGAGACTGGTCGTAGAGGTTTCTATATTTATGATGAGATTAGCCATATGGCCAAGGACTATCCTCACCTAGTGGTTTGGGCTACTCATATTCTAGTTGTGAGGTGTAGGGGTGCTACTAGATGTGCAATAGAAAGAGGTAGCGGAGCTCGATGGGGTGGTCATGGGGCCACTCAAGTAGTTGGTGGTCGTGGTCACTATTTTGCTATACCAACTAGGCCTATGGTAGAGGCTTTTAATGCTATGATTACAGGTATCTTCCCCTTTTGTTTTAGACCTATATCTATATTATTTGATTCCGGATTAACTTTCTCTTATGTGTCTGTATATTTTTCTTTAGGTCTTGATTTTCTTAGTGAGCCTTTTACCATGCCTATTTATGTATCTACTTGAGTAGGTCATTCTTTAGTGGTGGATCGAGTGTATCTATCTTGTATAGTGGCTTTTGTTAGTCGTGAGACTTTGGTAGACTTGTTTGTGTTAGATATAATTGATTCAATGTTATTTTAGGTATGGATTGGTTGGATCCTTATCATTATATCCTAGATTATTATGCCAAGACTGTGACTTTAGCTTTGCCAAATATGATAAGGATAGCTTGAAAGGGTGCACTTCATTCATTCCTAAGAGAATTATATCTTATGTTCAGGCTCATAAATTCATTAAGAGTGATGTCTATCTTATTTATCTCATATTCATGATACTAGTGTTGTTTCACCTCCTTCATTAGATTTTGTCTGTGAGTTTAGAGATGTGTTCCCTACAGACTTTCCTAGTATGCCTCTGGATTATGATATTGATTTTGCTATTGATGTTGAGTCAGGCACCAACCCATTTCTATCCTTATAGGATGGCCTTAGTAGATTTGAAAAAACTGAAGGATTAGTTGCAGGAGTTGTTGGATAAGGGATTTATCCAACCTAGTGTTTCACCTTGGGGTGTACCTATTTTGTTTGGAAAGAAAAAATGGGTTTATGTGAATGTGTATTTAATATCGATAGTTGAATAAGGTGATAGTTAAGAATAAGTATCCTCCTTCTCACATTAATTATTTATTTAAACAACTTCAGGGTGTTGTGGTGTTTTCAAAGATTGATTTAAGGCCGCGTTATTACCAGTTCAGGATTAGAGCTTTTGATACTTTGAAGATAGCTTTTTGGACTCAATATTGTCTTTATGAGTTCTTGGTTATATCCTTTGGGTTGTCCAATGCCCCTGTCATGTTCATGGAGTCGAAGAACTGGGTGCTTCGACAATATCTCAACTCCTTTGTTGTTGTATTTTTAGATGATATCTTGGTTTATTCCAAGAGTAAGGTTGAGCATGAGGAGCATTTACAGATTGTGCTTCAGAGATTGAGAGATGAGAAGTTGTATGCTAAATTTTTTCTAAGTGCGAGTTTTGGTTGGAGTCTGTTTCTCTCTTAGGTCATGTGGTACTGAAGAAATGTATTATATATTATCCAACCAAGGTTGCATCAGTTCATGATTGGGTGAGACCTACTTCGCCCATCAAGATTCAGAGTTTTGTTGGCTTTGTAGGTTATTATCGGCGTTTTATTGAGGGTTTCTCATCTATTTCAGCTCTTTTGACTTAGTTGACTCTGAAGAAGATTTCCTTTCAGTAGTCTGATGCTTATGAGTCAAGCTTCCAAAAGCTCAAGGTTTTTTACTTTAGCTCCTATATTAGCTTTGCCCAAGGTGGGCATGGGCTTTATCATGTTTTGTGATGCTTCTAGTGTTATATTAGTTGGCCTGTTAATATAAGAGATCAAGGGTATTACTTATGTTTCTCGTCAGTTGTAGACTCATGAGAGGAATTATCCTACCCATGATTTAGAATTGTGCGCAGTGGCGTTTGCCTTAAAGTTAGAGAGGTATTACTTGTATGTTCTTGGTTATGAGATCTTCTCAGATTATTGTAGCTTTTAGTACTTTTTTACCTAGCGAGATCTTAATATGAGGCGACATCATTGACTTGAGTTGCTTAAGGATTATGACTTGACTATTCTTTATCATTCAGGAAAGGCTAATATAGTTGTGGATGCCTTGATCCAGAAGTCGACTAGCATGGGTATTTTGGTGCATCTTTTGACCTAGGAGAGGTCTTTAGCCTTAGATGTTCAGTCTTTATCTAACCAGATGATTAGGCTTGATATTTCGATACTGGGGTATGGTTTGGCTTTTATGGAGGATAGATTTTCTTTGATAGAGCAGATTCGAGCTCATTAATTTGATGATGGTTGATTGAGGTTGATTCAAGATAAGGTGTTGAGTGGGGAGGCTAAGGAAACCTCACTTGATTCGGATAGATTTTTAAGGATTGGGGTCTAAGTTTATGTATCGAGTGTGGGTGATTGGATTAGTATGATCTTTGAGGAGGCCCATTATTCCAAATATTCCATCCATTTAAGTATGACTAAGATGTATCGCGATTTGAGACAACCCTAGTGGCGGGGTGGTATGAGGCGAGATATAGAACATTTTATGGCTCATTACCTATGTTGTTAGTAGGTACCGAGCATATAAAACTTGGTGGATTGCTTCAAAGGTACCCATTCCTGAGTGGAAGTGGGAATGGATCATTATGGACTTTGTGACTGGTTTTCCTTATACATCTCATGGTTCTGACACTGGTTGGGTCATCGTGGATCGATGACCAATCAACTTATTTTATTCTGATGCAAGTCTCATCGTAGGCTTTACTGTGTTTTGTGATGCTTTCGGTGTTGTATTAGGTGATGTGTTGATGCAGGAGGGCAAGGTTATTGCTTATGTGTCTCTTCAGCTGAAGGCTCATGAGAGGAATTATCCTACACATGATTTGGAGTTGTGCATAGTAGTGTTTTCCTTGAAGTTGTGGAGGAACTACTTTTATGGATTTTGTTGTGAGATCTTCTCAGATTGTCGTAGCTTTTAATACTTCTTCACCCAGCAAGATCATAATATGAGGCAACACAATTGACTTGAGTTTCTTAAAGATTATGACTTGACTATTCTCTATCATTCGGGCAAGGCTAATGTGGTTGTGGATTCCTTGAGTTGGAAGTCGACTAGCATGGGTATCTTGGCACATCTTTTGACCCAGGAGAGGCCTTTAGCCTTAGAGGTTCAGTATTTATCTAACCAGATAGTTAGGCTTGATATTTCAACATTGGGGTGTGTTTTGGATTTTATGGAGGCTAGATCTTCTTTGATTGAGTAGATTCAAGATCATCAGTTTGATGATGTTGGATATAGGTTGATTTGAGATAAAGTATTGAGTGGGGAAGCTAAGGAAGCATCACTTTATTCAGATAGAGTTTTGAGGATTGTGGGCCGAGTTTGTGTATTGAGAATGGGTGATTGGATTGGCTGATCTTAGACGAGGCCCATTATTCCAGATATTCCATCCATCTAGGTGTGACTGAGATGTATCATGATTTAAGACAATACTACTGGTTGGGGGCTATAAGGAGAGATATAGTGGATTTTGTGGCTCGTTGACTATGTTGTCAGTAGGTGAAGGCTTAGTATATGAGACCTGGTCGATTGCTTCAGAGGTTACCCATTCTCGAGTGGAAGTAAGAACGGATCACCAAGGACTTTGTGATCAGTTTGCCTCGTACATCTCATGGTTCTGATAGTGTTTGGGTCATTATGGATAGATTGACCAAGTCAGCTCATTTTATTTTGGTTTAGGTTTCATTCAGTGCTGAATGCTTGGCCCGTATCTACAATCATAAGATTGTGTGCCTTCATGGTGTGTTGGTATCCACTATTCAGATTGAGGTTCTATGTTCACATCTCACTTTTAGAAGACTTTTTAGGATGAGTTGGGTACTTGAGTGGATCTTAGTATAATGCTTCATCCCCAGACTGGTAGCCAGTAAGAGCAGGCTATCCAGGTTTTAGAGGATATGCTTTGCACATGCGTGATGGATTTTGGTGGCTAGTGGGCGCAATATTTGGCTTTAGCAGAGTTTGTATATAATAATAACTATTATTTTTGTATTGATATTTCTCCTTTTGAGGTGCTGTATGGTTGGAATTGTCTCTCTCTACTGGGTTGGTTTGATGTTTCAGAGGTTACAGATTTGCTTTGTGAGTCTTTGGACAGAGTTTGAATCATTCAGGATAGACTTCAAGCAGCTCAAAGTAGGAAGAAGTGCTATGCAGATCGTAGGCTTCATACCTTGAAATTTGGTATTGGTGATCGTGTTTTCCTTCAATTTTCACCTATGAAGGGTGTGATAAGGTTTGGGAAGATGGGCAAGCTCAGACCCTGGTATATTGGTCTATTTGATTTTCTTTGCATAGTTGGTGATGTGGATTATGAGTTGGACTATGCCGATGATCTACAATCCGTTCATAAAGTTTTTCATGTTTCTATGCTATGCAATTACATTTCGGGTGAGTCTCGTATTATTCATTCAAAGTTGGTTCAGTTATATGAGCGATTGTCCTTTGTCGAGGTACCGGTCACCATTTATGCTAGGGAAGTTAGGCGGTTGTGCTCTAGAGATATTCCTATGGTTAAGGTCCAGTGGTGACATTGACTTGTAGATGAAACTACTTGGGAGGTCGAGACTGTTATGCGTAGTTCTTATCCCCAATCTTTGTTGATTCAGGTATTTTTTTGCCTTAGTTCGAGGACGAACTAGATTTTTAGTGGTGGATGATGTAACATCCAGCTTTTTGATGAAATTTATGAATTATGTGTTTTTGTTTTATTTGTCTATTTTACCCCTCCCCATAGTTGCATTATGGTATTTCTGGGGTGTGGGAGTGATTGGCATGGTTTTCGATGTATGTTGGTACTATTTATGCGATATTGTGGTTTTTGTTGGCTTTGAGAGCCTTATTTTGGACATCTTTTGATTTGTGTGATAGATGGTTGAATGGAATATGCCAACAACTCCAGAATGTCAATTTTAGCTAGGTTGACCTTTGGTTCGGATCCCGGTGCACCGGAGCTCATTTTGACCTATTATTAGGAAAGTTGAAATTTTTTAAATATGAGTGGGATCTACATTTGGTTGAAACGACCTCGGATGGAAAATCCAACTTCTCCTGCAGATCCAGAACTTCAATTTTAGGGTGGTAACATGTTTGGTGTAATTTTATGGCTTTTAAATCTCATTTCGACCTCGGTTTGAAAATTTGTGATATTGGGTTTCGGGGGTTAAATTTGTAAAAGAAATGTTTTTTTCGATAGTCTAATATCACCATTGAGTCTAGAGCGTTGAATTTAGTTTGGTTACATAGTTCGTTTACATACATCGGACTCCAAAAGAATTTCGGGCACCCCGTCGAAGTCCAGGGTCTATAACACAATTTGGAGGTGATTGGCATAATTTGTCATGCTCTTAGAATACACAAAGATATCATCAATGAAAACAATAACGAACAAGTCCAAAAACTGCCTGAAAACCCTATTCATGAGATCTATGAACGCATCTGGAGCATTAGTCAACCCAAATGACATAACCAGAAACTCGTAGTGACCATACCGGTTTGAAAAGTAGTTTTGGGAATATCAACCTCCCAAATTTTCTACTAATGATAGCCCGAACGAAGATCAATCTTAGAGAAGCATTAGCACCCTAAAGCTGGTCAAAAAGATCATCAATCCTAGGAAGAAGTTACTTATTCTTCACTATCGCCTTATTCAACTGATAGTAGTCTATGCACATCCGAAGAGACCCATCTTTCTTCCACGTGAAAAATGCAGGAACACCCCATGGAGAAACACTAGGATGAATGAACCCTTTATTAAGAAGATCTTTTAGTTTCTCCTTTAGCTCTTTTAATTCAGTCAGAGTCATTCTATAAGGAGGAATAGAAATATGACGAGTACCTGGTAGAAGATCAATCCCAAAAACTATCTCCCTATTAGGAGGAATCCTAGGAAGATCATTGGGAAATACTTCAAGAAATTCATTAACCATAGGGACAAAATGCAAAGGACTTTCAAAGTCGAAATCCTTAACCCAAACGAGATGATATAAACACCCCTTTCAAATCTATTTTTGAGCTCTAAGATAGGAAATAAACCTCCCTTTAGGCACTAAGGAACTCCCCTCCCATTCTAATACCAGCTCATTAGAAAAATAGAAATTGACCTTTCGGGTCCTACAATCTAGAGAAGCATAGAACGAATGAAGCCAATCCATCCCCAATATAATATCAAAATCCACCATATCCAATTCTATCAAATCCACCATATCCAATTCTATCAAATCCACCAATGTCTGTCTATGTAATATAGACACCACACAACCCCTTAAGATATTTCTAACTACAACAGAATCACCCACCAAGGTAGACACAAAAACGGGATCGAAAATACTTTTGGGACCAAATCCAAAATACACAGCCATTTAAGAGGTCATAAAAGAAAGGGTAGACCTCGGATCAAGAAAATAATACACACAAGAGAAAAGTTGTAACATACCAGTAACAACATCTAGAGATACCTTAGATTCCTGGAAAGTAGCAAGTCCATAGAGACGATTCTGGCCAGTGTCGGTACTAGAAGTAGCACACTTTGGTGCAGGAGCTAAAGATATGGCAATCGAAACTTTATTAGCTCTAATGGCAACCTTGGATGAAAGAAAATCTTGCTGCATGTGACCCAACTTACCACAATTATAGCAATGATTCCTCCATTCCTCATAATAAACACGATAAAGATGCCTATAAAAATGATAAGGAGGATAAGGTGGGGCTGACTAAGCTCCACTAGCCTTAGACTGGGCACCCTGTGCCTTAGAAAAAATCCTATTCTGAGAACGATGATCGCTTGAAGGATTAGGGTAGGGAGAACTAGTATATGAATAATAATTACCCCAGTTTTTCTTCTTAGTCCACTGTCTACCATATTTCCCACTATTTTATTGATCCCCACTCTGCTCTAAATACCTGAACTTTTTACCCTACATCTCCCTAATCTCTGTCAGTTTCTTCTTTTCATTCTCAACCTGCTGCATATAGACCATAAATATGGAGATGTTTATATCATGTTCAACATTGCAGCATTAAACTCCAATACCAAGTCACAAGACAACCCATAGGCAAAATTTCTCATCTTGGATCTCTTGTTAGACACCAACTCTAGAGCAACGAGACAACTGCTGAAATTTCAATGCATATTCCTTCACACTCATCTTACCTTGCTTCCGATTAACAAACTCTTCAACCTTAGCCTCCCTCAACTCCTAAGAAAACAAGTGATCAAGAAAGGCACCCAAAAACTCATTCCATAATGTCGGCTTTGCATCATCATCCCTTAACTGCTCCCACTCCTCATACAATTGATAAGTTATATCTTTCAGCTGATATGCAACAAACTCTACACCTTCAAAATAAGTACCATGCATCACTCTAAAAATCTTCTCTATCTCATCCAAATATACCTCAGATCTTCCTCAACCTTAGATCCTGTAAAGGTTTGGGGATTCAACCTCATGAACTAGCCAACTTGAGCAACCTCAGATGAAGGAGCAATAAAACTATCACGATTAGACTGATAAGACTGAGATTTTACCAACTAAGTGAGAAAATGAATAGATCAGTCGAACTCCGCATTAGAGGTGTCCCTATGTGGCAACCCGAGAAGCCCGATGAGGGCTAGTAGGGATAGGTAAAACTCTACGTATGGAAGCATAATCAATAGCAGGGACCCTAGATTAGTTATACACTCCACACACAGGGCGAGACCCCTCCATATTGTCATAAGGTAGGACAATATTCACAGCAGAGTTTCTACGAACATCAGATCTTTGGGGACGCATGATCTAAAATGCAAGCAAGCCAAGAGTTAAAGAAGTTTCATAACACTAGACTCTATAGCCCAAAAATAGAACACAAGAAAGGAAAACATTCCTAAATGCCTTATAGTCTCCTACATACAAGTATGGCACTCTAAGAACACATAAAAAGACTCTACTTGATACGATTTGTGGATACCCAATGACTCTAAATCGTGCTCTAATACTAAACTTATCATGATACAAACCAGGGTCTGGCTGTCACGGGTATCTCAAGTCCACCATGGATTAGAGACCACCCTCTTAACCCAACCTCAAGAGCACAATAATAGAAATAATAAAACAATGTGAAAGCTAACTAAAAAGAAATAAGATGATTAATGAATAACTCAATGACACTAAGAGTCAAACAATAACCAACCCACATTTGTCCACAATAACCTCTAAAACTAGAATACTAAATAGGTTGTGACATTCCCCCGACCATGACCAAAAGAATCCAAGAGTACTAAGTCAAAATAAAGAATATGAAAATGATAAAGACTTTCAAATGATGGAAGCTCACATCTTCACAGCTACTCAATGAACATGCTAATCCACCTAACGCTACACAAGGGTAAAAAAAGTGTCTTCATACCCTACATTATGAAACAATATAGATTCATAGAATAGTTAGTGGGGTGAGATAACATGTAAGTCAAGGAAGGGATAAAATAATTCTTTAATCAAATAAGTCCAAAACCATTCAAAAACCATATGTGCACATTCATATACATATATAAGATGTAGGGATAAGGAACAAGGTTTAGCATGAGATTTAAAAATCATTAACTTGGACTATGCATCTCTAACCATCCTAAGAAACCCCACGGGCTATATGGGTCTAGCTCTCCCTTACTGAAGGGCTCCAATGTGTGTTAGCCACATAAATTAAAGAAAACCCAAGAAGGTCCAAAGCCACCAAGGCTCCAACCATTCTAAAATGAAAATATAGTGTGGCCCATGCACACTATCATAAAGACACCCACGCCGGCAAAAGTGGTTTCTAGTATCGGTCCCCCAGGACCTCCCCCTTCCACAACAAGCTACACAACCCTCTTAAATCCAAATTAAAACCATTTACAGACATTCCTATCCATTAACCAAAGAGTCTTTCAATTAGGCATTTTCACCATTGGTATCTTCATACCAAATAAAGATAATGCTTGTAAGCCAATTCCATTATGCTATTCCAAAACCAATTTGCCAAATTGACTCCAAAGATTTCAATTAAAAATAAATACATGACCACCGAGGCCTTTCCAAAAACCAATTTATGTTCCATTAACCTCTTATGCAATTCAAGGTTTCAAAAGTGAAGTAATTTATGTATATATTCATATTTCAAACTAACTTCACAAGTTGGGTTGCGGTTAAAGCTAATTCCAAAATATTTAACCCTAAAATTTAGGGAAACCCATGTTACCTATACCAATTACCACTCCCATGCATTCATTTAGATTAAAATCATGAGCATAAAGTATAAACAATCAATTCAAAACCACAGGGATTCAATTCATGTAATAACCATTCTGAACCCCTCAACCCATACTCAAAATCCAACAATTAAATCATATAGACAACAATTAAATACATGCTTTTGCATAAAATCAATTAAGGGAAGAGATTCATGACTTAAACACACAAGAATTTGTAATCAATTTGAAGTTAAGAGCCTGGATGGTGAATGGATAGTAAAACCCTTGAATATTTTTGAGTTTTGTGTTTGAGAGTTAAATAGAGGGATTTGATCTTTAAAAAATATTGAAAATGGGACTACTTTATATTTAAAAGTCACACAAGGGATAAAAAGACCAAAAGCCCCCATCCCAAGTGAATAAAAATAAAACCGCATGAATCTAACACCTTAGAGTGGCACGCTAATATTATGGAGACTATCCTCAATGCCATGCTAATATAACAGAGGGTAGCCTCTGTGACACAGTGATATCACAGACCCTCACTACCTTGGGGTTTCAAAATGACCCCGAACCCGTTCCAAAAACTTTCTCCGAACACCTTTTTAACATCCCTAAACAAAATTCAATTCAAAATTTGATATTTCAAACACAGGAAAGTCAAAAATAAGATGATGGAAATTCTAAGGTTCTTACATAATAGGTATGAGGGAGGCATTACTGGAAATCAATAACTCAAAGGGTAACAAGAAGAAGTTGATGGAGGCAGAAAAGGTACTCAAAATACTATCAATTTGAGAAATAATATTGGAAGCAAGAAGCTGGTATGATGTTGTTTAAGGATAGGGATAGAAATACATAATTCTTTCACTCATACGTGAAAGGGGGGAGTATGAAGTTAAGGATTATAGAGATTGAAAATAATCAAGGGTAGTTCTAAAGAAGATAGGAGATATTGCTATAGAAGATGTGAAGGTTTTTGAAAAATCGTTCACAAATAATAGACATAATGAGGACCATGACATGATTAATTATATAGCTAAAATTATCATAAAAGGAAAAAGAGAGGAGATAGATAGGTATCCAACTAATGATGAAGTGAAAGAAGTTATTTTTTCCTTGAAAAAGGATAGTGCAAGTGGTCCAAATGGTTTCTTAAGAGTTTTTTACCAAAGATATTGGGAAATAATAGAAAAGGATGTTGTGAAAGTGTTGGTGGCTTTTTTTTTATGGCATAGAAATTCCTAGGTACATCAGACATACAAGTCTTGTACTAATTCCTAAAAAGAAAAGAGTCGAAAAGTTCACTAGCCTTAGGCCAATCAGTCTCAGCTCATATATAAATAAGGTGATATCAAGGGTTATTCATGGATAAATTGTTATAGTTTTACCAGACATTATCACAAAAAATTAGACCGGTTTCATAAGGGGAGAAACATAGTAGAGAATGTGCTACCGACACAAGAGATAATCAGGAATATCAATTATGAAATTGGACATGAGAAAGTGTAACGCCCCAAAATATGATTCTCGGGATGCCACACGATGCTCAAAACTAAAAGTACTCCTGAGCTAACCCCGGCTACCTTTTCTAAATCTGAATCTCTAAATAGGGGAACTATAAATGAAAAATCATAATAAATGCAGAAAACTATTTGAATAAGCAAATACTAAAAATCTGAATACTGTAACTAAAATCTAAAACTAAATCTAGTAGTCCGACAAGTTTCTAATGACTGAATCTAGAGAGTCACTAGGAAAACCCCCCAACTGACTCAAACTATCTGAAATAAATACAGAATCAACTACTAATAAATAGGAAGTTTGAAATAATTAAGTCCCCAATCTATTAGTACTTATCAACTGCAGAGATGTAGATGAGATGATCGAAAATCACTCACGCTGCTGATACTGAGCACCTAAACTTATATTATGAAACAATGTAGCACACAAACATATATGTGGATCAGTACTTTGATGATGTACTAAGTATATGGGGGTGAATGCGATAAGTAAGCAATATCATCATAATTTATAAAATCATGCATGCTAAATATAAATGACTCACATAGGCTTGAGTAAATCTAAAATCTAAAAATCATAGATCATGAATAGTAAAGAACATAATATAAATCTTATGAGCCATTACAGTTAGTTCTGAAATCTGTATTCTATTCTTATTCTCAAATCTTATTGGCCATGTGAAATATGAAAACTCATTTTGCATGGAAAAATACTTTATCTAAAGGGAATTCTTTCAAAGCTTTTCTTTACTAATAGGGAAATACTCAAAACTATTTATTTACTTTTACTAATATGGAGGTTCTCTTAACCGACATAAACCATGTGAGGATTCATGGAGTCCAACATTGTTGCCCCCCTAAGAAGGAATCCTCATGTTGGGGAGAAGAGTTATACTCTTGCCAGGGAGTATAACCTACTTTTCGTGTGATCGATCACAAGCTAAATCTATCATCCATATAGAAATGGGGAATAATCTCATAATTTGTACCTATGTTGGCTACGTAGTTCTGTGAAAGATAGGGCACGCTAATCCCACACTTTCCGCTCGGTGCTAAATACTACTCCCTTTTTAGTCTTTATGCCCATTCTATTGGAAATCCACTTTAAACTAGTATAATGGTTCATTATGAAACCAAAAATATTTTTATCTGAGTAAATCTGTAAATACAGCTGATCTAAATGCTTTAAAGTGGACTCCATAGCTAAACCGATGATCAAAAGATCAAAGCTTTTTCTGAAAACTGGAAATAATCTGCTCATAAGTTGTTTAAAGTATCATCTTTCATGAAGTAATACTATTCAATCTTGAGATAATACCCCATGCATAAATCTCATGTTAAAACATCTAATTGCTCAAGCTTGAAAATGTAAAAATTGAGAAATTAATTCAAAATCTATAAATTTCTGCATTATGTATGAAAATATGTATATAATTATGTGATTCAACTTATAAATCATTGAAAACATCATAAGCTTGTAATTAACAATGATGGGTATAAACCCTAACTTCAATTTCATAGGATATCACATAAAATTAAGTAAATTTATAATTAAAATTAATTTTGGGCACAAGGATGAAAGGATTATCCTTGTTGAAGAACCCCACACACCTTAATTGATGATCTTTGATGAGAAGCTTGAATCTTGGATTTCTATTGATGCTTTGGAGATCAATTCTTAGAGTTCTTGTATTGGGAATCCTGAATCTTGAATTTCCTTGGAGCCTTAATGAAGGAATTTTGGTTTCTTGGAGAAAGAGCTTTGATGATCTAGGATTTTCTTTTGAGAGAAAAGTGATGATATAAGCATAAAGTTCTTTGGTATATGCTTAATGATGTGTTTTGGATGGATTAGGGGCTTGGTAGTTTACCAAAATACCCTTTTTAAACTCCTAAACGGAACTAGAAAAATGAGCAAAATTCTTAATTTACTGGGCCACCACCACATGCCACTATCACGGTGGCTCACTGAAAAAGGATGAGCGGGAACTGGGCGTTCACCGCAACGTGCCACAATTGCGGTACCCCCTTGGATTGCCAATTTGGCCCTTGGCGCGATGCGCCAGCATTGCGTAGTCTCACTGAAAAATGCCAAATGTGAAATGGGACATCACTGTGATGCGGGGCTATCACAGAGAGCTACTGGAATTTGACAATCTCCATTTCAACTGTCTCTGCTATGCTCTAGGTTCCCAGGTGGCACACTGTCATCTTAAAAATGCCATAACTCCTTTACTGAATGTCGGATTTGAGCGAATCTTACATCGTTGGAAAACTTATTTAATTTCCCACACAATCATTGGAAAGCTTATTAGAAAATTCCATATGAAATAATTATTATCAATTTTGGAAGCTATTCTTTAACATTCTAGGGATGAATTCAAGCCAAGAAAAGTACAGGGTATTACAATATCTCCACCTTGGGAACATTCATCCTTGAATGTTGCAAATTAGACTAAGAATACTGAGGAATCTAAGGATATATGATAGCATGCACAATAGAAATAAATTGAATAACAGAATCTAAATCATTCTGAGTTTTTGAGTAATTCTGTGAGCGTATGAACTTATATGAGGACAACTATATAGCTGAATTTGTTATTAGAAAAGAACTGAATTAAGGAAGAGTATTACCTTAGGCTAAATCTGAGTTTGTGGAGAAGATGTGAGGGTACTTGGCTAGCATATCTGCTTCTGCTTCCCAAGTAGCGCCCTCAATAGACTGATTTTGCCGAAGAACTTTGACCAAGGGAACTTCTTTGTTCCTTAGTCTACGGTTCTAATGATCTAAAATCTTAACTGGAATCTCTTTGTATGAAAGGATCTTATAAATATCTTAGATTTCTAAAGGAATTACAACAGAGAAGTGGAATACAGGATTAACGACTGACAAGTCTATGAGAAAATCAAGCTCATAAGCTTATTTCCCAACACGACTCACAATTCTGAAAGGGACAATATACCGGGAGCTAAGCTTCCCCTTTTTCTACAAATCTCTTCACCCATGAACTTCACCCCTTTCATGGGTGAAATTTTCATATACTCTAAATCACCGACCTCAAACTCGAGGTCCCTTCTTCTTATATCCGCATATGATTTCTGATGACTTTGGGCTATTTTCAATCCTTCTCTAGTCAACTTAACTTTTTCCATAGCTTCAAACACTACATCGGGCCCAAGAAAAGAGACCTCAGCCACTTCAAACCAACCTATGGGAGATCTACATCTCCTTTCATAAAGAGCCTCAAATGGGGCCATCTGAATGCTAGAATGGTAACTGCTATTATAAGCGAACTCAATCAACGAAAAATGCTCGTCCTAAATACCTTTAAAATCAAGAGCATATGCTCTCAAAATATCTTCTAGAGTTTGGATGGTCCTCTCTGCTTGACCATCTATCTGAGGTGGAAAGCTAAACTAAGATAAACTTGGGAACCAAGACCCTTCTGAAAAGCTCTCCAAAACTAGGACGTAAACTGAGTACCCCTATTTTAGATGATAGACAAGGGAACTCCATGCAGTCTAACTAACTCTCTAATATATAACTTAGCATAATCCCCAACTTTATAGGATGGATGAACTGGCAAAAAAAGTGCTGACTTAGTCAATCTATCTATAATAACCCATATCAAATCAAGCTGACGACATAAAAGGAGTAATCCTATCACAAAATCAATATTCACCTCTTCCCACTTCCAAGTGGGGATACCAAACTCTTGCAATGTACCACCAAGTCTTTGGTGCTCTACCTTAACCTATTGATAAGTTTCACACCTTGCTACAAAATCTTCTATATCTTTCTTTATACCACTCCACCAATAGATTTCTCACAGGTCGCGGTACATTTTGGTGGCTCCTAGATGAATAGAATAACGTGTACCATGCGTTTCTGCCATAATCCATTGTTTCAAGTCATCAACAGATGACACACACAATCTACTTTGGTATCTCAACACACCATCTCCCCCTTGGGAGAAAACCTCTACCTTTTTCTCTTTAACCGACTCCTTTAGTTTTACCAAACTAGCATCCATATCTTGCTTCTCCTTCACTTCCGATACAAGGGAAGATTCAGAACTACTCTGAATCCAAACATTCCCTTCAGCTGAATCCACTAACCTAACACCCAATCTAGCCAAACAATGAACTTCTCGAGCTAACTCTTTCTTATCATTCTCCACATGAGCAACACTGTCCATAGACAATTTAGTAAGGGCATCTGCCACTTCATTGGCCTTGCCCGAATGATACAACATACTTATATCATAATCCTTTAATAGTTCCAATAACCTTATCTGATGCAAATTCAATTCCCTCTAAGTAAACACATACTCCAAGCTCTTGTGATCCGTGAACACATCAATATGCACTCCATACAGATAATGTCTCTAGATTTTTAAATAAAAAACAACAACAACTAATTCAAGATCATGGGTTGGGTAATTCTTTTCATGAGGCTTAAGATGTCTAGAGGTATAGGCTATGACCTTACCTCTCTGCATTAACGCACAACCCAAAACAACTCTAGAGGTATCACAATAAACAACAAAACCACCATACCATTGGGTAAAGCTAAGACTGGGGATAAAGTGAGTCGAGTCTTCAACTTCTGAAAACTCTTCTCACAGGAATCTGACCACTGGAACTTAACTTTCTTTTGTGTCAATCTAGACATGGGAGACGCAATAGACGAGAAACCCTTAATAAAATACTTGTAATAACCAGTTAGACCCAACAAACTTCTAATGTCTGATAGAGAGATAGATCTAGGCCAATTTCTTATGGCTTCTATCTTTTGGGGATCAACTCTAATGCCATCGAAAAAAATAATATGGCCGAGAAAGGCTACTGACCTTAGCCAAAATTCACATTTGCTGAATTTGGCTAACAATTTATGATATCTAAGAGTTTGCAAGATAATTCTAAGATGATCTACATGGTCATTCTCGCTACGAGAGTACACAAGAATATCATCTATAAATACTATGACAAACGTGTCTAGGTACTACTTGAACACTCGATTCATGAGGTCTATGAAGGCTGTTGGGGAATTGGTTAGCCCGAAGGTCATAACTAGAAACTTAAAATGACCATAACAGGTTATGAAAGCTATCTCTAGAATATCGCATTCTCTTACTTTAAGCAGATGATAGCCGGATCTAAGGTCTATCTTTGAGAAATAACTAACACCATGGAGTTGATCAAATAAGTCATCAATTTTAGGAAAAAGGATATTTCTTCTTGACTGTGACCTTATTTAGCTAATGATAGTCAATGCACATTGATCTTGGACATTTTTATATGCTCAAAGCACCAATATGCACCTAGATTTAAACTTAGTTCAAGAAATTTTGTGTGAATTCTTAAGTATAATCCAGTTTTTATCCCATTTTGTGCTTAATGGATATGATTGGTACTTTAAGGATCAAAATCATGAAGAGTTGTGCATAATTAGATACAACAAGGATATGGAAGTAGTGAAAGAATGCAAGGGACTGAAATTAAGTTGAAAAATGGAAGATGGAAAGAAGAAATCCTCATTTGATGACTCTCCGCATCACGATGTTAAACAAAATAGCAATGGTCACATTCCAGTGAATTTTCAAGAAACCACCACGTCGCGGAGAAGTTTTGTTTATCAGATTGGGTGACCTGAAGGTTTACCGCGTCACGAAGGATGATTATTTAGCAATTGTTCCAATCTAGTGGCTCACCGTGATAGTGGCACATCGTGGTGAGGGTGCATTTTATAATTGTTGGGGAATACTTGAGCTCCGCAATTTCCCATATTTTAATGAAATATAGCAATTGAAGTCATGGCGCGATGCACTGGTTGGATAAATCGGGAATATTTTAAGTGTTTTTGTCCCAGCTATAAAAGGAAAAATTCAAGATAATGTAGGGGACTTTTGTCAAGCAGAGCAGTGGCGGAAAAAAAGAAATTTCTCTCTTTTAGGGTTCTTAAACATTCTTGTGAAATTCTTTATTAAAGAATTGATTTGGGTATGATTTGTTACTTATTTTGGATGATGAATTCAAAAATGAGTAGCTAAACACCCTATTTCTGGGGTTGAGGCTAAGATCATGAGTACTATTTAATATTCTTATTCATAGTTTTTTTTGGAATTATCATATGGGTTGTTCTTAATTTCTTGAACTTACTATTTCAATGATTGGCCACCATTAGAATAAATTTATATTTCTATGTGAATCCAGGAGGAGAATTATAGGATAGAATGAATAAATTAGGGAGCAAGGTTCTTATTCTTTTATAAAATAAGGGATTTGAATTAGCATCTAGGATAGGGATATACCTAGAAGCCTTTCTTGGTTCACTTGCAGGAAGACAACTTCATGAATCTAGAAGATTTGTTGTAACTCAGCGGGAGTTGTAGTTACAACATTCAATAGATAGAAGATCTGAGGTCGGGACACTAAGCTCAAGGCATAAACCTTGTGAACCATCAACCCAATAACCAATAATACTATGAAAAGAATATATAATTGTATGATTGTTCACTATACCATAATCCTGGAACTGTCCTCATTATTGATTACAACCGTTTCTTAATTTCCTCCAGTCATCATAAATTAGTTTTTGTTTAGTAATTTTCATTTTATTTGCTGAATCATCTTAATCTTGATACAATCAAACACTTAATGCTCAATTGTCTTGAACTAAAGATTGAATAAATTTCTAGTTTATTGATCCTTGAGGGAACGATATCTGATTGTCTAAGTCATTATATTACTTGCACGATCATGTACACTTGTGTGTGCGTAGAGACGCAACAAGTCTTTGGCGCCATTGACGGGGATCAAATAGAATTAGTAAATTGCTTTAATTTTTGGTTTTTGATCATAAGTTAAGTGTTAACGACTTGATCTTAGAGGCGGAATTTTTGCAGGTTTAGATGAACATTGGACTGTCTAGAGACAAAAAATTAGTAGAGCCCTTTGCAGAACCAGAAGTGAATTTTCATCAGAGATGAAAAGCTCAATACCACACTCAACAGGGATCGATGGCATAAATACGCGATCCTATAGTTACTGATCCAAATGTTGGAAATGTTCCAGCTCTAGCAGTTCCTGTTCAACCAGTCGCAAGACCTTTTCGAGAAGTGGCAATCCCACTTAAGCACCTTGTGACTAACAGTATCCTGAAGACTGAACAAGGAGGCCGATGGGAATTGCAACAAAATATGGTGCAATTGTTGAGATCTGCGGGAGAATTTCAGGGACTTTCACACTAGGATCTGTAGCAGAACTTACAAACCTTCCTGGAGATAAGCGACACATATATTCCTGATGATGTGAATGTTGATTATGTCAGATTGACACTCTTTCCCTTTTCTCTACTCGGGGAAACAAAAAGATGGCTACTTGCTGAGCCACACCAATCCATCACTAGATGAGAAGAATGTGCTCGAAGATTTCTCATTCATTTTTTCAATCTCAGAAAACTTCTCGATTAAGGAGTGAGATATTGAGTTTTAGATAGAAAGATGGAGAAAATCTCTACCAAGCTTGGGAGAGATTCAAGGGCATGCTCAGAAGTTGTCCTCATCACCATCAATCGAATGATATTTTGGTGCATACATTTATAGAAGGCCTTGAGTCTAACACAAATATTCTCTTGGATTCAACAACAGGGGTCAGGCTTTGGAGAAAACATATAAAGAATTGTATACTTTGCTAAATCGAATTGCACAAGGAAATCCTGATTGGCATGCTGACTCAAGGAATGCTCCCAAGAAAGTTGCAG
This sequence comes from Capsicum pubescens, assembly GCA_030864215.1. NCBI lineage: Eukaryota > Viridiplantae > Streptophyta > Magnoliopsida > Solanales > Solanaceae > Capsicum > Capsicum pubescens. Next base: position 164,456,587 of record CM061543.1, on the reverse strand, counting down.
GGGTTTTGGAGGTTGATCAGGTCACTGCCTTACAAGCACAGATTACTCAACTTAATAACTTAAAGTTGGGTACAACACAAAAAACATCCACAAAAAATGTAGTTCAACAGGTATATGCATGGTGTGAAGTTTGTGGAAGCAGTGATCATAAAGAAGATGCATGTTCTGTTAATCCAGATTCAGTCAGCTACGTGGAGAATGCAAATCGTCAGGGTCAATAGAATTTTGGAAATACATATAATCCAAATTGGAGGAAACACCCTAATTTCTCATGGGGTAGGAATCAGGCACAGAATAGAAGTCAGTATAAGGGAACCGTGCAGCCAAATCCACAGTCGGTTCAGAATAATTAGGTGACTGCCTCGAATAGTAATATAGAGGACATACTGAAGCAGTTTATGGCTCAACAATAGTTTGTGGTGGACATGAAGGCTCAATAGGTATAGTTTGTAGCTGAGTTGAAGAGTCAACAATTACTCACAAGAAATTTGGAGTTACAGTTAGGTCAAATCGCAGGATCACAAAATACAAGGCCACAAGGAGCATTGCCTAGCGACACTGAGTCTAATCCTAAACAAGTGAATGTGGTTACAATAAAGAGTGGCCTACAAATTAAGAAGATGGTGAAGGATCCGGATAATCCCGTGGTTACTGATGATAACTTACAAGAAAAGGCAGAAGTAAAAGAAAAAAAAAGATAGTGAAGAGATTCATGTAGAGAATAAAAATATTCCCTTACCCATTCCTCAAAGGTCAAGAAAGCATCAAGAGGAAGCCAGTTTTAAGAAGTTTCTAGATCTTTTGAAGCAAGTTTAAGTAAACCTTCCTCTTGTTGACATTTTACAGTGTGCCAAAATATGAAAAATACTTAAAGGATATTATTGCTAATAAGAATAGGTTGACTGAATATGCTATAGTTTCACTTACTCAAGAATGCATATCTAAAATTCAAAATAAACTGCCCACCAAATTGAAGGATCCGGGGAGTTTCACATTGCAGATTTTCCTTGGCCAGACTATTTGTGCACGTGGATTGTGTGACTTGGGGGCTAGAATAAATATAATGCCCATTTTATGGTACCAAAAGATGGGCCTTGGAAGCCCCAAACCTACGACTATTATAATGCAGTTGGAAGACAGGTCACTTGCTAGACCAGATCGTATTATTGAAGATGTACTGGTGCAAGTGGGATCTTTATCTTTCCGGTGGATTTTGTGATTCTTTACTTTGAGGACGATCCAGTTGTTCCATTTATTTTGGGATGACCTTTTTTAGCAACAGGACAGTCACTTATTGATGTGGCAGCTGAAAAAATGACAATGCAAGCACATGATAAAGTTGAGTTTTTTTATGTGTATAGAGCATTGAAATTGCCATCCATATATGAGGAGTTGTCCTCAATATCAGTTATTGATCTTACTTTGGATTGGCAGTTTCTCTTGTCTGATGAACCATTAGAGAGATATTTGATGGATTATGATCTACATGTGGAATCGGAAGCATTTGAATTGGTCCAGATTATGAATTCGGCTGTAATAGAGACAAATAAAACATTGATCAAGTCTTTGAATAGATCAATGGGTCCACCACCCTGGCCTTCAGTTGAAGAATCTCCTAACTTGGATCTTAAAGTTCTTCCTCCATACTTATAATATGTTTTTCTTGGTGATCAAAATACCTTGCCTGTTATTTCATCTACAAGATTATCCAATGTACAAGTGAAAGAAGCTGTAGCAGTTCTTAAAAGCAGAAAGAAAGCGATTGGCTGCCAGATGTCTGGTATTATAGGAATCAATCCACCATTTTGCATGCACAATATTTACATGGAAGAGGGGTACAGAACTAGAGTGCAGCAAAAAAGGAGGTTGAATCCTGTGATGAAGGAGGTAGTCTGAAAAGAGGTGATCAAGTGGTTAGACAGTGTTATTATCTACCTAATTTCTGATAGCAAATGGGTTAGTCTGGTGCACTGTGTACCAAAGAATAAAGGAATGATAGTAGTGAAAAATGATTATAACGAGTTGGTTCCCACACGTACAGTTACTGGATGGAGAATATGCATAGATTATCGGATATTGAATGAAGCAACTTGTAAAGATCACTACCCAATTCCTTTCATTGATCAAATGGTGGATAGATTGGTAGGGAAAGATTATTATTATTTTTTGTAGGGGAACTCTGGCTACAATTAGATAAGCATAGCACCAGAAGATCAAGAAAAAACCACATTCACTTATCCATATGGTAGTATGCTTTCAGATGCATTCCCTTCGGATTATGCAATGCACCTGCTACATTTCAAAGGTGTATGATGGTGATATTCTCGTACATGGTGGAGGAATTTGTGGAGGTATTCATGGATGATTTCTCTGTGTATGGTAATTCATTTGAAACATGTTTGCAAAATCTCGACAAAGTTCTAGCTCATTGCGAAGAAATAAACTTGGTATTAAATTAGGAAAAATGTCATTTTATGGTTAAGGAAGGAATTGTATTAGACCATAAACTGTCATGCAAAGGGATGGAAGTTGAAAAAGTAAAGGTTGAAGTAATTGAAAAGTTGCCTCATCCAGTTACAGTCAAAGGCGTGAGAAGTTTTTTGGGACATGCTGGGTTTTATAGATATTTCATTCAAGATTTATCCAAGATCACAAGTCCCATGTGCAAATTTTTAGAGAAAGAAGACAAGTTCGAGTTTGGAGCGGATTGCCATGAATCTTTTGAAAAGCTCAAGAAGAAGTTGACGGAAGCACCTATTTTGATAGCACCAGATTGGGAGTTACCTTTTGAGCTAATGTGTGATGCTAGTGATATTGCAGTGGGAGAAGTGTTGGGTCAGAATAAAGAGAAGGTATTTCAATCAATCTACTATGCTAGCAAGGTACTAAATGATGATCAACTTAACTACACAGTTATAGAGAAAGAGATATTGGTTGTGGTATATGTATTCAATAAGTTTAGATCTTACTTAATTGACACCAAGGTCATTGTTCATACAGACTATGCTGCCATTAAGTATCTTGTGAACAAAAAGGATGCAAAGACATAACTAACTAGGTGGATTCTTTTACTTTAAGAATTTGATCTTGAGGAGTGTGATAGAAAGGGAGCTAAAAATTAGGTTGCTGATCACTTGTCACGGCTGGAAAATCGAGACCATATTATGGATGACTCTCAGAGTATCAAGGAAGAATTTCCTGATGAGAAGTTGTTATTAGAAGTAGTTGAGTTTCCATGGTATGATGACATTGTAAACCTGATAGTTTGTGGGATGTATCCTCTCAAAATCACCTCACAACAAAGGAAGAAATTACTCCATGATTCTCGTACTTACATTTAGTATGAACCATACCTATTCAAGCAGGGTCCAGATGGAGTGATTCGTAGGTGTATCCCAGAGTCTAAATTTGTAAAGGTGTTACAAGATTGCCACTCATATCCATATGGTGGACATCATGGTGGTAAGAGGACTGCGAAGAAAGTGTTGAAATCAGGTTTTTTTTGGCCAACTCTATTTAGAGATGCAATAGTGTTTGTAAAGAGTTGTGATCAATGTTAAAGGTTGGGTACTATAACCAGGCGTCATGAGATGCCCCTGAATAATATTTTAGAAGTAGAAGTCTTTGATGTTTGGGGGATTGATTTCATAGGCCCCTTCCCACCTTCGAAAGGAAATTTGTACATTCTTATTGCAGTGGAATATGTCTCTAAATGGGTGGAAGCTATGGTGATTCCAACTAATGATGCAAGAGTGGTGCTGAAGTTTGTAAAGAAGACTATATTTTCTATATTTGGTACTCCAAGAGAAATAATTAGTGATGGAGGTACACACTTTGTCAACAACTGGTTTAAGAATTTTCTTGCTAAATATGGTGTTCGGCACAAGGTGGCCACTACATACTATCCTCAAATGAGTGGACAAGTTGAGGTATCCAATCGGGAGATTAAGAAAATACTTCAGATGACCGTAAATGGGCAGAGAAAAGATTGGGCGGAGAAGCTGGATGATGCACTGTGGGCCTATTGAACAACATAAAAAATGCCTATTGGGACATCTCCATATCGCTTAGTATATGGTAAGGCTTGTCATCTTCCTGTAGAGTTGGAACACCAAGCATATTGGGCTTTGAAGAAGCTGAATTTTACAATGACTGTCGCAGGAGAAAGAAGGTTGTTGTAACTGAATGATCTTGATGAGTTTAGACTCCATGCCTATGACAACGCCAACCTGTATAAGGAAAAGACAAAACGTTGGCATGACAAGCACATTCAAGTTAGGGAATTTGAACCTGGACAACTAGTGTTGTTGTTTAATTCATGGCCTATGTAGTTTTTGGGTAAATTACGATCAAATTGGTCTGGACCTTTTAAGGTGGTGTACATGACACCACATGGAGATGTGGAGTTGTGGAGTAAAGAGAAGGCGAAGAATTTCCGTGTGAATGGACAACGTGTAAAGCATTATTGGGTGGATCATCCAGACAAGCACAATGAATCTATCACTTTCGCTGAGGAGTGATGATAAGCTGAGTCATGCCATGACATAAAATAAGACGCTATGCGGGAGGCAACCCACACATGTATTATAATAGGTAGTTTAATTTTTGGCTTGTAAAAAAAAAAAAAAAGAAAAATACAAAAAAATGAGTCGTACCACGACCAAAACTAAGGCGCTGAGTGGGAGGAAACCCATTTTTACTTACAATTTTGTTGTTTTCATTTGAGATTGCAGGAAATTTCAAAGGAAATGAGGAGATTACCACATCTGAGGAAAGAAATCAGATTTCCAAAATGATGAGTATAAGTGGGGATTTACTCAGGTAAGAAAAGGATGAGAATTACATAAGGAATTTGAGATTGCTGAACAGCGCATTGCGGAACTGGACATTTTGACAATTGTCAAATTCCAGCAAGGATACACGAATTTCACCATGACACGAAGAAGGGTAAATTGAAAATTGTCAATTTTCAGTGGATATTTGCGATTTTCAGTGCGTCACGGAACTGGGTATTTTGACAATTGTCAAATTCCAGTAAGACTACGCGATCCTACCGCGTTGCAGAATAGGCTTAAATCGGACATAAAAATTTCATTAACCTAACCCGACCCGCCCTTCTATAAATACAACCTCCCCAACCCTAAACCCTTTTATTATCACAAACGGGCCGCCTTTTTATTCTCTCTCCTATAAACTTTAAAAAAATTTCACTTTCTCACATCCTTCTCTCAATTGTTGAGGTAATTTCTTTAATATTTATTTATTTATTACCTTTCTTGTTATATTTTGTGAGGATTGATAGTGTTTTTATGCATAATTTTGTTTTCCCTTTCTTAATAGTTGTAAATATTAGCATTCCTTGTGATATTTTGTTCATTTTGTGATGTCATAGCCTACTTATCATTACTTTGAATCACTGAGAGTACAATTGAACGGTATTTGTAGTTGGGATTAGAGGGTAAACGGTTTTCATGCTAGTTGAGAGGATAGGGAGTGAAGGGTATTATAGCTAGAGGTGTAAAGGCTAGAATGTTTAGGAAGTTAGGGGTAATTTTGTTCCACTGTGAATACACCCTTATTGTTTGATGATGGATGATTGAATAGAATGGGTGATGCTATAGTAACATGATCTTATTTCTAGTCTCGCATTGTGTGATTAGCTGGGTGTCGATTACATGATGTTTTTTGGTGAGGAAATGATAAGGGATGATGTGTCCCGAAGAGGAATATGATGTTTTTTAATATGATATTTAGGCCTACACAAAGGGAAGTCTAAGTACCTTGGTTGTTAACGTAGGTTCTTGGCTAACAAATATGTATGTGGTGAAAAGGCACCTATAATGCATGCTCAGTTGAGTTACTCCTCAGTCTAATTTTCTTGCATGTTTGTTGCATTTTCTTAATCGCAGGCATAATGGAAGCAAAATCAAGAAAGGGCAAGGCAAAGGCAGGGCCTTTTGCTTCTGCGAGGAAGAGAATCATACCGTATGAAGGGCAATTAACTAGAGTGCCTAGGGCCCCTCCACTTCAGCGGGGGCAAGTTCAAAAATTTGGTTTCAAGGATATAAGAAAGAATGGGAAGTAGTGGTATACTAAGCATGCTGATGCTAAATATATTTTGGAGGACTATATCAATTGGTATAGCTTGATGAGAGAGTGTCCTTCTATGGTACGATGAATCAAAGAAATCAATATGAATTTCATTTTTCATCAGCTGACTGAGTGCAACTTGCATATGGTTAGAGAATTTTATGCCAATTGGGACCCCAGTCATCCTGAATATTTGTTGAAGGTTCAAGGGAAGGTGATTCGATTCATCGTTGCTGATGTTAACGAGTTGTTTGGTATCCCAGAGACGAACCCAAATTTCTTGCGATAGTTTATTGTTTCTCCTCCTTATGCACACATCAGGCATTTGTTGTGTGGCCAGCGTTCCTCAGCCCGTTGGACAAGGCATCGAGTTATAGGCTTGTATTCTTCTTTCCCCTACTGTTAGATAACAATGAAGCAAGAATTTGGGGTCGTATTATGTATGCCTTCTTAATTCAAAGAAAACATATAACTGAGGTAACTAGGGATAGGGTATGTTTGATTTATGTCCTCATGTGTGCTGATGCAGAGATTAATGTGGGAAGTGTAAGTTTTTCTGCTATAAAGAAAACACGTACCCAGGTAGGTCGTAGCTTTGGATTTGGTGGGTTGGTGACTAGATTTTTAAGGAGGCATAGGGTGGATGAAGAGGATCTTAATTACAAACCTGAGGTGATCACTCATCCTATGGATATCACTATTGCTCGAAGTACATCTGGGCATCTGGCCCAATTTTGACTATGATGGAGCGACAAACACAGACTAATGAGGTGTTGGGTAGGCTGTACGGCCTCATGATGATGATGTCGTGGACTGGAGACAGACCTACTACATCAGAGGAGATCCATGCTGTAGATCTCGATTATCCACTTGGCCATCATGCTAGGACCATGTTCAGGATTGTCCTAGATTTTGTGGAGCCTATTGATGACAATGTACCCACAGATGAAGAACACAAGTATATGGATTCTGACATGGAGTCTGATGAAGAAGAGCAACCTGATGATGACGGAGCTGAAGATAATGGTGATAATATGGATATGGAACCTGAGGACATGTCTGCTATAGTACCATTTGATTGATCAGGAAGTCTACTGCCACCCTACCATGAGCTTAATTGGAAGAACTGGGATAATGCTTTATTTTAAGTATGGGGTGGTGGGTTTGTATTCTCTTGCATCTCTGTTTTTTTAGTTATTCGACTGAACAGTGTTATTTTTCTATTTCGCTATATTGGTTTGAAGTACTAGCTATTCAGAACACTAGTCTGTAATAGTTAGTTACTTTGATTTTTTGGATTGCAATTGTCCCTTTTTGGCATTTATCGTATATTGCTTCAGTTTAAAGTATTAAGTTATTGTTATTTTTGCCCTCATTGGCAAATTCAGTTTCAAGTAGCTATGTTTGTTTTTGTCCTCTTTGGTAATTAGGAATAAATAGACATAGTTAGTTGTGATCCCCTATGATAGATGGATGATGACCGTCTTAAGAGGAGTGGTCGTACGAAGTAAAGAAATTTAGAAAAACCTAATCACTATCTTCGAGAAGTGTGTAAAATGGGCCATCTTTGCAGTAATTGAAACAAATTCTAGTATCAATAACCATACGAGTGTTTTTATTTTAAGTACTGAGGATTCAATCTTGATAAGGGAAATTTGATGTGTTGGCTTAATTTTGAATTCAATAAAGAACATGATTAGGAACCTTTGGCTGATTCCGTACATGCACTATGAGTGTGAGGATTAATATATATTCTACATGAATAAAAATGACTAGAACTTGCCCGGTGTGTCTACAAAGCAAAATAAAGGGTGTTGGGTGTAGGAAGTGATGTAGGCATTTCTTTGACAACTTTGTTTTTAACTTTAATAGCCTTCCCTTGGTGCATAATCTTAGTCAGCCCCGTTGAGCCTTAAGCCTTTTTCTTTGGTAGCCTGTTATGAAACCTTACCCCTTCTTTGCTGAATCGTAATTTGATCCAAATAATCTCCTGAGCGTTTTTAATATAAGACTAAGAGAAGATTAAGAGAGAAAATGAGAAAAAAAGGTAATCAGTTGATGCCATAAAGTAGAGGTTATTGATGTTTGATGACGATGAGTTAATTGGGAGTTAGTAAATAGAAATTTTACAATGAACCTATTGGTCCAGTTGGATAATGTGCACCTTAATGAAGGCCTTTAAGATTAAGTTAAGGGTGGCTATAATAGGGGTGCGTAACAAGAAATGGAATAAATGATTAATACTCCCAACCCAGTTTGAGAAAATAAGCTAATTGAAAAGGTATTGACAAATGAAAGTAAATAGAGAAATAGAAGGATAAATTGGTGTTGGAAAATAGAGTGCATTGATAGTTTTTGTATTTAAACGCTTAGGAGCAATAGTAACTATTCCTGTAATAGTACATACATGTCCCTAAGCCTTTATTACAACCCAAAAAATACCTAGTTGATCCTTCACCCAAACATCTGACTATTAGTGGAGTAGAACACTAAGGGCAAGCTTATGGTTTATTTATTAGCATGTACAAATTCTTTGTTGAGAGAGAGTGATTTGATGTTGATACTCCCCTATTTTTGCATAGATATCATTGTGAAGTAATATGGGTAAATTTTCTTCAATGAGGATGCAGGCGGATAAAAGACAGATTACTTATTTTGTTTCTTTAATTGAGTTTGCCAATACGATAGAAATTCATTTGTGAGATAGAAAAATTTGTACTAAATTGTTTCATGTGCTGAAAAACTATTTTGACAAAATGATGTAAGAATTTGTTACTATAAAGTGTAAGTACCCATGGTCACATAATTTTGATATTGTGATGAAAAGAGGTAGTAATTATGTTTTTGAATTCATATGTTCGAGGAAGAACAAGGTTTTAAGTGTGAGGTGGTGATCTTGGGCATACTTATATGCTCAAAGAACCAATATGCATGCTGATTTGAACTTAGTTCAAGAACTTTTGTGTGAATTCTTAAGTATAATCCAGTTTTTATCCTATTTTGTGCCTAATGGATATGATTAGTGTTTTCAGGATCAAAATCATGAAGAGTTGTGCATAATTGGATACAACGAGGATATAAAAGTAATGAAGGAATGCAAGGGACTGAAATTAAGCTGAAAAAGGGAAGCTGGAAAGAAGAAATCCTCATTTGAAGACTCTCCGCGTCGCGATGATAAACAAAATAGCAATGGTCACATTCCAATGAAGGTTTACGAAACCACCGCGTCGCGGAGAAGTTTTGTTTATCAGATTGGGTGACCTGAAAGTTTACCGCATCACGGAGGATGATTATTTAGTAATTGTCCCAATCTAGTGGCTCACAGTGATAGTGGCGCATCACGGTGAGGGTGCATTTTATAATTGTTGGGGAATAATTGAGCTTCGTAATTTCCCAGATTTTAATGGAAAATAGCAATTGAAGTCATGGCGTGACGCGCTAGTTGGATAAATTGGGAATATTTTAAGTGTTTTTGTCCCAGCTATAAAAGGAAAATTCAAGATAATCTAGGGGACTTTTGTCAAACAGAGCTGCGGCGGAAAAGAAAAAATTTCTCTCTTTTAGGGTTCTTAAACATTCTTTTGAAATTCTTTATTAAAGAATTGATTTGGGTATGATTTGTTACTTATTTTGGATGATGAATTCAAACATGAGTAGCTAAACACCCTATTTCTGGGGTTGAGGCTAAGATCATGAGTACTATTTAATATTCTTATTCATAGTTTCTTTTTGGGATTATCATATGGGTTGTTCTTAATTTCTTGAACTTACTATTTTAATAATTGACCACCATTAGAATAAATTTATATTTCTATGTGAATCCGGGAGGAGAATCATAGAATAGAACTAAGAAATTAGGGAGAAAGGTTCTTATTCTTTTATAAAATAAGGGATTTGAATTAGCATCTAGGATAGGGATATACCTAGAAGTCTTGCTTGGTTCACTTGCAGGAAGAAAACTTCATGAATCTAGAAGATTTGTTGTAACTCTGCGGGAGTTGTAGTTACAACATTCAATAGATAGAAGATCGTGGCATAAACCTTGCGAACCATCAACCCGATAACCAATTAGACTGTAAAAAGAATATAGAATTGTATGATTGTTCACTATACCTCAACCCTGGAATCTTCCTCATTATTGTTTACAATTGTTTCTTAATTTGCTTTAGTCATCATAAATTAGTTTTTGTTTAGTAATTTTCATTTTATTTGCTGAATCATCTTAATCTTGATACAATCAAACACTTAATACTCAATTGTCTTGAACTAACGATTGAATAAATTTCTAGTTTATTGATCCTTGAGGGAACGATATCTGACTGTCTAAGTCATGATATTACTTGCACGATCACGTAAAATTACGTGTGCGTAGAGACGCAACACACATTAATAAAGAACTATCTTTCTTTCACATAAATAGGATGGGAGCGCCCCATGGAGAAACACTAGGCCTTATGAAACCTTTATCTAAAAGATCTTTGAGTTGCTCTTTCAACTCCTTAAGCTTTGTGGGATCCATACGATAAAGAGGGATAGAAATAGGTTGAGTATCTGGGAGAAGGTCAATACCGAATTCTATTTCCCTATTGGAAGGTACCCCTAGGAGATCTTCAAGAAAAACATCAGGAAACTCATTAACTACAATGACTAACTGAATTGTTAGAGTCTCAGACTTTATGTCTTTGACTCGAACTAGATGGTAATTGCAAACTTTGGATATCAGTTTTATGGCTTTAAGATAAGAAATGAAATAACTCTTGGGAGACACTGAATTACCCGACCACTCAAAGACTGGCTCATCTGGGAACTGAAACTTCACGACATGGGTGCGACAATCTATAGATGCATAATAAGAATGAAGCCAATCCATGCTAAGAATAAGATCAAAATTAACCATATCTAACTCTATTAGGTTTGCTAATATGACCTTATGAAGGACAGTGATAGGACACTTTTTATAGATCTGTTTAGCAACAACTGACTCACCTACTGGGGTAGAAACCAAAAAGGGCTCAAGGATCTTTTTAGAACTTATTTCAAAATTTACAACAACAAATAAGGTAACATATGATAAACTCGACCCAGGGTCTAACAACGCATAAACATCAAGATGAAAGACTCGAAGCATACCAGTAACAACATCTGATGAATCTTCCTGCTCCTGGAAGAATGGTAAAGCATATAACCAATTCTGGCGTTAACCGCCACTGGTACTGGTTGATGCGCCCTGAGGAGGGGCTCGGCGACCTAGAGGAGCTGGTGCACTATTAGCCTAAGTCTGAGGATGAACATATCTAATAACTTTCTTAGCATGCGGGCAATCTCTAATACTATAACCCAACTTACCATAGCCAAAACAACCCTTCTATCCAGCTAAACACTTACCAGGATAATTTTTACCACACCTAGCACACAGAGGATAACTGGCCCTACCACTCACTCTATACTGAGATCTGGACATAGAAGACTTATTCCACTATTCCTGCCTATTTTGGGGTGTAGGAGAACTGGCTGAACAAGGCGTGTGCATAGATGACCGATTCTGAAACTGCGAACGATTTCCTCCTCCAGACCTTTTCTGACCATAATCAAACTGCCCTGTTCTAGCCTTCTTATTTACCCCCTCCCTTTCTATCAACTTCTCTACCTCAATCTACTGAGCATGCATTATCAACCCATCAAGATCCATGCCTCCAATAAGCATAGTAGTCCTATACTCTTTAACTACCAACCCAGACACACCGGTCATAAACTTACTCATGCTTGACCTAGGGTCAGCCATCTGATTAAGGGAATACATAGAAAACTGGTTAATCTTGAGGAAATACTCTTTCACTGTCATTGAGCCTTGTCTCAGGTTCATGAACTATTCTATCTTAGATTCCCTCATCTCACGTGGGAAAAACTTGTCTAAGAATACATCCCGAAACATCTACAAAGTCATGGGAGCTGAATTCCCCCCTCTAATTTTCTTCCACATCACTCCCAATCATATTCAACATCCTTCAGCCTATAGGATGCCAATTCTACACTCGCCTCTTCAGAAACATGCATAATTCAGGTAATTTTTTTCACCTCATCTAGATAAAACTGTGGGTCCTCACCTGCCTTCGACCCAAGGAGTTCTGGTGGATTCATTCTCATAAAACCTCAAATTCTGGTTGTGGCTAAGTCTCCTTCTTGATAAAGTAAGGCTGCAGCTTGATGGTTGCCCTGAATATTAGCTGTCACAGCTTGGGATAACACCTAAAAGCCAGCCCGAAACTCTACATGTAACACATTTTCAATCAAAGGATCAGTGGGCTGAGGTGGCTGGTTATTATTTCTGCGTGCGTTAGCTCGATGAGAAGGCATTTTTTGTCACACGAAAGCACAAGTTAGAAGTAGATAAAGAAACTGAATGTACAATAGATCTTGAAAGAAGAGATGATTTCCTAAAATGCTTCATAGCCTCTTGCTCATAGATGTGGTGCGCTTCATACCAATGATCAAGACTCTATGTAACACGGCTTGTATGACTCCCTAGGACTCTCTAAACCTTAGGATCTAATACCAAGTTTGTAACACTCTAAAATCTGATTCCCGAGATGCCACATGGTGCTTCGAACTACAAGTAGTCCTGAGCTAACCCCGACTACCTTTTCTAAATCTGAATCTCAAAATAGGGAAATTATAAATGAAAAATCATAATAAATATGGAAAACTGACTGAATAAGAAAATACTAAAAATTTGAATACTGTAAGTGAAATCTAAAACTGAATCTAGTAGTCCGAAAAGCCTCTACTGACTGAATCTAGAGAGTCATTAGGTCAAACCCCTAACTGACTCAAACTGTCTGAAATAAATACTGGATTAACTACTAATAAATTGGAATTCTAAAATAATTAAGTCCTCAAACTATGAGGACTTACCAACTACAGAGATATAGATGAGATGCTCGAAAATCACTCACGCTGCTGAGGCTGAGCACCTGAACCTAAATTATGAAATAATGTATCACATAGACATATATGTGAATCAGTACTTTAATGATGTACTGAGTATATAAGGGTGAATGCAATAAATAAGTAATATCATCACAATTTATAAAATCATGCATGCTAAATGTAAATGACTCACATAGGCTTGAATAAATCTGAAGACCATAAATCATTAATAGTAAAACACATAATATAAATCCTGTGAGCCATTACACTTAGTTTTGAAATCTGTATTTTGTTCTTATTCTAAAATCATATAGGCTAAGTGAACTCTGACAACTCATTATGCATGGAAAAATACTTTATCTGAAGGGAATTATTTCAATGCTTTTCTTTACTAGTAAGGAAATACTCAAAACTGTTTATTTACTTTTACTAGGGAGGTCCTTTTAACTGGCATAAACCATATGAGCATTCATGGAGTCCAACATTCTTGTCCCCCTATGGAGGAATCCTCACATTGGGGAGAGGAGTCATAATCTTGCCAGAGAGTATAACCTACATTCCATGTGATCGATCACAAGCTAAATATGTCATCCATATAGAAATAAAGAATAATCTCATAATTTGTACCTACGTTTGCTATGTAGTTTTGTGGAAGATAGGGCACGCTAATCCCAAACTTCCCGCTCGGTGCTAAATACTACTCCCCTTTTAGTCTTTATGCTCATTGTATTTGAAATCCACTTTAAACTAGTATAATGGTTCATTATGAAACCAAAAATGCTTTTATCTGAGTAAATCTATAAATACAGCTGATCTAAATTCTGTAAAGTGGATTCCATAGCTAAACCGATGATCAAAAGATCAAAGCTTTTTCTGAAAACTGGAAATAATCTGCTCATAAGTTGTTTAAAGCATCATCTTTCATGAAGTAATACTATTCAATCTTCGGATAATACCCCATGCATAAATCTCATGTTAAAACATCAACTTACTCATGCTTGATAATGTAAACATTGAGAAATTAATTCAAAATCTGGAAATTTCTGCATTATGTATGAAAATATAAACATAATCATGTGATTCAACTTCTAAATCATTGAAAATATAATAAGCTTGTAAATAACAATGATGGGTATAAACCCTAACTTCAATTTCATAAGAAATCACATAAAATTCAGTAAATTTGTAATTAAAATAAATTTTAGGCATAAGGATAAAAGGATTATCCTTATTGAAGAACCCCACATACCTTAATTGATGATCTTTGATGAAAAGATTTAATCTTTGGATTCCTATTGACACTTTGGAGATGAATTCTTAGAGTCCTTGTATTGGGAATCCTTAATCTTGAATTTCCTTGTAGAATTAATGGAGGAATTTGGGTTTCTTGGAGAAGGAGGTTTGATTATCTAGGGTTTTCTTTCGAGAAAAAAGTGATAAAATAAACATAAAGTGCTTTGGTATATGCTTAATGATGTGTTTTGGACGGATTAGGGGCTGGGTAGTTTACCAAAATACCCTTTTAAAAATCCTAAACGAAACTGGAAAAATAACCCAAATTCCCAATTTACTGGGCCACCATGATGCGGGGCTATCGCGGAATGCCACTGGAATTTGACAATCGCCATTTCAACTTTCTCCACGATGCGCTAGGTGCCCAGGCGGCGCACTGTCATCTTAAGAAAGCCATAACTCCTTTACCGAGTGTCGAATTTGGGCGAATCTTATATCATTGGAAATTTTATGAAATTTCCCACACAATGAGAGGTCTAAATCTGAAAAATCCCAGATGAAATAATTATTATCTATTTTGGAAGCTATTCTTTAACATTCTAGGGACAAATTCAAGCTAAGAAAAGTATGGGGCATTACACAAAGGCCTATGATAGACTATCATGGATTTTCCTAACAAAGGTGATGATGAAATTTGGATTTTCAAAAAAAAAAAGATAGACATGACTTTAAGGTTAATCTTAAGTAAGTGGAATTCGATGCATGTAACTAGAAACTCATATGGTTTTTCCCCTCTATAAGAGGTTTAAACTAGGGTTATCCTCTATTACCCATATTTTCATCATTGTGGTTGAGGTACTTTCTAGAAGTTTGAACAACCTAAACTAGGAAAGTAAATCATAGGTTTTGACCTTCCTAAATCTATTGAAAGATAAATCACCTATAATACGTAGATGATACAATTCTATTTTGTATAGGGCATAAAGGTTCATTAAAGAAGATGATGAATAAAATACAAGGGTATGAAAAGGCATATGGTCAATTGAACAACCTCTCCAAAAGTTTCACGTACTTACATAAAAAAATACCAATTGTGGATAAATAGAGGTTAAGTAAACTAACAGGAATAACCATCGATTCTTTTCCTTTTACCTATTTGGGATATCCCATTTTTATGAGTAAAAAAAGGCTCACTTTGAAGACCTAGTAAAGAATGTGGAAAAACGGATTAAGTCATGGCATAATAAACTACTCACATATGGAGAGAGACATATGCTGATTAATGATGTGCTTCAGTCTTTACCAATATATCTAATGTTTACAATGGATCCTCCAAAAGGTATGATTGACCAATTCACAAACCCATGGCTAGATTTTTTGGGAAACTTGGATTCTTAAAAGGTAAACACTAGGTTCTTGGGATGACCTCTGTATCTAATGGAGTAAGGAGGAACGGGTTTTAGGTCAGTGCATATTATAACTTATGCACTCTTTGTAAAGTTATGGTGGAATTTCAGAACATCCATTAGACCATTATGGAGTCACTTTATATGAAATAAATATTTTAAGAAAAAATAATCAGTTATTGCTCAAGGGTTAGGAATTTCTCATGTTTGGAGAAAAATGATACAAATCAGAAAGGAAGAAGAACAAATATATAGTGGTAGGTAAAAGAAGGAGAATACACTTATTGTTTTGATAATTAGACCAAACAAGGAGCACTATACTTGTGAAGAAGAAATTGATGTAAAGAAGATATCGAAATCAATAATTTCATCACTAGCAATGTAGAATAGGATAGGAAGAAATTGAGAATGCATCTTTCTGAAGAGATGACTGAGCACATAATTAATAATATTAATCCAGTATTAGGGGAGAATGAAAGGGATAAGGCATTGTGGATGGGGACTCCAGGAGGTCAGTTCAATGTCAAATCCGCATGGTACTAAAAAAAAGAACAGAGAGAATGCTTTAGGATGATTTGGGTGAAAGAATTGCCTACAAAATATGTTTTTTTCTTATGGAGAGCATGGAATGGGAGAATAGAAACTGATGATAATTAACTATAGATTAGAGTGACATTGCTTCAAGATGTTGGAGTTGTGAGGCATATAATCAAGAATCTATGAAACACGTTTTTCTAATAGTTCCCATAGTTTCAAGGCAATGGAAGTACTTTGCTGATTTTGCATGTATCAAGATGGAAGGACACCAACCTTCACAAGTCACTATGACTTGATGGTACACTGATGCATCAGTGAAGCTGTAACAAGTTTATAGTGTAATATGAGTAATACTAAGGCGGATACTGTATAAAAGAAGGAATAAAGAAAGATGTGAAGGATATTTAAACCTCACTAGTATGATATTCCAGGAGAAAATATTAATTAAATAGTAGATTAGGGCCAGATTTCTGTGGTTCTAAAATATAGAAACACATTGGAAGGAGATGATACAAACATTAGGAGGATATAAGCCAAAATTACATGTTTATTGGCACGACCCAACTTCATGAGTAATAATGGAAGCTAATTAATTCCACCAATAGGTAAGACAAATCGTAGCCTTAAATAATAAGTAATGGGATAGATGGTAGAAAGTAAAATAAATACCCAAATTATGAAAGTAATTAAACTATAATCCACAGAGTATACAATGATAGCACACTAGACATAAATAAAAAATAGAATAGAAATATCCTATGACATAGTAAAGTTGGTACAAAAGCCTATAGCAAAAGAATAAGAGTACTATAAGTATCAAATATACGATAGTCTCGAATAGAAAGACCATCGAAAACTAGAAGAAGGAGAGAAAGTCATCTCTATCTCCAAAAGCTCACACTATCTCTAAGATCTAACCAGCACTAGTACAAACATCAATGGAGTTAGCTAATACTATGATCTACATCTGAAAAAATGCATCAGTGTAGTATGAGTATCAAAACAATACATATATCTGAAAAAGATACATCAGTGTAGTATGAGTATCAAAACAATACATACTTAGTATACATTATTGGGTAACTAAGCTAAATTATAATAAAAGTATAATAAGACGTGAGATGGTAAGCTAAAGTCAAGAAAAGGGGAAAACCTAGAATAATACTCCAAATATGAAGAATAAATACCTGAGTAAATAATCTCAAAATAAAAGCAACAACTATAGCATAACTAGACTCCCATAATCCTAGAAGACGCAAATAAGTGTAAATAATCCACCTGAGACCCTATAAGCCCCGTGGATGAAATCAAGAAAGAAGTACTAACAATAATAATCCCAAAGTATCCAAACCTTAAAACCATAACCATGGATTCTCCAATACCATAAACACTAATACTTAAATTGATTCCTTAATAATCATGAGTAATCTCAATATCGGACTTGAATAAGAAATATAGTCTTAATTATCGAACATGCACCAGAGTTAGTAAAACACCCTAGGTTTGGGAACCTTAGAAAATTTCTGGGATTTTTGGATTCTAGGCTACATATGACTTGTGGGTACCATTCGTATGATGGGGTACGAGTGGTATGTCTTGGTCATATGCTAACCAGTGATGGTTGGTAGGTTGGATTAGTTTCTTAAAAGGGTATGACTTGGTTGGTACGAGTCTTATGGTTGGTAACGGGTCATATGGTTTGGATTTTCCTTCACCTAATTTGAGACCTAGTAACTTAAGTTGGATCTGAGTATGACTGGCTTATCATGAACCGTAATATATGGTATAAGTCATACCACTGACTCGTATAGAAGACAGTGATCAAACTTTCTTTGATTTTATTCTGCTAAGGATACAGTTTAGGGGTACTAATCGTATGGTTGGGTACAAATTGTGTTAGGTAAGTCATATGGTGGATATTATTGGGTCCAATAGGGAGGCTTAGGATACGAGTGGTGGGTACCACTCATATTGGAGGGTATAACTGGTATAGAGAGTCATACCATCTGACGGGAATTTTAAGCAGTTAAGTTAAGGGTAATTTGGACATTTTCTGACTTAGCCACTTAAGGCACCAGGACTTATATCAATATTGGGACACCATTTACCATATTATTCTAATCTTAAGAACTTAGAAACACTCTTAATTCTCTTGGGTAAAAGAAGGTTAGGATTTCATCTAGAGGATTAATTTAGGGCTTGTACGAGTGATTTATCTCCATCATATTCATAGTCTAAGGAATGTACTCCTCCCTCATTATTAGTTCCAACTAAAGGAATGTATTATACAATGTTTTCCTGGCATAGTTTTTGTATGGTTTTGGAGTTTTTAAATATATGTTGGGATTTTGGTATTAAATGATTGGTTATGGTGTTCCCATGTTTTAGTTATGTATTTACATACTTTAATGGTGCTTTAGACAATTGTTTGCATGGGAATGGTTAATTGGCAATAGGATTTGGTTTTGGAAACACTATGTCTCCAACATGTTTGATAAAATTCCTATGAGAATGTTTTTACTATATTATTGGACCTTTAATGGAACTATTGCATGGTATAGTTTGGTAATGGAACCCTAAATAGTGTAAATGGTTTATATAGTTTGGATTGGATAAATATTTTGGATTGGATAAATGGTAAGGTTTGGTGGTCATGGTTATGGTTAATTAAACTTTCTTATGGGGTACGAGGGAATCCCCTAAGTAAACATGTTAATGAAAAACTTGTGGAGTACATGGGATTCCCTCATGTAAACTTAATAATGGAACACTTGCGGGGTACACGAGATTTCTCCAAGTTAACTTGATAATGTTATCTATTGGTACATGGGAATCCCTTTATATAAAAAGGTTGGATAAGGAAATTGCATGCAAGCTCTAGTCGGTATGATGATACCATTACTCATAGCTTTATTAATAATAATGGAACAATGGTTTGGTTGGATGGTTATGGTTTTAGTTGGGAAATAATGGCGGGGTGTGATAGCTAACCGTGAAGGTGCGAGTCTAATGGATAGATACTGGAAACTCATATTTTCTGACATGAGGGTTTGTCATAGCTACCATATATGATACTATGAGGTACATGGGAATCTTATAAGTACACTTTACATATGTATCAAGGAGAGCGAAGGGTACTTGGTAATCCCCCCATTCTTATGGTATCTCTAGTTCGTGAATCTCCACATATCGAGTCCAATTCAGGGGGTTATACTGGACCTGTAAAGCCCATGGGTGGTTCTAGGATTGTTAAGCTATACATAACTATTATAATTATTTTAAAGGCATGCTAAACCCGGCTCCCTTTCCCAACATGGTTATATGTATATATATATATATATGTAAGGCTTGTATGCATATAGTTGGTTTACTTGGTTTTATTGGATGGAATTATTTTATACTTATCTTGAGTTTATGCTAGAATTCACCCGCTAACTCATATTCGTGCGGTTGTATCCCTACGCAATTCAGGAATCGACCGTTCTACTCCTCCTACTTAGTGATCGGATTTGGGATTAGCTATTGGATTGAAGTGGTGAGCTTTCGTATTCTAGAAGGATTTATTTCATATCATGGATTTCTTTACATACTTAGTTTATTTTATGGATATTAGTTTTTGCTATGGTTGGGGGGCATGTCCCAACTAGATATTGTTTTTCTTTTGGTTAGAGGCTTGTGTGACTACTATGGGTTGGAATTAACAGGATCGATATTGGTGTCAACCTTAGTATTGGAATTCGTATTGGGGCTGATACCGTTCGACTGAATTTATGATAATTCTATCCTTTTATGTTATGTTATAGACAGAAACTTAGTTTTTATATTGATTTGGTTATGGTTGTTGGTTAGTAATGGATGGTTAGACTTATTTTGATTAGTCATGGTTATATACCTATCCCACAGTCTTTGGTTATGCTTACACACTATTTTGTTATTCATTCAGAATCCATTCGATATAGGGTATACATTTGGATAGTTGGGTTGGGTATCGAAGGTGGTCCTCATTCTTGTTTTGACTTTGGATGCCCATTATGAAAAGGCCTTGAGTTGGGTCATGCTAAGATGGTATTAGAGCTTTAGTTTCATTATCAATTGGGATTCCATAAGCCGTGCCGAGTAGAGTCTCTTTTAAAGGTGTGTAGCATGCCACACTCATAAGGAAGAGGCTACAAGGCATTTAGGATTGTTTCAATTTCTTGGTATTCTATTTTCAAGCTTAGAGTCTATGTCCTGGAATCTTCTCTAATCCTAATTTCTTTGCTTTTAAAATCATGCCTCGGCGATTTGAGATGCAAGGTAACTTTTTTATCCCAACTAGGGACAATTTTGAAGGGACATGTACTACTCAGGGGGTCCATACTCAGTCTAGGGGTACGATCCTTGATATTTGGAGTTTCATAGATTGCTACTAGTCCTCCATAGGGTAAGGTGACTAATGCAGAATTTTTCCAATTAATTCATATTATTGCTCAGTTGGTTGCTGCTCAGTATAAGAGAGATGCATCTGGTGTTTTTATCTCCTGAGGCCATAATGGTTGGCCAGTTTATAAAGATAAATCCTCCTACTTTTACTGTTGTAAAGGTGGAGGAGGATCCTTAGTATTTCTTGGATGAAATAGAGAAAATCTTCAGGGTGATGTATTCCACGAATGTGGAAGAAATGAATTTTGTTGCTTACTATCTTAAGGATGTGGCGTACCAATGGCACGAGGAGTGGGATAGGGTGAGAGATGATGTTGAGGAGTCTACTTTATAGGAGACTTTCTCTATTGCTTTTCTAGATTGCCTATTTCTTCAGGAGTTGAGAAAAGTAAAGACAGAGGAATTTGTCAATCTGAGATAAGGGAAAATGTCTGTCAAGGAATATGCCTTGAAATTTCATCAGTTGTTAAGGTATGCTCCAAAATTTGTTTCTAATATGAGTGAAAGGATGAGAAAGTTCACTTCTAGACTGTCTCGAGATTTCATCCTTCAAAGCACGACTATATTTCTGATCAATGATAAGGACATTTCTTGGTTGGTGGTTCATATGCAGCCTGTGGAGGAGGAAAAAGAGGAAATAGGTTGAGTTTTGGAAAAGGTAGGATAAGAAGTTCAGGTCATCTAAACTGAGTGGTACTTAACAACAAGGTGGTCAGGATGGCAATAAGTGGCCAAAAAAGAAGTGGGGAAGTTCTGGTTCCTTTTCGACAGCTAGTGCTCCTTACCTAAAGTAGTCAGGTAATAGGTTTCAGCAGTGTGGCAATAATTTCTAGGCATAGGGTTCCCAATCTTAGCTGAGTGGGGAAAAGTCAACCTTATCATTCCCTCCTTGTTAGTTCTGTGGTAGGTCGTATAGGGGTTTCTATGATGAGGAGAGGTATAAGTATTTCAGCTATGATCATCCAGGACATATGCTTAGAAGTTGTCTGGTTTGTAAGGGTGCTTCAGGAACAAATAAGGCTCTTGTTGCTTCATCTTCTGCTCCTACACCGAAGGGTACTACATCTGCATTTGTTTCTGCTTTTGGTACCGACGCAGGTCAGAATAGGTTATATGATCTTGTTACTCGGCATGAATCTAAGGCATCACATGATGTCATTATTGGTACGTTACAACTCTTTTCTCATGATTTGTATTCTTTGCATGATCTGAGCTCCACACTTTCTTATATGACCCCATTTGTTGTTGGATCCTGAGGCTATTTTGAATCCTTTTTCTATTTCTACCCCTATAGGAGACTGTGATTTATAAGTAAGTCTATAGGGTGTGTGTGGTATCTTTTGGTAGTAGGCCGACTTATTTGTTTAAACTTTCTATGGTGGATTTTGATATTATTGTAGGGATGGATTGGTTACACTCTTGTTACATGCCCTTAGATTGATGGACCCATAAGGTTGTCTTTAGGTTCCCTGGTTAACCAATTATTGAGTGGGAGGGTGGTTCCATAGATCCTAGGGGGAGGTTTATTTCTTATCTTAGATCTCACAGATTAATCTCCAAAAGGTGTCTCAATCATTTGGTCCAATTTAAAGATTCTTACTTGGAAGGTCCTTTATTACATTTAATTCTGGTGGTGAATGAGTTTCCTGAAGTCTTTCGGATGATCTTCTTGGTGTTCCTAAGGATAAGGAGATTTATTTTGGAATATATTTGATTTAGGACACTAGGCCAATAACTATTCCTCTCTATAGAATGGTGCCAACTTAATTAAGGGAACAGAAGGAGAAACTTAAGAATCACTTATATAAAGGCTTCACCCATCCTAGTGTTTCCTTTTGGGGTGCATCGGTGTTATTTGTGCACGAGAAGGATGGCTCCCTTTAGAGTGCACCGATGTTATTCTTGCACAAGAAGGATGGTTCCTTTTGGATGTGCATTGATTATCGACAATTAAATAAGGTAATGGTTAAGAACAAGTATCCTCTCCCAAGGATAGATGACTTGTTTGATTAAATGTAGGGTGCTATATTATTTTCTAAGATAGATCTTCAGTATGGGTATCATCAATTTAAGATTAGGGAGGTGTATATCCCTAAGATGGCTTTTTGTACTCGGTATGGGCACTTTGAGTTCTTGGTTATGTCATTTGGTTTGACTAATGCCTCGACGATATTTATATATTTTATGAATAGGGTTTTCCCTTTGTTTTTGGATCATTTTGTCATTGTGTTCATTGATAATATTCTGGTTTATTATAAGAGTAAGCTGGATCATGCTAATCACTTCCGTGTGGTGTTGAAGACCTTAAAGGAGAAATAATGGTATTCCAAATTCTCTAAGTGTGATTTTTGGTTGAATGTTATAACTTTTCTTGGTCATATTATTTCTAGTGGGGGGATCATGATGGATCCATAAAAGATGGCGATGGTTAAAAAGTGGCCTAGATCCATGACTCCAACTGATATTTGGAGTTTCTTGCATTTGGCTGGGTATTATAGGCATTTCATGGAAGGT
Source organism: Capsicum pubescens (assembly GCA_030864215.1). Taxonomy (NCBI): domain Eukaryota; kingdom Viridiplantae; phylum Streptophyta; class Magnoliopsida; order Solanales; family Solanaceae; genus Capsicum; species Capsicum pubescens. The sequence goes on along the minus strand of CM061543.1, from coordinate 164,433,458 downwards.
TTCTTGATGATAGATGCCTCATTAACTTAGTTGACTCAAAAGAAGGTAAAGTTTTCTTGATTGGATGCTTGTGTGGGAGTTTTGAGAATCTTGAGGATAAGCTAACTTCGACTCTAGTTTTAAAATTGCCTGAATGTAATGAGGGGTTTGTAGTTTATTATGGTGCGTCCTGGGTGGGACTTGGTTGCATTTTGATGTAGAATGGTAAGGTGATTGCCAATGCTTCCAGGCAGTTGAATGTGTATGAGAAGAATTATCCTACTCATAATTTGGAGCTTTTAGTGGTGGTTTTTTCTTTGAAAACCTAGCGGCATTATTTGTATAAAGTGCACGTGGACATCTTTTCTGATCATAAGAGTCTACAGTATGTGTTCACTCAGAAGGAGCTAAATCTCAGGCAGAGGATATGGTTGTTGATTCTCTTAGTAAGTTGTCCATGAGGAGGTTAGCTCATATGGATAAGGAAATGTAGGAGTTGGTGAAGGATATTCACCGCTTGGCTAATCCTGGAGTTTGTCTATTGGACTCCAATAATGGTGGTATGATGGTACAAAAATTTTTTTGGTCATCTCTGGCTGTAGAGATCAAGGAAGAGCAAATGCTAGATCCCATATTGATGAAAATCAAGAGCGATATTGGTGGGCAAAGGGTGATAGTGTTTGAGATCAGTAGCGATGATACCTTGAGGTACCAAGGGAAGTTATATGTTCTTGACATTGATGGTTTGTGACAAAGTATTTTGGATGAGGTACATGAATCACGCTATGTTGTTCATCCTGAATCGACAAAAATGTATCATGATCTCAAGGAGATGTATTGGTGGAGTGGTATAAAGAAGGATGTGGCTGATTTTGTGGCCAAATTCATGGTGTGCCAACAAGTCAAATTTGAGCACATAAGACTTGGAGGGTTATAACAGGAAATTGAGTTGCCTAAATAGAAATGGGAAGTAATCAATATGGATTTCATTACCGATATTCCTCGTTCTCAAAATCAATTTGATTTGATTTAGGTCATCATGGATAGGATGACAATCCACTCACTTCTTGTCGGTGCGGACTAACATTTTGGTTGAGGACTATGCCAGGTTGTATCTTTAAGAGATTGTAAAGTTGCATGGGGTACCTATTTTGATTATCTCTGATTGTGGTATGCAATTTTTATCTCATTTCTAGTTGTCTTTTTAGAAGGGGTTGGGTACTAAGGTTAGTCTAAGTACTGCTTTTATCTGCAGACGGATAGGCAAGCAGAGAGGACTATTCAGACATTGAGACATGCTTCATGCGTGTGTTATTAATTACGGTGGCAATTGGTTGAGCATCTAACTTTGGTAGAGTTTTCTTACAGCAATAGCTATCATTCTAGTATTGAGATGACTAATTTTGGGGCATTGTATTGTAGGAGGTGTAGATCTCCTATTGGTTGGTTCAATCTTGGTGAGGAAGATATGTTTGGCCTGAATTTTGTTTATCAGGCCATAGAAAAGGTGAAGGTGATTCGAGATAGGCTTAGAGCTGCCCAAAGTCTCCAAAAGTCCTATGCGGATGTAAGCGTAGAGACTTGGAATTCAAGGTTGGGTATAAGGTGTTCCTAAAGGTATCTCCCATGAAGGGAGTGTTGCCATTCTATAAAAAAGACAAGCTCAGTCTCCGATATATTGGTCCTTATGTGGTTTTACAGAGGGTTGGTCTCGTGACGTATGAATTAGAGTTGCCTTTTAGTTGGAGCTCTATTCATCCGGTATATCATGTCTCTATGTTGAGAAAGTGTCTTGGTAATCCTTCTTCAGTGGTTCCTTTAGAAGGATTGAGTATCTCAGAATCTCTATCATATGAAGAGGTCCTGGTTAAGATATTAGATCAGCAGGTTTGTAGGTTAAGAACCAAGGATGTGGCCTCGGTTAAGGTTCTTTAGCGGAACCACAGGGTGGAAGAGGCTACATGGGAAGCAGAAGTAGACATGAAGTCCAAATATCTGCATTTGTTTTCTGCTCTAGCTACTCGTGTAGAAGGTATGTATTTTTGATCATATCTTTGTTTTCTAACATGGTTAAAGGTTGGATTGATATTTGATATTACAGATGAATGGTGTTTGTGTTTGACCTACCTTTATCGTTATTTAGGGATGAATGATCCTAATAGGGGAGACTGAAACACCCCAGGTTTGGGACCCTTAGAAAATATCCTGGATTTCTAGATTCTAGGCTACATGCAACTTATGGGTCCTAGTTATAAGATGGGGTATGAGTGGCACGACTTGGTCGTATGCTAACCAGAGATAGTTGTTAGGTTTGATTGGCTTCTAGAAAAGGTATGACTTGGTTGGTACGATTCATATAATTGGTGATGGGTCAAATGGTTTGGGTTTTCCCTTATCCTAATCTGAGACTTAGTAACTTAAGTTTGATCTGAGTGCAAGTGGCTCACCATAAGCCCTAAGATAGGGCACGAGTCGTACCAATTACTTATATAGAAAATAGTGATCAAACCTCCTTTGATTCTATTCTGCCAGGGATACAATTTAGAGGTACTAATGTATGGTTGGGTACGATTTGGGTTGGGTAAGTCATATGGTGGACAGTGTTGGGTCTAAGGGGGAAGCCTATGGTACGAGTCGTAGGTACAACTCATATTGAAGGGTACGACTGGTATTGGAGAGTTGTACCATCTGACTGAAATTTAAAGCTGTAAAGTTAGGGTAATCTGGATATTTCCCCACTTAGCCACTTAAGGTCACACGACTAATATGACTATTAGGACACTATTTACCCTATTATTCTAATGTTAAACACTTAGAAACTCTCTCTACTTCTCTCTAAGTCTCTTGGGTAAAAGAAGGATAGGGTTACATCTAGAGGATCAATTTGGGGCTTGTACGGGTTATTTATCTCCATCATTTTTGGAATCTAACATATGTACTCCTCCCTCATTGTTAGTTCCAACTAAAGGCATGTTTTATACAATGTTTTCATGGAATGATTATTGTATGGTTTTAGGGTTTTCAAATATATGTTAGGGTTTTGGTATAAAATTCTTGGTTATGGTTTTTCCATGTTTTAATTATGTATTTACATGCTTTAATGGTGGTTAGGACAACTGTTTGCATAGGAATGGTCAATTGGTAATTTGATTTGGTTTTGGTTTTGGAAACACTATGCCCTAACATGTTTGATAAAATGCCTATGAGAATGATTTTACTATATTATTGAACTTTTAATTGAACTATTGCATGGCATGGTTTGGTAATGGAACCCTAAATGGTATAAATGTTTTAAATGGTTTGTAATGGATAAATGGTAAGGTTTGGTAGTCATGGTTATGGTTAATTAAACTTCTTTGTGAGGTACAAGGGAATCCCCAAAGTAAACATGTTAATGAACAACTTGTGGGGTAAATGGGATTCCCACAAGAAAACTTAATAATGGAATACTTGTGGGGTATATGGGATACCCCCATTTTCACTTGATAATGTAATCTATGGGTACATGGGAATCCCTTTATATAAAAAGGTTGGATTAGGACATTGCTTGCAAGCTATAGTCGGTATGATGATACTACTACTCATAGTCTTGATTAATGATAATGGAATAATGGTTTGGTTGAATGGTAATGGTTTTAATTGGGCAATAATGGCGGGGTGTGATATCTAACTGTGAAGGTGCGAGTTTAATGGAAAGACACTGGAAACTCATGTTTGCCGACATGAGTGTTGGTAGAGACCATATATGATACTATGAGGTACATGGGAGTCTTATAAGTACATTGTACATATGTATCATGGAGAGAGAAGGCTACTTGGGAATCCTCCACTCTTGTGGTATCTTCGGTTCATGTGGCTACACACATCGAGGCCCGTTCAAGGGCTTACACTAGACCCATATATCTTCAAACTCTTCTTCTTACTCTTGAGAGAGGGTTCTTGCAACCCTTGAACTTGGGGAACTTAAATCTCAACTTAATTTGTAGAATCTATGGTGAGTTCTTGGATTTCTTGGAGAAGGGTTTTAGATTTGATCTTGATGGAGAAACACTAGATCTCTTATGTTTTGGATGATTAATGAAGTCATTTTCTTCATTTGAAATATATCTGGTTGATAAAAGAGTGGAAGGACCGAAGAGTTCCATTTTAAAATTGACTTCAAATACTTAACGGGGGCTGAGACGGTCGGAGCGACGGTCTGTCGAATCGTCCATCACACGCCGTTCAGAAAAAGAACACACTTCCTCAATGTGATGGTTTCTGCGATGGTCCGTTGCAAACTTGACGGTCCATCGGATCGTCCGTCGTACGTTTGCTAGGATGAGGCCATACTGCCTTAGCGGCGACGGTCTCGGCAATGGTCCATCGCAATCTTGACGGTCCGTCCTCCTGTCCATCACACTTGAGACAGAAAAGGGAGTTACTACCTTGTTTGCGACAGTCGGGCGACGGTCCATTGCACACTCGATGGTCGGTCAACCTGTTCGTCGCACCTGGGCGGTTCTGACAACTCCCTATAAAACGGCCATAACTTCCCACCCTGATGCTGGATTTGGACGAAATTGGTATCGTTGGAAATCTATTTCAATTATCTACACTATAGGAAGTCATTTTCAGGAAAATTTAATAAGATTAAAAAACTAATCATTTGGGAAGTCTCTTCTCAATCTTTTAGGGACAGAATTACACTTCACTTTACACGCTCAAGGCTCAAACTACAATGGAACTTTACGGGGTGTTACAATATCTCCCCCTTGGAAATATTCATCCTTGAATGTCACTAGTTATACTAGGAGCACAGGAAAAATAGAGTACACATAGCTGAAGTAATTTGCTAAGCGGGCTCAAAATATTTCTAAACTCTTGAATACCTTGGAAATTGCAAGAACTTATGCAAGAATAGATAGATAACTGAACTTTAGATTAGAAGGGCTGAATTAAGGATGAATAATACCTTCGGATCAATCTAAACTCACAGAAAAGAGGTGCGAGTACTTGGCTCGCATGTCTGCTTCTGCCTCCCAAGTAGCGCCCTCAACTGACTGGTTCTGCCACAAAACTTTGACCAAGGGAACCTCTTTATTCCTTAATCTATGGATCTGAAAATCTAGGATCTCAACAGGAATATCATCGAATGAAAGATTGTTCTAAATATCAGCCCTCTATGAGGGATCTACTACAATAGAATCACGAATATGTTTTTTAAGCATGGAGACATAAAAAATAGGATGAATGGCTGACAACTCTGCGGTCAACTCAACCTCATAGGCTACTTTACCAACACGACTCAAGACTCTATATGGGACAACATAACGGGGACTAAGCTTTCCTTTTTTACCAAACCTCTTCACCCCTTTCATAGGTGAAAACTTCAAGTACACCAAATCACCCACCTCAAATTCAAGATCTCTTCTCCTAACATCAGCATATGACTTTTGACGACTCTGAGTTGTCTTCAACCTTTATCTAACCAACTTAACTTTCCCCATAGCTTCAAACACTGCGTTAGGCCCAATCACAACAGCTTTACCCACTTTAAACCACCCTATGGGCGATCTACATCTTCTACCATACAAGGCCTCAAATGGTGTCATCTCGATGCAAACATGGTAACTATTGTTATGGGAGAACTACATCAGTAGAAAATGCTCATCCCAACTACCTTTGAAATCAAGAGCACACGCCCTCAACATGTCTTCTAGTGTCTAAATGGTCCTCTCAGCCTGACCATCTGTCTGTGGATGAAAAACAGAACTCAAAAGAACTTGCGTACCAAGACCCTGCTGAAACGGCCTCCAAAACTGAGAAGTAAAGTGAGTACCCCTATTCGAAATGATAGAAGAGGAAACTCCATTAATCCTGACTAACTCTCGGATATACAATCTAGCATAATCCTCAGTCGTATAAGATATATGCATGGGTAAGAAGTGTGCGGACTTAGTTAGCCTATCTACAACAACCCAAATAGAATCATGATGATGACGCGAAAGAGGTAACCCGGTCACAAATTCCATATTCACCACCTCCCACTTCCAAGTGGGTATACCAAACTCTTGCATCACACCACCAGGTCTTTGTGCTCTACCTTAACCTGTTGGCATGTTGCATACTTCACTACAAAATCAGCTATATCTTTCTTCATACCATTCCACCAATAGATTTCTCATAAGTCACGGTACATCTTGGTAGTGTCGGAATGAATAGAATACCGTGCGCCATGCGCTTCATCCATAATCCTCTACCTCAGATCATCAACACATGGAATCCACAATCTACCCTAAAATTTCAACACGACATCTCCCCCTTGGGAGAAAAACTTTACCTTTCGGTCCTTAACTGCCTCCTTCAGTCTGACCAAACTAGGATCTCTATCTTGCTTCTCCTTCACTTTTGAAACTAAAGAGGATTCGAAACTATTTTGCGCCAAAGTACTTACCTCAGCTAAATCAAGCAACCTAACACCTAATCTAGCTAGACAATGCACATCATGAGCTAACTCCTTCTTACCTTCCACTACATGAGCAAAACTACCAATAGATAATCTGCTAAGGACATCCACCACTACATTGGCCTTGTTCGGGTGATACAACACACTCATATCATAGTTTTTTAACAACTCTAACCACGTCCTCTTTCTAAGATTCAACTCCCTCTGAGTAAACACATACTGCAGGCTCTTATGATCAATAAACACATCAACATGAACACCATAAAGATAGTGTCACCAGATTTTAAAAGCAAAGACCACAACAGCTAACTCAAGATCATGGGTTGGGTAATTTTTCTTATGCGACTTTAACTTTCTAGAGGCATAGGATATAACCTTACCTCTTTGAATCAATACACAACCCAAACCAACTCATGAGGCATCACAATACACCACAAAACTATTTGTTCTATTAGGCAAAGTAACCACAGGGGCTGAAGTAAGTCGAGTCTTCAACTCCTGAAAACTCTTCTCACAAGAATCTAACCACTAGAACTTAACTTTGTTTTTGGTCAACCGGGTCATGAGAGACGCAATATAAGAGAAACCTTCAAAAAAATGACGGTAATAGCTAGCTGTACCCAAGAAACTTCTAATGTTAGATGTAGAGATAGGTCAAGGCTAATTTCTTACAACTTTTGTCTTTTAGGGATCAACTCTAATACCTTTGGATGAAACAATATGACCCAGAAAGGCTACAGACCTTAGCCAAAATTCACACTTACTGAATTTTGCGAATAACTGGTGACCTCAAAGAGTTTGCAAGACAATTCTAAGGTAATCTGGATGGTCATTCTCATTATGGGAGTAGACAAGGATGTCATCTATGAATACTATGACAAACATATCAAGATATTGCTTGAACACTCGATTCATGAGGTCCATTAAAGCTGTTGGGGCATTGGTTAGCCCGAAAGACATGACTAGAAAATCAAAGTGACCATAGCGGGTTCAGAAGGCTGTCTTTGGAATATCACATTCCCTCACTTTAAGTTGATGATAACCGGATCTAAGGTCTATCCTGGAGAAATAACTTGCACCTTCAACTGATCAAATAGGTCATCAATTCTTGGAAGAGGATACTTATTTTTGACTGTGAACTTTTTAAGATGATGATAGTCAATGCACATATGCAAGGAACCATCTTTCTTTCGCACGAATAAAACAGGTGTACCCCAAGGAGAAATATTGGGCCTTATGAAATCTTTATCTAAAATATCTTTATGTTGCTTTTTCAACTCCTTAAGATCAGCAGGTGCCATACGGTATGGAGAAATAGAAATGGGATGAGTGTTGGGAAGAATGTCAATCCCGAATTCTATTTTTCTATCAGGAGGTACCCCTGGGAGATCTTCCAGAAAAATATCAGAAAACTCATTAACAATATTGACTGACTGAATAGTTGGAACCTCAGACTTAGTGTCTTTGACTCTAACTAGGTGATAGATGCAACCCTTGGATATTAGATTTTTGTCTTTGAGATAGGAGATAAAATGACTCTTAGGATATACCGAACTTTCGGACCACTCAAAAACTGGCTTATCAAGGAACTGAAACATTACCACATAGGTACAATAGTCTATAGATGCATAACAAGAATAAAGCTAATCCATACCCGGAATAAGGTCAAAATCCACCATGTCTAACTCTATCAAATCAGCAAGTATGACTCTATGAAGAACAGTAACAAGACAATCTCTATACACTTGTTTAGAAACAAATGACTCCCCTGCTGGTGTGGAAACTAGAAAAGGCTCAAGAATCTTTTTGGGACTTATTTTGAAATTCACAGCCACAAGTGGGGTCACATAGGAGTGACTTGACCCGGGGTCCAACAACACATAAACATAAAAAAAAAAAAAGCGGGGCATACTAATAACAACATCAGGAGATTCCTCCTACTCCTGATGGGATGGTAAGGCATAGAATCTATTTTGGCGCTGACCGCCAACAGTGCTAGATGAAGCGCCCTGAATAGGGGCAGGACAAGGGATAAGAGATGGTGTACTAGTAGTCTGTGCCTAAGGTCGGGCATCTATGGTCCCCTGCCTAGCATACAGATAATCTCTAAGTATGTGGCCTTGCTTTCCATAGCCAAAACAACCCCCTCAAATCTGCGAAACACTCTCCGAGATGATCCCTACCACACTTGCACAAGAAGGATAACGGGGACTGTTACCAACACTATTCTGCGACCTAGACATAAAATACCTACTCCCTTACTCTTGCCTGCCTCTAGGTACGGGAGAACTAGTTGATGAAGGCACTGGAATAGATGGACATATCTAAAACTGAGGGCGATTTCCTTTATGGAACCTAAGTTGACTATACTCATGCTGCTCAGATCTAGATCTCTAGTTATCCCTCACTCTATCTCTTTTTCTAATCTTATTTGCCTCTATCTATGGTCCATGCATCATCAAACTAGATTGGTCTATATCCTTGTACAACATCACAGTCCTATACTCTTTCATTACCAAACCAGATCACCTGTCACAAACTTGCTCATACTAGCTCGGGTGTCAGAAATCAAATCAGGAGCATACTTGGCCAACTAGTTGAACTTCAAGTAGTACTCCTTAACAGTCATGGAGCCCTACCTTAAGTTCATAAACTCCTCAATCTTTTCTTCCCTCATATCAAACGGAAAGAACTTGTCCAAGAATGCATCTTGGAACACCTGCCAAGTTATAGGAGCAACATCCTTACCTCTACCCTTCCTCCAAGATACAACCCAGTCATAAGCTATGTCCTTCAACCTATAAGACGCCAACTCAACACTTTCTTCCTCAGAAACATACATTACCTACGTGATATTTCTTACCTCCTCAAGGTATAATTGTGGGTCCTCACCTTCCTTGGACCCATAAAACTCTGGTGGATTCATCTATATGAAATCACAGATCCTAGAAATAGCTACATTACATTCCTGCTAATTTGAAACTACGGCCTGGTTATTGGCCCGAACATTAGCGGTGAATGCTTGGGCTAATGCCTGAAAGGCCGCCCGAAACTCAGCATGAGACACAGTCTCATTCAAATGATCAATAGGTGGGGGTTGCTCAGCATCTTTTCTGCGGGCATTCACTCTTCAGAGAGGTATTTTCTAAAATAGAAGAGAACGAATTATTAGATGAGAGGGACAACTGCGGGCACGATCTGAAAGAAAGAAACAACTTTTTCCTAAAACATCTTGTAGCCTCTTGCTCATAGATATGGTACGCTACACACTGATGATCAAGACTCTACTCAACGTGGCTTGTCAGACTCTCTAGGACTCCTTTAAAACCTTAGGCTTTGATACCAAGTTTGTAACGACCCAAAATCACCTCTCGAGACGTCACACGGTGGGTAGGGCTACAAGTAACCCCAAGTTAACCCTTTGAGCCTATCACTTCTCATAATAACTCATTCAAGAAGGCATATACAAAACACTGGCATTGTCATATCAAATGAAAGGAAATACGAAGATAATACTCGATCTAAACGACCAGAATACTAGAAATCTCAACACAACCATAGTCTGATAACTAGTCTGACAAAGCCTCTACTACTCCATGAACTAGAGAGCCGTTGGGAAAGATCCCCAACTAACTCAAACTGCACTAAAAGTAATAACATAACCACTCAAATACTGAAATATCTTAAGATAGTCCCTCGAACCATGAGGACTCACCACTGAAGAAATGTAGACAAAGGTACTCGACAATCACTAACAAGGCTGGGACTGAGCACCTGAACCTACATTATAAGACAATGTAGTAAATAGACATATATGTGGATCAACACTTGTGAATGTACTGAGTATATGGGAGTGTATGCATTTACATAAAACAACATCAATACTGTTTAATAAAATCATGCATGTAATAGGAACGACTCACATGGCTTGAATAAGTCAAAATGTAAAGCTCATAAATCATGTATGACAAAGCATGTAACACAAATATCGTGAGTCATTATACTTTAGCTTTAAAATATGTACTCTTCTCTTATTCTCATTACTCATAGGCTGAAGAAAACTTTAAAAAATACTTTCAACTCATGCATATATCTCATGGGGAGTAAAGCTTCTTTAATTCTCATGAACTAATAACTCTTTTGAACTCAAACACTTGGAACTCGAAATCATATAACTTTGGTTTGAAAACTGATGATCAACTCTTATTAGTTGAGAAAACTACTTCCTTTTTTGGAAAATACTCAAAAGCAATTTGCTCACTTTATAAAATATCTTATCTCAAAGCTTTAGGGAAGATATTCTATCTCAATGGAAAATACTTTAGTTTAGGGAGTTACTCTTAACCGACATAAACCATGTGAGATACATAGAGTCCAACGTATTGTACTCCTAAGGAAGAAACCTCACATTGGGGAGAGGAATCATACTCTTGTCAAGGAGTATAACCTCAACTCTGTGATCACTTATCTCATCCTCGGGCCCAATCATCTCGGCCTCAGGCCCAAAATCTCAAACCTACGGTGGCACATAGTTCTGGGGGTAAGAAACCATGGTAACTTACCCATCTAGGTGCTAAATAGTACTCCCTTTAGTGTATCTCACTCATCTCATAGAAATCCACTTTCAAAATAATCTCATGGTTCATAAGAACCTAATAATCAAATCTGTAATCTTATGTGGTAGAGTGGATTTCAAAACTCTATGACTATTAGGTAAAAACATTTCTCAATAATCTCAAAATAATCAAATCATGGGTGCTTATAGCATAATAGTTCATAAAATTGTAAGTCTCAAGTAGGTCTTAATGACCCATAATTCAATCTCAAGTTAAAAATCATCATAATGCATAATAGATAGCATATAGATTCATAATTCATGTAGAAATCTGGAAGTTACAACAATTTGTCTCAAAATATCAACCTACTCATATACTTTAATTTCTAGAATATTGAAACTCTTAAATTCTCAAGGAACAACAACATAGGGTATAAACCCAGCTTTAATTTCTTAAGAAAATATGCAAAATCATGTTATTTAACTTTCAATTCATAGGAAACATTAAGATATTGCAATAAATAACAATAAGTAAAAAACCCTAATTCAATATCATATAAAATCTCATAGATTTCATAAAATTATAGTTTAAATAAGCCTTTGGGCACAAGGGTGAAAGGATTACCCTTGTTCAAAACCCCACATACCTAGATTATGAAATTGGATGAACAAGTTTTCTTCAAACCCTTCTTCTTACTCTTTAGAGAGGGTTCTTTCAACCCTTGAACTTGGGGAACTTAAATCTCAACTCAATTTGTAGAATCTACGGTGAGTTCTTGGATTTCTTGGAGAAGGGTTTTAGATTTAATCTTGAGCGAGAAATACTAGGTCTCTTGTGTTTTGGATGATGAATGAAGTCATTTTCTTCGTTTAGAATATATCTAATTGATAAAAGAGTAGAAAGACAGAAGAGTCCCTTTTTAAAAACGAGTTAAAATACTGAAAGGGAGCTGCGGCGTTTAGAGCAATGGTCTGTTGCTAGCCTGACGATCCGTTGGATTTTCAATCGTACGCCGGTCAAAAAAAACACACTACCTTGATGTGACGGTCTCATTGATAGTCCATCATAAACTCGACGGTCCGTTGGATCATCCATCGCACGTTGGCCAGGATGAGGCCACACTGCCTCAACAACGACGGTTCATCACAGTCTTGATGGTCCGTCATCTTGGACGTCGCACTTGGGACAAAAAAGGGAGTTACTTCCTTGGTTATGATGGTCCGGGCGATGTTATATCATACACTCGATGTTCCATCAACCTGTTCGTCACACTTGGGCAGTTTCGATAACTCTCGGTAAAACGGCCATAACTTTCCACCCCAATGCCGGATTTGGACAAAATTGGTATCGTTGGAAAGACATTTCAATTATATACACTATAGGAAGTAATTTTACAAAAAATTCAACAATATTAAATCACTAATCACTTGGGAAGTCTCTTCTTAATCTTTTAGGGCCGGAATTACACTTCACTTGACACGCTCAAGGCTCTAACTACAAGGGAACTTTGCGGGGTCTTACAATACTCCTCCTTCTTAGTGATTGGATTCGGGAAAAGCTATTGGATTAAAGTGGTGAGATTCTATATTCTTGAAGTCTCCATTTCATAACATGGATATCTTTACATACTTGGTTTATTTTATGGATATTAGTTTTGTCTATGGTTGGCAGCATGTCCCAACCAAATATTATTTTTCTTTTTGTTAGAGGCTTATGTGACTACTGTGGGTTGGAATAGGTAGGATCAGTATTGGTGTTAGACTTATTATTGGCATTGGTATTGGGGCTGATACTATTGGACTGAATTTATGATTATTCCATCCTTTTATGTTATGTTATGGACAGGAACTTGGTTTTAGATTGGTTTGGTTATGGTTGTTGGCAGGTAATGGATGGTTGGACTTGTTTGGGTTGGTCATAGTTATAGACCTATCCCAGAGTCTTAGGTTATGCTTACACAATATCTTGTTATATGTTCAAAATTCATACGACACATGGTACACATTTGTATAGTTAGGTTGGGTATCGGGGGGTTATCCCTGGTCCTAGTTGGACTTGGATACCCATTATGGAAAGGCCTCAGGTCGGGTCATGTCAGTTAGTATCATGGGTACTAGACTCTAATTGGTCTAAATATCATAATTTTCTGACTCAAATCGATCTTAATATCAAATTTATTGGACTCAAAATGGTTTTAATATAAATGTGTAGTACAAGTCTAATTATAAGCCAAAAAATTTCTATATCCTTACTAAGGTTCCAAAAATATAATCGAGATGACAAAAGAGGGCCTCTTACGTCTATAAAGATTTAATTTTAATATTGACATAAAATATTCTAGATGGGCCTACTTCTAACCCCAAAAGTTCATTCTAAGGTAATCGCTACCCAAAGATAGACTAAGGTTCCAAAGTACCACTATAAGGTGCTAGATAAGTCTCATTATGTCCTAAGGTAGTTATTCAATCTAAGGAATGGATGGATAGGGAAAATTTTACTTACGACTCCCTAATTATATAAATAACCTAAATTTTTCTAAATGTACAACTGAGTCATAACTTCCCAACCCAAGAGTAGCATAATATCATACCAATACCAAATGACATCCAATCTTTAAAAAGAGTAAGCCTAGCCTACTGGGGCTGAAGAGTACATGCTAAATTGGGGATTTTCCCTTTTGAGAAGTCTCTGCACGATGCCACATTACCGAAATAGTTATCTATACATTAATATGAGAATAATGATAAACATATTGTATTTTTATGCTTTTGATCCAAAATCAAGTCAAAATCTGATGGGGTCGTAATAAGTGGTAAATTTACCACTCAATCGTACTCCACATTCATGCACATTACCACGTCTTGAAGTGATAAGAGAGGCATATTTGTGATTGAATGCACTAACATCCACATTTTGTAGAAACAAAGGTTATAAGAAGGAAAAATGTGTACTGGATCTAAAAAGAGAATAAGAGGGAGCAAATAAGTGCAATAGGAGACTTGGAGCAGAACATGGCCTCAGTTATCGCGATCGCAGTCTGTGGGTTGCGATCACAATTTGTCAAGATAGGTCCTCTAACTCAATCATGTGGGTTCTATCGCAGACGCATAGCTATGATCGCAAAAAAGCTGGTGCGATCACAGCAGCACGGGATTTTGCCCAAGGGCAAACACGTAATTTCAGAAATCCAATCCCAAATTTTCCCTAAAGAAGACTCAATCCCTATAATCATATCATTAATTCTATAATTCCCAATTATTGAACTTTGTTCTAGTTCTTAGTCTCCACACTTGGAAATGAAAATATTGTATTAATTTTGAGTGAAGAATACATTGGAGTAGCTACCAAGTGAAGGATTAGCTAACCCCATTGAAGATTTGTGGATGTTCTAAGTTTGAAGTAACATTAACTTAGGCTCTCATAAATCTAATCAATAGAGGTCATTGGGTATCTCTTGCTTACTATTTTTATGTGTAGCTAGTTTTTCCTCTTGGGATTATGCTAGATTAGAGTGTAATTATGTATGGGATGTGATTTACTTATGCACTTAATAGTTTGTGATGTTGGGTTTTACCATTGCTTGACTAAATTGTTTGAGATTTATGGGTGAAAGTCTCAAATACCTAAACTGGTCTTGTGGGTTAAAATCCCAAGCTCTTAAAAGCTTAAACCATATTTGAATAAGGGGTTTAGGTGAACTTTAGGAACCCACATCATCCTTCAAAGAAGGATATGGGAACCAAGGAAATAATAGATAATTTATGAGCATGGTTGGCTAATTTTCATTATCTTAGACATAAGGGTTATTGTAAAGTTGACTATACTTAGGTCACCATCCTAGAAATAGGGGTTCCTAATTGAGGTATAATGTGGTTTTGATTTAAGCACTAATTAGGTACTCGAAAGGGTTAATGAGTGACACCCTTGAGGTTTTGTTGACAAATTATCCTCAAGGACTTTAAACCTAGCCTACCACATCACCAACATTTAGAATTTGCATCAAGTCATCACACCCCCATGCATAAGTTGATCCTAGAAAAGCATAATCCCGAGATCCGTGTCTAATTGACAATACTCCAATTATTTGTAACCCCGAATTAATACTTGAAAACTCCAAAAAGAAATATTAGTTGTGATAATTTTCAAACCTCCTATTTTTATCTTCTTGTACTCTACGTTTGAATTTGGAAAGTATCTATTGTTTTAAGCTAATTTAATAGTCACTCACATTATTCCTCGTGGATTCAACCCGACTCAAAAGTTGGGTAAATATATTGATGAGGACCTCCTTGTACTTAAATTTACGTGTAAGTTGAGCGCTATCATTTCTCTTGATTAATCAAAACTTTGAAAGCGTCAGTGCGTCCCTCGATGCTCAAGGATTATTTACCTTAAAAAATGCGTAAATTTTAAACTCAAACGACTCCAAAATCAACCCATCGAGAAACTAGGGATTTATAACTAAATTGGAGAATTAAATCATGAATTAGACAAAAACTAACAATGATTACAATGAGAAAATGACTTTTCTGAGCTAACCGACACCCCACAATCACCCAAGGATCAATCCCCTAATTTTCTAAGATCTCTAGGGTTTCAATGGACTTAGTGCTTGGAAGAAATGAGAGAAAATAGGGTGAATGGTGAGACAAATTTCCCTACATTTATCACTTAAATGATCATCACTAAAGTAGCACATGGTCGCTTAAGTGACGCTTGCTCCTGTCCTATCTACCATGAAAGTTGACAAGGCGTTGCTTAAGCAACGTCTACTAAAGAAGTTGGGTCTCTACCAAAATGATCGGGTGGGGACCCATTTTGACCTCTAAAGTGACTCTCTTGGCCACTTATGCAATTATAGCTTGAGCAACCAAAGTTCTACTTAAGTGGTTGTTCTAGCTGAGTCCATATACAAACTGAAACTTGGTTTTTGCCAAGTTTTCATCGACCTCTTGGGATTTATTTGAAATTTCAAGAATGCAAATAAACTATGCCACCCTATTAAATTGGACATTATGGACTCAACAATGTTATTGAAATTTTCATAAAAAGTTATTTTGATGAAATGTGAGCCCCATACCCAAAGGCCATTTTTATCGAAAATTATCCAATAGCTCGAAATGAGTCAGAAAGCCTTGAAACCTGAACCAAAGGTGCCACGTGCTAAAATAAATATTTCAATGCTGATGAAACTGTCAAAACTGTCATATGAGGTCGTTAACTTGAAGTTTATGCGCAATAAAAAATTTTTAACAACAAAATCTTTAAAATAGAGAATTGGCTCTAAAAACCAAACAAAGTGCCCGATAGCAGAACTGTCAACTCCACCAAGTCATAAATGACACGGGGAATCTAGTGGAAAGATTTAAATGGATAAATTATGTGGAAATAAAGAAATGACTTAGAGAGTCATTATATTTATGCAATTAAATGGCTTATGCCAAATACATTAAGATTAAAATACAACACAAATGGCACTTGCAGAGGTAATCCTGGTCTGGGATCATATTATTTTGGGATGAGAAACAATATTGGTGATCTAGTATATGATTAGGATAAAAATATAAGTGTTACAACCAATGTTGAAGTAGAAACAAGAGGTATTTGAGAATCACAAAGATATTATTTATATTAAGACTACTAAAAAGTTGAGGTGGAATAAGATTCTTTGGTCATGGTGAATATAATAAAGAAGGTTTTGCATGTTTCATGGGAATTAACATACCAAGTAATGAAAATAAATAGAATCATGAAGGATTTAGATGCTATAATATCACACAAGTGTATGGAAGGTAACACATTTGCAGACCACTTCACTAATCTAGCAATGGAAACAGAGGAAATACAAGTGTTCAACAATTTTCAATAGTTACCAATAGAAAAGAAAAAGATAATCAGCATAGACAAAGCATAAATATAATTTATGAGAATTTGAACTAGAAGCATCCATCCAAATTCATAGAGCATTTAATATACACAAAGCAACTAAAATAAGGATTATGAGTAGAAAAATATTTACAATGGAGTTTGTCTTTTTATCAGTAATTCTAGTATTGCTAAATCAGATTGGCTAAGATATGTTAGAACACAAAAGAAACAAATGGAATTTGGATCACATCTATCCTTAAGTTTAGGATGTCAGCTACAGTCCCACATCAAAAAAAAAAATACTATTCATAGCTTATTTGCGAAAGTCACACAATAAAAAATTAGAAATGGAAGAAGAGATTAGGAGGATGGAGTTAGAAGGAAAAAATCTCACATGGGATAACTACGATGAAAAACCTAGACTTTGAACCATTAAAAAATTCTCTCATTTTATGTCTCTGGACTTGGTACGACTAAAAGTACTACTCGTACCATTTGGATATGAGTTGGTGACCCCCTATCATACCTTAGGTAGTATGGTAAGGTTCACTCATTTTTCTAGGTACGAGTGAGGCTCCAACCAATCTTACCTTAAGGTACGAGTCGTACCCAGACCAATCGTATAGAGTGATGCCTCGATCAAAAGTGGACTATTTTTGGTATGAGTGATGTGTAAGAGTTAGGGGTGAGTCGTACCATTTGTATATGACTCAAGGATGTATGGTTGTACCCTTAATATGATTTTTTATCTAGTAGAAGCCTAGGGTACGAGTTAGGGTACCACTCGTACCCTAGGGGATGAGTCCCTTAAGTAAGTTGTACCCCTAGACGAGTCTAATTTTCAGCTTTTATCTAAGGTCCTTGTGGTCAATTCCCATGTATAAAAACCTAACACATCTCACTATATAAGTTTTTGTATCCTCCTAAACATCCATTTTAATGTATCAAAAACCTTATATACTCTTTAAGCTCAACTTTGAAGAATTAGAGGGTAGGGTTTCAAGGGTTATCTTTAAGAGGCAAAGTGAGGTCAATATTCTTGGTGATTCAAGTTGTCTAAGGAATGTAACTCTTCCCCTTGCTAAATAAATCTAAACCAATGTATTTCACACTTGTATTAGTAAGTGTACATTGTGGTTTTGAAATTAAATTAAAAAGAGTTTTGTTGTCTAATGAGGAATAATAATGATCTTTGCTTAGACCTACATTTATACATTTTATTGATGGTAGTTTGCACATGTTAATTCTTGTTGTATGTTGTCTAACATGGGTGTCTTGAGTAACCCAAGTCTTGATTATTTCTATCATGAAATTAGCCTTGGTAGTGGTATGTACACAAGGTGTTTATGAAAATGTCTAAGTGAGATATCTAGTTACATGATGATGATTTTTTGAACTAGGGAAATGGCCCAATATATATGAATGCTTGATAAATTATAATATGAAGGTAAAATGAGCCATTTATTATGTAATTGATGACCTTGATGGTTTGACGAGTAAGAAAGGGTTAAAGTTCCTAACATAAAGATGAACTGGAATTGTGTGTTGAACTAAATTATGATATAGAATTGCTAATGAAGTGTGAATAGATTGTAAGGTTCTTAAGGACTATAGTTTGAATTGTATGATGAGTTGAATTAAGGCTTTGGCCTATTTAAATGGATAAGCAATGAAGGCTCCCATGAAGAATATGTTGTTATATATGATGTTAAATTGGCTAAATGAGTTAAAGTTCTTATCTATGGAATTGAATGTATGGAAAAAGGGTTAGAGTCCCAATATCTACTAAAGATAGACATAATGGATTTATGTTAAAATCCTATGCCTCATGAAATTGCTTGTGGTTAAAGTCCATTGCATAATGAGATCTCATAAGGTTGAAGTGCCTCATAAAATGAATTGGCTTGTGGTTAGAGTCCCCTATATAATATGGTATGAGGTTAGAGTAATGTGTTAGCATGTGGTTAGAGTCCCTTTCTTAAATAAATATGTATGAGTGGTTAGAGTCCCTCACTTAAATGAATCTATTTGAGTGGTTAGAGTCCCTCACTTATATGAATATGTGTGAATGGTTAGAGTCGCTCACTTAAATAGATGTGTATGTGGTTAGAGTCTCTTACTTGATGGTATGTGAATATGGTTAAAGTCCTATGCCTGACGAGAAATGCTTGAATATATAATTGTGGAAGGTTGGAGTCCTCCATTGTAGGTATGATGAATGAGTTCTTCCAAAGTGTTGATAAGACTTGTCCCCTTGGTTATCATATGATACGTCTATTTTTATGGATAAGGTTATGATACATATTTACTTATTATTTAATGATGATGATATTTAATCCTTATCCTTGAGTTACATGCTAGCGTTCAAATCACTAACCGCTTCCAGATACTATGTCTCCACGCAAAATAGAAGCTAGAGAACCTTCTTCTCTTCCTATACAGTGATTAGATGATTGTAGCGGTTTGTGCTTTGACTTTGGAGTGGTGAACTTTCTTTCTTAGAAAACATTCATCCTTTGTCTCCTATCTTTAGACTTAGTCTTATTTTGATTTTGTCGGCTATTGTCAGGGGCTTATCCTGACATATATATTTCTAAACTTCAATTTGTATAGAAGTATTTTGGATAACTGTAGACTTAGGTATATTGGTTAGTGTGATGAATCTAATGAAGTGTTTAGACATATTTAAGTTATGACTTATAGTATGTTTCTCCTATCTCATTATATGGTTGGGATTTACTCGACCTATGTGACTGATATAATGATTGTGATGAGTTATCGGGGCAACCTCTAGTTCATATGGGCTTGAGGTGCCCCTATGACATGGACCGGTTTTGGGGTATGTCATATTGGTAGCAGATCCTAGGTTCATGGTCAGTTGGTTATCCACAATACCATGTCGATTAGAGTTTTTTATGGGTGTAAAGTGCGCCACACTTATAAAAGAGGAGTTATGAGACATTTTAAAAAATGTTTCCCTTTGTTGTGTTTCAATCTCAAACTATAGAGTCTAAGGTCTTTGATTCCTCTAATTTTTGTCTGTAATATTTCATATCATGCCTCCAAGGAGATCTGAGACTCAAGCAAACCCCTCTAAGGGTCCAATGGATGAAGCTCTTCAAACTTCAGGAGTTTGGACCCAGGCTAAGGCTGCAGCATCTGACCATCTTTGAGGAGTTCCACTTTTCCCCACCAACCCTGACTATGAGAGTGACCTTCTTATTCCATCACCTTATAGGGATGCTACTAATGCCGAGTTTTGTCACTCTATCAACCTCCTGACTTAATTAGTAGCCTTTCAAGCAGAGTGTGGTGCTTCAACTACCATTTTTTCTGAGGAAAAAAGAATTGGACAATTTATAAGGTCTCCGGTATGAAGGTTGAGGATGATCCTCAAGACTTTATTGATGAATTAGAGAAGATCTTTTGAATCATGCGTGCTTCAAAGATTAAGGCTGTGGAGTTTTCTTCCTACCAATTAAAAGATGTAGTATACCAATGGTACGAGGGAGGGAGTTGCCAAGAGGTGTTAATTCTAGTACCACCATATGGGAGGAATTCTCTAAGGCTTTTTTGTACATCTTCTTTCCTTAAGAGTTGAGGGAGGCAAGGCGGAAGAGTTTTGGAACTTGAAGTAATAGAGGATGTCCGTTCAAGAGTATGCCTTGAAATTCCATCAATTGTCAAGGTATGCTCCTGAGATGGTTTCTACCATGAGGTCTAGAATGCATAAGTTTATCTTGGGATTGTCTCATGAGTTAGTCCTTTAGAGAAAAGTGGCCTTATTGATTGAAAACATAGATATTTCTAGGTTGATTATGTATTTTCAACAAGTAGAAGAAAAGAAAAATTAGCAAGTTAAGCTTAGTGAGAGGCAAGGGAAGAAATTTAGGTCTTCTGAACATAGTGGTGGTGATGGTGGCAAGTATCCATAGAAGAAGTGGGAGAGTTTGAGTTCTTTCTCCTTGGCTAGTTTTCATTCTCCTTACTTGAAGTTTTTGGGTGGTTTTTGGACTTAGTTTAGTGGTGGGTCCTAGGAAAAAGGTTCCCAATTCTAGGATAGTAGTTCCCAGTCGGCTCCACGTCTCCCTCCTTGAAGATTCTATAGTAAGAGTCATCTAGGTCAGTGTGAGAAGGGGAGAAATAAATATTTCCACTGTGGTCAGGTTGGGCATATGTAGCATGAGTGCCCCTCTTTAGCATCTTCTTTAGACAATAGGGACCATATTGCTACTCCATCTACTCCCATATCGAAAGGTTCTATGCCTGCCTCTGCTTCTATTTCTAGCACCGACACTAGCCAAAAATGTTTGTATGCGTTTGCTACTGGTAGGACTCTAAGGTTTGTCCCGATATTATCATGGGTATGTTGAGACTTTTCTCCCATGATGTGTATTATTTTCTTGATCTAGGGTCTTTTCTTTCTTATGTGGCCCTGTATGTGGACGTGCATCTCGATTATGGTCTCAAGAATATATCAGTTTCTTTATCTATTTCTACCCCGATCGGAGACCGTATAATAGTTAAATGGGTCTATAAAGGGTGTGTCATATTAGTTGATGGTATGGTCACTCTTGTACACTTGACAGAGTTGGATATGGTTGATTTTCATGTCATTCTGGGGATAGATTGGTTGCATTCTTGCTATGCTTCCTTAGATTTTCAAACACATAGGGTCATGATCAAATTCCCTAATGAGCCGCTCATTGTATGGTAAGTTGGTTCCCAGTGCCTAAGGTAAGGTTCATTTCTTATCTAAAGGCCCAAAAGTTGATTTCTAATGGGTGTTTGTATCATTTGGTCTGAGTTAAAGATTCTAACTCGGAAAATCCTTCTCTAGAATTTGTTCTTGTGGTTAATGAGTTTGCCGAGGTATTTCTCGATGATATACCCGGTGTTCCTCCTGATAGGGAAATTGATTTTGGTATTGATCTTGTTCAAGACACTCGTCCAATTTCTATCCCTCCTTATAGAATGGGTCCAACGAAGCTAAAAAAGCTTAAGTAGCAATAAAAAAACCTCTTAGATAAAGGTTTTATCCGCCCTAGTATGACTCTATGGGGTTCTCCCGTGTTATTCGTGCACAAAAAAGATAGTTTCCTTTGTATGTGAATTGATTATCATCAGATAAACAAAATGACCATAAAGAATAAATAACCCCTTCATAAGATTGATGATTTTTTTATCAACTTCAGGGTGCGAAGTGTTTCTCTAAGATTGATCTTAGATCGGGTTATCATTAGCTTAAGATTAGCGATATGGATATCCCTAAGACTGCCTTTAGGACCCGGTATGGTCACTATGAGATTCTTTTTATGTCTTTTGGGTTGACCAATTCCCCAGAGGCATTCATGGACTTAAAGAATAAGGTCTTTCATCCGTTCTTGGACATGTTTTCCATTATCTTCATTGATGATATCTTAATCTATTCTAAGAGAGAGGCGAATCATATAGATCACCTCCGTGTCGTGTTGCAAACTTTGAAGGATCATCATTTGTATGCCAAGTTCTCTGACTGTGATTTTTGGTTAAAAGTCGTAGCTTTTGTTGGTCATGTTATTGCTAGTGAAAGGATCATGGTAGATCCCCAAATGATTGCAGCGGTTAAGAAGTGGCCTAGAACTATGACTCCAATTGATATTCGAAGCTGCTTGGGTCTATCTGATTACAATAGAAGATTTGTATATAGTTTCTCTACTATAGCTACCCCATTGAACAAATTAACCGAAAAGAAGGTCAAGTTCTTGTGGTACAATGCCTGTGAGAGTAGTTTTGAGAAGTTGAAAGATAAATTGACTTCAGCTTCAATTTTAACCTTGCCCGAAGGTAGTGATGGTTTTTTTTATTGCGATGCTTCTCGTGTCGGTCTTGGTTATGCGTTAATGCAACATAGTAGGGTGGTGGTCTGTGCTTCTAGACAATTAAAAGTTCATGAGAGGAACTACCCTACTCATGACTTAGAGTTTTTAGCCATGGTTTTTGTGTTAAAGATTTGGCAAAGTTACCATTATGAGGTTCATGTTGATATCTTTTTCAATCATAAGAGTCTCCAATATGTGTTTACCCAAAAAGAAATAAATCTCTAACAAAGAAGGTGGCTCGAGTTGTTAAAAGACTATGGTATGAGTCTCCATTACTATCCCGATAAGGCAAATATAGTTGTTGATGCTCTTAGTAGATTGTCTATGGGAAGTTAGGCCCATGTAGGTGATGATAAGCGAGAATTGGTGAAATACATTCATCATTTGGCTATTAGTGGAGTTTTGACTTACGGACTCTGAGGATGGTGGTGTGTTTATGATTCTGGTATCTCAGTCATCTCTTGTTGTTGAGATAAAGAAAAAGAAAGCATTGGACCCCAACTTGTTGAAGATCAAGAGTAATGTAGGTCAACACAAGGTTGCGGACTTTGTGATTGGTGGTGATGGTATCTTGAGATACCAAGGTAAGTTATGTATTCCCTATGTCGATGGCTTAAGGGAAAGGGTAATGACCGAGGCTCATAGATCACGTTATGCCATTCATCCGTATTCCACCAAGATGTATCATGATCTTTGAGAATTCTAATGGTGGAGTAATATGAAGTGTGACATGGCTAGTTATGTGGCCAAGTGTACGGTATGTCAATAAGTGAAAGTTGAGCACATGAGGCTCGGGGGATTATTTCAAGAGATCCCATTATCTAAATGGAAGTGGGAGGCAATTAATATGGATTTCATTACTGGACTTCCTAGATTCCAGAATCAATGTGCTTCTATTTAGGTCATTGTTGATAGAATGACCATGTTCGTTCACTTTTTGCCCGTGAGGACTAATTTCTCGACGGAACATTGTGCAAAGTTTTATCTTGCGAAGATCGTAAAGTTGCATGGTGCTCTAGTTTCTACCATTTCGGATCACGGTCCTCTATTTTCATCCCACTTCTGGAAGTCGTTCCAAAAGGGTTTGGGTACTAAAGTGTTCCTTAGTACCTCATTCCACCTATAAACGGATGGGCAATCAAAAAGGACCATCCAAACATTGGAGGATATGTTGCGGGATTGTGTGACTGATTATGGTGGTCGTTGGTATGACCACTTGCCATTGATTGAGTTTGCCTATAATAATAGTTACCACTCTAGTATTGGCATGGATATTTTTAAGGCATTGTATGGTAGGAGATATCGATCTCCTATTAGATGGTATGAAGTTGGCGAGGGTAAGTTTCTTAGCCCTAATTTAGTTCACCAAGCCTTAGAGAAGATGAAGGTAATTGATGATAGATTCAAAACCGCTCAAAGTCACCAAAAGTCCTATATGGATGTGAGGTATAATGACTTTGAGTTTAGCATCGGTGATTGGGTATTCTTGAAATTGTCTCCAATGAATGGAGTGATGCAGTTTGCTAAAAAGGGGAAGCTTAGTCGTCAGTACGTTGGCCCTTACTTGATTGTGATCCTTAGGGGTTGTTCCCTTAAGAGATATCAATATTTCAGACTCTTTGTCCTGTGAGGAGATCCTGGTGGATCTTGGATAGGCAAGTTTGTCGATTGTGAATGAAAGAAGTGGCTTCAGTGAAGGTTCTATGGAGGAAACAAATGTTCGAGCAAGCTACTAGAAAGCGGAAGAGGATATGAAGTCCAAGTACCTGCATTTGTTTCCTATTCTGGAAACTTGGGATTGAGGTCTGTGTTGATCTCCTTGCTTTGATTTATGTATTTGATAGACAATGGGTTAAAGTCCCCAATGAGTTAAGTTTATTTGTATCTTGTTAGACCATGGGTTCAAGTCCCTGATGCTTTGAAACTATATGTCTGTCTTTTTTCTGATGAGTTTAAGTCCATAGTATCTTGAGTTGATTCATATCTTTGGTAAATGATAGGTTCAAGTCCCGAATCCTTGAATTGAGTAAGTATCCTTGAAAAGTTGATGGGATGAAGTACCTAAGTTATGAATTAAGTAAGTGTTGATAAGAAAGGGTTTAAGTCCCAAAGCATTGAAATGAATAAGTGTCTTGATAAATAATGGGTTTGAGTCCCAAAGATGATGAAGTGAATGATTCATTGATAATTAGCATGATGTGTGTTATATCCTTGTTGTATTATTGTTCTAAATTATTAGAAGGTTGTTTTGATGTGTGATGATATGTTATCTTGTGTTTATTTCTTACCTTACCGATCATTCATGGACGAATGATCGAAGCGGGGGAGAATTGAAAAACCTAGACTTTGAACCATTGAAAAATTCCCACTCTTGATGTCTTTGGACTTAGTACGACGAAGGGTACCACTCATACCCTTTTGATATGAGTTGGTGACCCCCTATCGTACCCTAGGTAGTATGGTGAGGGTCACTCACTATCCTAGGTATGAGTTAGGCTCCAACCAATCATACCTTAAGGTATGAGTCATACCCAGACCAATTGTATAGATTGATGCATCGATCAAAAGTGGACTATTTATTGTATGGGTGATGAGTACGAGTTAGGGGTGAGTCATACCCTTTCTATATGACTCAAGGGTGTATGTTCGTACCCTTAATAGTGTATGCGACCTAGGAGAAGCCTAGGGTATTAGTTAGGGTACCAATCGTACCCTAGGGTACAAGTCCCTTAAGTGAGTGATGCCTCTGGATGGGTCCAATTTCCAACTTTTATCTAAGTGCCTTGTGGTTATTTCCCCTTTCTAAAACCCTAGGACATCTCACTATATAAGTTCGTGTATCCTCCTAAACATCTATTTTGATGGACCAAACACCTTACATACTCTCTCAAGTTCATCTTTGAAAAATTGGAGGCTAGCGTTTCAAGGGTGATCTTCAAGAGTAAAAGTAAAGTCAATATTCTTGGTGATTCAAGTTGTCTAAGGCATGTAACTCTTCCCATTTCTAAATAACTCTAAATCCATGTATTTCACACTTGGGATAGTAAGTATACATGGTGGTTTTGAAATCAAATAAAAAACGGTTTTGTTGTCAAATGATGAATAAAGATGATTCTTTCTTGGACCTATGTGTATAATGCTATTGATGGTAGTTTGCACATGTGAATGCTTGTTGTATTTGGTCTAACATGTGGGTCTTGACTAACCCTAGTCTTGATGATTTCTATCTTGAAATTGGCCTTGGTAGAGGAATGTACGCAAGGTCCTTGTGTGTGGAATTGAATATATGTGGATGCATGCACAAAGGGTTAGAGCCCCAATGTCGACTAAAGATAGACATGATGGCTTGAGGTTAAAATCCCTTTCCTAATGAAATCACTTATGGTTAAAGTCCCTTGGATAATGAGATCTCATGAGGTCGTAGTGCCTCGCCAAATGATTTGGCTTGGGGTTAGATTCCCCTATCTAATGTGGCATGAGGTTAGAGTCCCTTTTCTAATATATCAGTATGTGGTTAGAGTCCCTTGCTTAAATGAATGTGTGTGAGTGGTTAGAGTCACTTACTTGAATGAATGTGTCTAAGTGGTTATAGTCCCTCACTTATATAAATGTGTGAATGGTTAGAGTCACTCACTTAAATAGATGTGTAAATGGTTAAAGTCCCTTACTTGATAGTATGTTAATATAGTTAAAGCCCTATGCCTAATTCAAAATGGTTGATTATATAAGTGTGGAAGGTTGGAGTCC
Source organism: Capsicum pubescens (assembly GCA_030864215.1). Classification (NCBI taxonomy): domain Eukaryota; kingdom Viridiplantae; phylum Streptophyta; class Magnoliopsida; order Solanales; family Solanaceae; genus Capsicum; species Capsicum pubescens. The sequence goes on along the minus strand of CM061543.1, from coordinate 164,406,999 downwards.
TCCATTGTATATATGATGAATGAGTTCTTCCAAAGCTTTGATAAGACTTGTCCCCTTGGTTAGCATGTTATATGTCTATATGAATGGATAAGGTTATGATATATATTGACTTTTTGTGGAATGATGCTGCTATTTATTACTTATCCTTGAGTTACATGCTAGCAGTCCAACCGCTAAACATCTCTGAACGCTATGTCCCCATGTGAAATAGGGGACGGAGCACCTTTTTATCTTCCTTCACAATGATTAGATGATTTATGTTGTTCGTGCATTGATTTTGGAGAGGTGAGCTTCTGTTTTTCGAAAGACATTCATTATTGGTCTCCTATCTTTTAACTTAGTCTTATTTTGATTTGGTTTGGCTATTGTCGGGGGTTTGTCACAACATATCCTTTTCTAAACTTTGGTTTGTATAGAGGTACCATGGATGATTGCGGACTTGGGTATATTGGTTAGTGTGATGAATAAAATGAAGTGTTGAGACATGTTTAAGTTATGACCTTGATCAGAGGTTATTTTATACACTTTGATGTCATTATTCTAGCTTAGTTTACCTTGTTTTGAGGACAATTCGTGTTCTTAATGTGTTTAAGATGATATAAATAAGCATCTAAGTGTGAAAGTATGTGGTTATAATTCTTAAAAGTGTTTTTAAACAAGTTTGGGTTTAAAAGGATCACTTAGATTCTAGACGAGAAAACTAGTTTTACTAGCTTGAGCTAGGTGCTTGTCTAGTCTATCTCGATGGCTTCTAATGTGTTAAATGAGTTCCAAATGTTTTAATAGTGTATTTATATTTGGAAAAACTTATTTATAATGTGCAATGGTCAATTAAATTAAGCCAAGAGTCAAAACGCGAATTAAAGATCAACGTGGGCAAGCCTAGTCTTGGCTCGAGTTTTTAGTTAATCATTACGAATGTTGTATTGTTTTGAGATCTAATACATGGTGTATGATGATGTAGGAAGCTTTGTTAGTTGATTACTATTATATATGGACATGGAACAAGATGTAAATGAAGCCTAAATAACACCAGAAGCAGTAGGACTAAAGAGAAAGCACAAGATAAATTTGAACGTGAAGTTGCACTTTCCAAAGAGCACTCGCGATAAGAGTGCAACGCAAGCTGCACTTCTCCTTTCCAGAAATAGTGATGCGAGCTCCATATGACCTTTACACATCTCGTGTCGCAAGCTCTAGTCCCCCTTTGAACAATTTACGTCGAGTCCACATACGACCAATCGTCCACCACTATAAAATAAAACTCGTACACTTTACGTTACATATTTTTTGACGTCTTAGACAATTGAGGAGGCTGATGCAACCTCGTTTTTAGATTTCACATTATTTAATTTAATTGCTTTATGATTTTGATCATTCATACAATTAGTTTGATGATGACTATAACTATGAGTGGCTAAAAACTCCCTTTCTGGGTTAAAGCCTAGAACATGACTACTATCATTTTGAATTAAGTTTGTTGATTTCCTTATCATATTTAGTGGTTTGCTTATCCCTATTTTAATTATTTTAAGGATTAGCTAACCTTAGAATACACATATTGTCTACATTTAGATCTATGGAGAGGGAATAAGGAGTTAGAATGTGCGACATGAGCTTCACTTCTCCTTTACAGAAAGTGCAACGCGAGCTCCATATCACCTTTCCATAGCTCATGTCGTGAGCTCTAGTGCCCCTTTGTATAACTCGCTTCACGATCTCAAGTCCACATACGGCCAATTGTCTACCACTATAAATAGAACTCGTACACTTTATGTTAGA